>JAQPPZ010003480.1:2400000-3000000 GCA_028583015.1 Wollemia nobilis | reverse complement strand
TACCGCATCAATGTCTCGAAGTATGTATATGAGGGACAGAGTTCATTGTGTACCTGCCGACATTGAACCCTTCAAACATTGCAACTATGTCTCAAATCCTTATGAGATTGTGTTGCCATCCACTCATCTTTTCTTGACCCCATCTACTTCTTCTATACCATCTTCTTCTAAAGCTCCCATTCCTGAGGAGCCACCCATCATATCGCAACCATCTTCCTCTTCCGCTATTCCATCTCATTCACCACTTTCTTCATCTCCTAATCTTCCTTCTTCTTCATCACTGACCACATGCACATGTGGCCATGACCAATCATCTCTTTCCACGTCATTACCCCATTCTTCTACACCTTCTTCAACATCACCTATTATTCCTCCATCTTCCCAACCATCACCAACTGATGTTTCACAAGTTAGTGAAGCATCAACCCAACCAAATCCTTCCAATTCTTCTATCCCACATTCTTCTATTCCATCATCTAGTCTTTCTCCCTCCCAAGTCAAGGTCCATCTCACTGATGCAGGTATTGGTGAGTATGCCATCCAAGATGTCCACATCACACCGTTCAATGTGCAAACAGTTAAAGATTTTGGTCGTCCACATGACCAACATTTATCCATTGGATCGGTTTATAACATGGGTTCTATGCCAAATTCCATTAATTTTGTATATGGGGGAATAGAGTCATCTTCTAGTCCTACCACCATACTAGAACCTAAGCATCCAGTCCTTGCCAATATCGAAAGGATGGAGGGTTTTCCCTCTCGCTATTTCCACGGACATAATTGGCAGCAATTTGGCCTAGGTCGATACAAGGGGTAACTGAACGCATCGATATGCCATATCAGAGACCCACTGAGCGTTTTGGTCCGGGCTACCAACCACTTCCATCCCTTTCTTCTTTTGAACGAGCTTTTCAAAGCATTAATCTTAATTCGGAAGAAGAAATCCTCCACCCCGACGAATCCGAAGATGAAGCCTATGAAGAATTTGACGTCATGTCAAATGGTGATGAATCTCAAGAAGAGTCGGCGCCCATTGTTCCCCTCACTAAACAAGACGAGTTTTATCTCCAATTGTTCCCTCTCCAAGAGGCCATATTTCGCTTGCTTCTTCCACAAGAACGAGGTGAACCACCCCCTCCGCCACATCCATAAGCCATAATCCAAACCTGTATTATATGTATATACTAAAATAGTGGTTTTCACCACTACCAAAAAAAAAAAAAAAATCAGAAAATTCCCAAAAAAAAAAAAAAAAATCAAAATATATAAAAATACTTTATTGCTTTATGTATGTGTGTAATAGTGGTTTTCACCACTACAAAAAAAAAAAAAAAAAAAAAACTCAAACTAAAAAAAAAAAAAAACTGAAAAACTATGTTGTTTTGCATCTCAGGTCTTCCGAGGTCTTCACCGGTTTTCCCTTCCATTCCGCCCATCCTTTCTTCCATAAGTCGACAATGAATTTTGAAGACTTATTCACCCCGCTCCATAATCCATATGATCCAGATAAGCCAATCCCGATCAAGGCACAGGAGCTTGATGACATTTTAGATGACATAAATCTGATCCCTACTCCCCATCAGCTTGAGGAAGGTTCCCACATGTCTATTGAAGAAACTATCGATGTAGACCTTAGTACGGACCAAGATGGCACCCAAATTGTGAAACCGGCTAAAAGTCTATCATCGGAGGAACAAGAGCAAATGATTGCTCTACTCAAGCGGAAGAAGGAGATATTTGCATGGTCTTACAAAGACATGCCAGGCCTAGACCCTAATTTGGTTGTCCATAACCTCACCTTACAAAAAGATGCTAAACCTCGTCAAACAAAAACTTAGGAAAATGCATCCTACCGTGGCCCTCATAGTTAAATCGGAGATTCAGAAACTTCTGGATGTTAAATTTGTCGTCCCGATTGATTATCCCGAGTGGCTTTCTAACATGGTACCCGTTCGCAAGCCTAACGGGGGATACGTGTTTGCACCGATTTTTGAGATCTAAATAAAGCGTGTCCTAAGGATGACTTTCCTCTTCCAAACATTGATACTCTTGTCGACAACTGCGCTGGTCATGAAATGCTTTCGTTCATGGATGGATTTTCAGGATACAACCAGATTCGAATAAACCCTGAAGATCAACACAAAACAGCATTTACCACACCTTGGGGAACTTTTTGTTACAGGGTGATGCCCTTTGGCCTTAAGAACGCAGGTGCAACCTATCAACGAGCCATGACTTATATTTTCCACGATTATATGCATAAGATTATCGAAGATTATGTGGATGATTTATTGGCAAAATCTAAAACTCGACAAGAGCATTTTGATGTATTGGAAAAAGTTTTTGATAGGCTTCTAGAGCATAAAGTAAGGTTGAACCCTAAGAAATGTGTCTTTGGTGTTACCTCAGGAAAACTCCTAGGTTTTATTATCTCTAAACGAGGTATTGAGGTGGACCCAAACAAGGTCAAAGCCATTATGGAAATGTGTCCCCCAACTAATTTGAAGGAGTTGCGTAGTTTGCAAGGAAAGATTAATTCAATCCGTCGCTTTATTGCACAACTTTCTCATAAATGTAGGCCATTTTGCCACCTACTACAAAAGGGGGTACAATTTTCATGGACAGATGAGTGTCAGAAAGCCTTTGATGACATCAAGCAAGTACTTAGCGTCTCCACCGGCCTTAGCTCCGCCTCGTCCGGGGGTCCCTTTCAATCTTTATATCTCAAGAACGGACTTTGCCTTAGGGACAATGCTTGCACAAAAGAATGAACAAAATCATGAGCAAGCTTGTCTATTATATTAGTCGAACATTGGTAAGCTATGAAACCCGATATGCTTATGTGGAAAAGTTGTGCTTAGAAGTGGTTTTTGCCACTAAGAAACTTCGTCATTATATGCTTAGCCATACAACATATGTCATAGCTAGAGAAAACCCTCTCGCGTTATATGATGTCTCGCACTTATAATAACACTCGTATCGCTAAATGGATAATGTTGCTTACCGAATTCGATCTTGAATTCATTAGCCAAAAATCTGTTAAAGGTCAAGTTATAGCCGATCAACTTGCGGAAGCTCCACTACCTAGTGATCATCCTTTGATTATTGAGCTCCCAGATGATTCGGTATTTGCTATCACTGAACAAGAAGAGGACATCATTCCGGAGGAAGATGTTGACATCACGCTATTCTTTGATGGCTCTAAGTGCGTGAAAGGTCAAGGTGCTTGGAGTTGTGTTTCATACACCTCAAGGGATTCCCATCCCTTTATCATTCAAACTAGACTTCCAATGCACCAATAATACAACAGAGTATGAAGCCTTAATTTTAGGTCTTCAATCAGCCATAGCTATGAGCATTAAGCGTATTCGGATATTTGGGGATTCTCAACTCGTGGTTAAACAAATTACAGGAGAATACCAAGCCAAAGAACCTACCATTAAGCTTTATCATGATGTAGCAATGAAGTTGCTCTCTAAGTTTGATTGGTATGAGATCACTAGTTTGCCTCGTTCGACTAATAGATTTGTGGATGCCATGGCCTCTCTTGGATCATTGATTCCAAAGGACTCCCTTGGAGAGGTACAACCCCTAATCATTTCCACAATCTCTAAGTCTGCAATTGTCCGTGCTTGAGTCTAAGGATGAAAAAGATGTTTGCTTTATCCATTCGGATCCATATGAGCCTTGGTCTAGTGAGATAGTAGCCTTCCTCAAGTTTGGAACACTCCCATCTGATTTTTCTCGAACTGCCCGCCGTTGTTTTAAGCAAAAGGTAGCTCATTTTGTTCTTTTGGGGGATGTGTTGTATAAACGTGGATATGATGGAGTACTCCTCCGCTGTCTAGAAGCAAGTGAAACACATAGAGCTATTGTTGAAGCCCATGATGGTACTTGTGGTGGTCATTTTAGTGGAATGGCCATTGCGAAGCGTATTTTACGTATGGGGTATTATTGGCCCACTATGGAACAAGATTGTTGCAAATATGTTAAACAATGTAAAAAGTGTCAAGAACACGCTAATTTAACCCATATACCATCACAAGCTTTACAGCCCATCCAAAGCCTTTGGCCCTTCTCACAATGGGGTCTCGATTTAATTGGCAAGATTTCACCTGCCTCTTCAACAACATACTTTCATCATTACGACCATGAATACTTCACAAAGTGGGTTGAAGCTATTCCTCTAACCGTGACGGTCCTAATTGTGAGTTTCTCCCTTTTGTGTTTGGTATTCCTCTAAAATTTTCATAGAAGTCTTTTAAGAATAAGGATGTTCGAGCTCTTTGCGAAAGTATATATCCAACATAGTTTCTAACTCTTACCACAAGCCAATGGACAAGTCGAAGCTTCCAATAAGACCATAATTGCTATTCTTAAGAAACTTGTTAAAGAAAATCATAAAGATTGGCATACACAAATCCCCTTGGCATTATGGGCTTACGTAACAAGCATCAGAACTCCCATTGGGGCAACGCCATTTTCTTTGGTCTATGGAGTGAAGCAATCATGCCTCTTGAGCTCGAGATCCCTTCCTTGCAAATTTCTTTGCAGGAATTTATCGATGATGATACTGCTAGACAAGCACGTCTTGATCAACTCACACTCATAGATGAAAAACGAATCAATGCTTTAGAGCATTTGCGAGTTTATCAAGACCGATTGAAACGTGCCAGTTTAGAGGGAGAGGAAGAACCCGAACCACTTAATGTTATACACTTGAGGGCATTCTACGCATAGTTTGAATTTTATATGTACATATATACATGGCTTGTACAACAAAAAAAAAAAAAAAAAAAAAAAACAAATAAAATAAAAAGAATTTGCATTTCATTGTTAGTTGCATACATCTCATTCAAAAACATTGCATTTCATGTGCATACATCTCATTGAAAACCATAACATTTCATTTTCAGCCATAGTTGCATATCATGTTAGAGACCATTCTATCTTTTGGATATAAAATTTGGTCAAGCAAAAGTCATGTTGCCTTAATCAGGGGCACCTTCATAAAATCCATCAAACCGAATTGTCATTCGTACACCCATTTTCCATTTGCACATATTTACATTGCCAAAATGTTTTAAGTCACTCAGCCATTCCTAGTGTTTTAAGCAAACTTTGAAATGCATGTCAAAGTTCTCTAGGGCCATATCACAAATTACACTAAATAAAATCTTGAGTATTGGGAAATGATTTCAAAAGCGGTCTTGAACCTATCACATTTTCACATCTTAAAAACATCTTGTGTCAAAGAGAGATAACACCATCCTTGGGTTGTGCCTTGAAGTGAAAAGGGTAATCCTCGTTTGTCCTATCATGCAAACATAGTCCATAAAACAGTGGTTCTTACCACTATCACAAGCAATCACAAAATATAAATATAAACAGAGTAGTAAGGATAGGGTAAAATTCTCATCATACTTCGGTTGAGAATCCGATTCCCCAAAGCTCTAAGGAAATGAACATTTTTCACACACCACCGATCCCAAATAAGTTGTAAGGATCGTACTACTTGTCCAGATCAGACGGATAGGTAGTCATCCCCAAGGCTTACAAAGGTCAAAAACAACATGGACTATGGAGTTAACCTTCACCGGGGCTATAGACGCTTGACTGGCAAAGTGGAGTATACTCATTGCGTGGCGACATGTCTCTCCTCAAAAAGAGACCTCTGAATGCTCATACGGACAAACTAGCTTCGGGGTCTTCTCCATAACAGGGTTACCTAATTTATGCAAGATGAGGTTAATGAACACACTTGCACACACACAAGTTTTTGATTGCCTAGAGTCACTACCATGCTTCTGATTTGGTTAATGAACTCGCATGCACACACATTTGGTCCTAGTTGAATTAGGCAGTATTAGTAAGTTTGTTTGATACCACTAGCATGTTTGAGTCTTTGTAAAACATTCTTCCTCCATATCTTCTTCCATATCTTCCTCCATATCTTCTTCCATATTCATGTCATTCCATACGTCATCCATTCACAAGCCACCAAGTTCGGTGCCCCTGATTAAACAATTATGATAACAGTTGGCTAAATCTAACTATCTAAAAATATGAGTGCTTCTTAGTGCATATTTCATTTACTTAGTCTTGCATTAATCATCCATAGATTTACATATCATTTACTTAGTCTCGCATTAATCATCTATAAGTTTGCATTCCATTCCATCACATATGCATCAAAAACATTAAAACATATCAAAACATGCATCACAAAAACATAGGCATTCACACAAAAGAGAGTAAAACACCAAATAAATAAAAGCCATGTATATATATATATGTATAAAGGACAAACTGTACGAGGAATGCCAAAAGGCTACAATATACAATAGAGCACCAAGGCTCATAAAGAGTGCATCTAAGCACTAAGCTAACCATCAAAAGAGGACCCCTGAGACCTAGTAGGAGCCCTAGACCTAGTGGTGTGCCTAGACTCACTACGCCTAGAGACAGAAGAGGATGGAGGATCAGGCAACACAATGTGATGCCTAAACAATGTGTCCTCCAGAGCCTCAATGTAACGAGTCCTAGACCTAAGCCTAGCTATGTCTATCCCGTGTCGTCGCTCCCGCTCCGCTAGCTCTGCCTGGAGTCTCGTCACCCTGTCATCCTGGGGCACCCTAGTCGCTCTATCCAAGTCCGCCTACAGCTGGGCCATCCTCTCCTCCTGAGCAGCTAACAGGGCATCCCGCTCTGCCGCCTGCTGCTCCAGCCGAGCTATCCTCTCATCCCGGGCAGCTAGCATAGCATCGCGCTCTGCTATCTGCTGCTGCAGCTGTGCCACCTCGTCCTCGTGCCCGCTAGGGGGTACCTCCCTAGCCTCTCCTACGGCCTCTCCTAGGCCCTCTCTGTCATCCTCCCTGTCATCTTCGCTCTCCGGAGCCTACCGTGCCATCTTCCCCTTTCGCCTTCGACTGTCAGATCGAAGGCGGGGACCCTCCCTACGCTTGGGAACCTCCGTGGTTCCCTCGCCCTCTCCAACCCCAGCCTCGGGCTCTCCGGCTCCACCGACCCACCAATGGTGGCTCCCACCTCGGCTCGCGGCCATCCATGCTGCATACTCAACTGTCACCCCGACGTCGTCCACGTCGGGGATCTCCATGTCCTCATCGTCCTCTGCCGCCTCCCTCCACGGCTCGGCACACGAAAAATCACCCTCTGATCTGTGCCTCCGGTAGCGCACTGGCTCACCGGGGACATCCTACCTCAATCCGACCTGGCGGAGTACTCGAGACATCTGTATGTACTCCGCCTCACTATGGCCCCGCCCCACTACCCATCTGGCCTGTCGCACTCGTCTTAGGTGCTCTCCATCCCCGATCCACCTCGCCTCCCGCCAGGGCCTCCAAATGACTTGGGCATCCGTCAAGTCCGCCCATAATCTCCTATACCATTGCCCCGATCTCACGGGGCGGCTAGGCTGTCTCTCCTCCGCCACTGGCCATCTCCTACCATAAGCCTGGCTCATGTCCCAGTGAGCCCATGGCAACCCCTCCGGTCGAGCCACTCTGAAGTGCTCCCAGCCCCAGCACTGGAGAACCACACTGCAACCTAGGCCCTTTCGGCCCCGTCTCCGAACCTCATACAACTCCCGGTACACCTGCGCCAATAAAGCGGGCGCCCAGGCATACACTACCCTATTAGTGAGCATCTCGCTCACTACACCCATCAGGTTCCATGGGAACCTGCACCCGATGCTGTTCGGGGCCACAATGTTGGTCAACACGAACATCATCAGAGCCTCCACCGCTACCAACTCCTTGGCCGTATACATGGCCAAGTATGGGATCCCCCCGCTCTCCGTCCGGATCTCTCTCCAGTCATCCCCAAACAACTTGGCCATCTCCGTGGCCCTATCTCGTCCAACCTCCACCCGTGCCCCCTCCACGGGCACCTTGAGGATGCGGTATACATCCTCAAGCGTCACCGTCATCTCTCCGATCCGGAGGCCGGAACGTCCCCCGATCTCGGATCCCACCTCTCGGCCAAAGCCGAGAGGTACCCCTCATCCGCCCGAACTACCTCCAACCGGGCTGCCTCCGCTAGCCCCACTCGCCTCCAATATCTCCCGGTCTTCTGGGACAATGACCTCCTCATCCCCGGAATGATAGGGGAGAATCGGTGTCGTGCCTCTAACACCCTAAGCTGCAAAACAACAAAACAAAAATTTGTTACAAATTTTTCCAAAAAAAAAAACGCAAAAAAAAAAAAAAAACACATAATAAGTACTTGCTTAAATAAACAAATACCTCAGCTGGCTGCACTGGTGCGTCCGCTCCCATCTCCGCCATAGCTCCCGCGTGCTTCAATCTCCCACACAAACCTTTCACTCCACTCCCTCAGACGCACTTCTCTCAAGCTCGAACGCACAAATGAGCGAAATTCTCGCTGAAACCGTTTAAATAGCTGGTTTTGGCACCCTGAAATGTAGTGGGGCATTTCATGGCGCATTCGGACGCGAGTCTCTGCATCTGCAGAGAGCCTAAACACCGGCGGGCATCTCTCGCCACCCCCAAATGCAGACCGGCGTTTGGTGTCAGTATTGAATAAAGGAACAAAACTTGCAAAATTGAAGCTTACCTCCTCCAAATTTCATCAAATTGCATTCATCCATTCTTCTTATCATAATAAAACATTTTGTGAAGGTTACAACAGTTTTGGACACAAATTTTGTCATTTCGCTCAAAAAGCGCATCATTCATCATTGTTTTACAAATTGGGTTAAAAATATTCAAAACCTTCACAAAATTAACCACATTCATCAATTCTTCCGATCTATCGTCAATTTCATTCATTCTTCTTTCATCATGCATATTTTTGCCAAATCAAATTAAAGTAAACCTCGTATCTAGTGGTATATTCTATCACCTTGGCGATTGCAACGATTTGCATCCATGCAATTCGGTAAGAGGATTAAACCACCATAAGGACACTTACCATTTATCATCATCAATTATTTCCCTGTTTGAAAATTGGAAATTAATTTTGGATATTCTAATTTTCAAGTGACCTCATACCAAGATTAATTTGCTCAACAGATTGTCATTGATGGCCTAGTTCATGGGGCCTTAAACATGGACAATCTTTAATATCATCATTATTTTGAGTCTTGCTAGAGATTGAGGCTACCTAGGTTGATTGGTTCCGACCCGAGGAATTATCCATACAGTCACTAGGAGCATCTCTGAGTTCTGGACTCTTTTCATGCATCTTTCATCTCTGCATATCAATGGCGCCAACAAGGCAATTTCATCAACAGTATGGACTCACACACAGGAGTTGGGGCATCCGTTATCAATTTCTAATTTTCCTATAGTGGAATTCATCTTACATGATCATGGAACTTACAATTTGGCAAAAATCCCTTTATAACCGTTGGGGGAGAAAACGGTCCATCTTTCACATCACTCATATCGTCTTCAATCATATTCTTTTCTGGTTTGTACACCAACCCCTTTCTCGTTGGGACATAAACGGATGGTTCATACACCAACCCCTTTTTTTCACCGTTGGGGCAAAAACGGTTCATTTTCTTCCGAATTTCTTCCAATTGGCTTGTGAGAACCATTCTCGCTCGCCAATTGAGGGGGTAAGCTGAAAAATTTTAAATATTCTTTTATTCTTTGGTCTTCAAAGTTGTGCTTTAATCTTGAGAGAGAGTTGCGTCTGATCCAGATTTTCAAGTGTCTTAAGTTTTTGTGCTGCATTGTGTCTTCACACAAAGCAGCTCAAAAAGGGGCATCTGTAGACACCAAAATCCAGCCACGTGTCAGTCATCCATCCTTCCCGCCATTATTTGGCCCAAATCCACACTTTCCCGCCATTATTTGGCCCAATTTCACCTTTCCCGCCATTTTTCATCCCCAAATTTATTTAAATTAATATTTATATATATTTTTTAATATTTTAATATATATATATAAATATAGTTTAAGTGATTTAATCTAAGTCGTCCATCTTTCATTTAATCTCATCCGTCCATCCTTCTTAATCCGTTTCACAACCTAGATTTATTCTCTACCCTTGGATCCACTTTAATCTTAGCCACACGTTCAAAGTGTCGTTAAAACCCTAAAGTGTGCCCTAAGAGTAGATTATAAATAGAGCCACCTTGATGGCTCAAACCCTACTTCTTCTATCTTGGCTATCTTTGCTATCTTTCCTATCTTTTGGACCTATCTCTTCTATTTCATCTATCTCTTCAGCCATCCATCGCCGCCCCTTTTCGTCGCATCCATCGCCGCATCCGTCGCCAACTTCGCCGCCATCTCTTCTGCAGTACTTTGCAGAATTCCCCATTCTTGTCACAAGTGCCCACGGGCGTTTACCCGCAGCCACAGACTCAGACCGGTGTCCGAAACCTTGATCCGAAGCACGCGGGCGTTCGGCGAGTGCACCAGGGCGCCTTCCGCGCCCGATTTGACGACCACATTACTTCCGGATGCCGCTCGGTCTAGCCACGTTAACAGAGAACAAGTATAAATCAGTTTAAAGCAAGTAACTTCTTTTCTTTTATTAATCTGTTGTTGAACTCCTGCATTCTATTTTTCTAGGGTTTTAAATTATTTCTGAGGGCTCACACAGTGGAGCCCTCTTATTAATTTCTAACTCCTTGATAGTGTTAATGTGTGCAGGATTTTAATGGCAGATCCGGTGTGTTGATAGCAGCTGTTTAAGCTGGAGTGGTCCGAGCCAAAGGATACAACAAAACCCACTCACTTTGTTGGGATTAAGGATACGTCTTCGAAAATGCCACCACTTTATGCCAGCTAGGGTTTCGGAGAACCCTAGCACAAATTGTAATTTGTGTATCACAAAAAGGGTTACAGGCCCTGTTGTACTCAAAAGGAGTTTTTAAACTCCACTGATTAATAAAAATTGTTTGTTTTGTGCAACTTTCCTGTATTCCATTATTGTGGTTTTATTTCTGTTTGGCGTTGTATTTTTAATCTACACTTATCCTTAAACTTCTTTGTCTTAGCCATTGACTTGTTTAGATCCTCTACAATCTTTCCTTTCTCTTCATCACATTCTTGAAACTGAAATTCAAGTTGGGAGTTTTGCTTTCTTACCTTCTTTAAAGGTTTAAGAGCATAAATGAGCTCTCCCTTAAGATCAACTCCTCCTTTTTATGGTTATTCCTCTATTTTTTTACCTTTGATAACATCTTCATTATTTTCTGACTTATCTTCTATATGATCACCTTCTTCTTCTTCTAGTGCCATTAGTATATTCTCTTTTGGTACTTCAAATGCATCCTCATATTCATCATCACTGAAACTGAAACCATTCCTTGTACAACTATCTTCAAGATGTCTAAAATTACCACATCTAAAACACTTGAGAATTATAGGTGACCTTTTCTTAACTTCTTTCTTTTCCTCAATTAGAAATAGAACTTCATCTTTATAATTACTTGAATAACTAGCATCACTATCACTTGAGTTCTCACTTGCCTTGTATGCATAGTAGCTCCTTTTTTGTATTTGAAAGAACTTCTTTCCTTGTTTGCCTTGTCCATCATTGCCTTTCTTTTAGTACCTATATTTTTCTGATTCCCTGTTCTTATGATATTATTTTTCTTCATCATTACCATTTCTAGATTTTTAACAATTAGTTGCATACTGACCATACTTTCCACAATTGAAACATCTAACGAATTTTGTATCTTTGAACCTTCTTGAATCCTTATTCTTTCTACCATAATTAGCTTCTTCATCACTGGATGACTCATTGCTTGAATCTAACTTCTTGCCCTTTGTCTTCTTAGTAGCTTTGAAGGCTACTTCCTTTTTGAGATTAGGTTCCTCTTTTGTTCTTATCTCAAAATTTGTAAGAGTACCAAGCAACATGTCTCTTGTCAAAGTATCACCATATTTTGATTCTTCTATAGTAGAAATATTTTCACTAAATCTCTTTGGAAGAGATCTTAAGACCTTATCACAAACATTTGATTCTTCAACCTTAAGTCCAAGTTCTTGCATAGCATTAACAACCTCATCAACCCGAAGTAGATAAGTACTAATGTTTTCCTCATCCTTCATTCTTAATTCTTCAAATTGTGCTTTGAGATTTTGAATCTTTACCTTTTTGACACTTTTATCTCCTTCATATATGCTTTGCAACTTATCCCAAATTCCTTTTGCATCTTCACAATGCATAAATTTTATGAATTATGTTATATGCAAACCTCTCAAGATTGTATTCATTGCTTTTGAATTGTAATGTTGTAGAAGCTTACCTTCTTTATATGTAGGTGGATCAACTGGTGGTACATATCCATTTTCAACTACTTCCCATATTTCATTGCCAAGTTCCTTTAAGTGAATTTTCATTCTCATGCTCCAAAATATATAATCACTTCCATCAAATATTTGAGCAGGATTATCTGAGGACCCATTCTTACATTCCATTGTGTTCTTGTAAGCTTATCCTTCAAGTTGTTAAACTCTTTCGAATGAACCTGCTTTGATACCAATTGAAGAACACAAGCTTATACTGAGAGGGGGGTGAATAGTATAATACCACTTTTTACTTTTCTTTCCCAATAAATTTTATGCAATGTGTAGATAGCAATATCAATAGCAATAATCAAAGCAATGTATAAATCACCACACAAAATAGAGACACCAATTTTACGTGGTTCACCCAATGTGGGCTACTCTACGGAGAAAATATTTTACTAAAATTTTCTCAATCAATTTCTTGGGAATCCTTTCCCTATTACAATGTTTATGGATATCTATCCAAAGGAGACACCAATATTCTAATCAAGTTCATGGATATCTATCCACATGAGAACTCCTTTCTTCTTAGTTCTGACTGGTGATCTTCTAGAAAAATTGTTGCCCCACTACTCTGGCTAATGGATCTCTATCCACTTAAGACACCTGTCCTCACTGCCCTGGCTAATAGATCTCTATCCACTGGATACTGTCATCCTCTATACTTTGTGACATTTAAATATTTGTATCAATCTACACTAAACATAGTCCTTCGGTCTAGCACAAATCTACTCTATCTCTATATCTGGTCTGGCACAAACTTGTCCTCAAATTTACACCAAACTTTGTCCTCAAATTTGCACTAAACATAGTCCTTCGGTCTAGCACAAATCTATCCTCAATATATTTCCTCTGATCTGTGCTAAACACAGTCCTTCGATCTAGCACAAATCTATCCTCAATCTCTGTCCTCAAGCCTTAACACAAAGCTTGACTTAATCTCAAATCAACTCTACTAGATCTGCCTCAAACCTTAACCCAAGGTTTGAACAAATCAATCAATCAACTCTGCTCACAAGTCTTCTCAAAGACTTATCTCAAATCTACCTTGTAAGCTTCCACAAAATCTCACACTCATCTGTCCACAAGTCCTCTCTAGAACTTGTCCAATCTGCTCTCAACAAGTCCTCACTAGAACTTGTCTAAATCTAATTAATAAGTCCTCATTAGAACTTATCCAAATTTGCTCTACAAGTCCTCACTAGAACTTGTCTAAACTCATAGAAATATAAAGAGAATTGTTAAAGACTCAATATGCTTCACACTTATCACAATGCTCAATTACTTTCAATAAATATTTTAGAAACATATAGAGAATTATTAGAGACTCAATAAGCTTCACATTCACCACAATGCCCAATCACTTTCAATGACTCCTTTTACCACAGAAACATATAGATAATTGTTAGAGACTCAATATGCTTCACACTCACTAATTTTTAATCACTTTCTCAACTCAATTTAGAATATAGAATAATTTTTTTATAGAACTTGAACAATCACTTTAGCACATTCACTTGACTAGGCTCAACCAACTCTACTCAATCACTCAATGAAATAATCCTTGCTCATAAACCCTAGTCCAAGCATATGAAAACTCACTCAAATATTTCCAACAATTCTTATCAACCAATCTCACATAACAATTATTCTCATGTTCTTTTCAAACCCTAGTTCAAGTTCTTCAGTCAACCATTCACTTCAACAATAATGCTCATAAAACAATCTTCACATAACAATGATACTCATGATATTTGCAAACCCTAGTTCAAGTTCTTCACTCAATTAATCACTTCAACAACAATGCTTATAAAACAAGGTTTTATCAACAACTCTTTAATCCAAAAAACTTTGAAGCATTAACTCAACACGCACTTAACAATGTTTACCAAATAATCCTTTTCACTCCAACTTTGCATTCACAACTTTCAACAATCACTCACTAGGAAGAATATACCCATACCTTTTATTTTGATGTAGAAGTGACCTTGGAAAACCTGTCTCAATTATGACCACTTTATTTGCCAAGTACAAAGGATTAGATGACAAGAATTATCACTCTAACACTTTTCACAATTTACCTTAATCACAAAGATAAATTAAATCCCAAATACACCTTATTGCTCCATCTCAACAATAATATTCAACATCATAAATTTAATCAAATCCCTTCAAAAATATAACTCAACCTCTACTTATAACTCCCTACTCAATATTGCATTTAATTTTAATAACTCACTTTGTAACTTATTTCAATAAATCAATTTCCACTTTCCTAAGGTAAAAGCAAAATTACCCTAGAAAAAATTAACCTTTCATTACTTAGGTTAATATCAAAAATTACTTGCACCTTATTCCTCCAACAACCTTAGCATATGCAAAATAAAATAATTCAAAACTTTATTACCCGCTTTGCAATCGATGAGATTTGAACTTGCACCAGAATTTTCAATAACGCCTTGGTCGTGATTTCCACGTCGTGTGAGCCACGTGCTCCCTTGATGCTCTAAAGTGCAATGTGTGCTTTGACCGCTTCACACTCCTCTAGAGCCTTTGGCTCTTTCTTCAACACAACGCATGCCTCACACTTGCACTTCAAAGGTGCCTTTTAATTTCGCACAAGCTCTCTTCAACGAATATCATGGATGCATTAATCGAATTGCTAAACTTAGGTTTGGCTAAGGTATAAATACCTATACCCTTGTTCCCATGTGTGTTGGCGAAGACGAATTCATTGGGGTCGGCGCTTATGTTTTAACTCCAAAATATTTAATTTATAATTATTTAAATTCATTAGAATTCAAATATTATAAATTAATCGCAAGAATTTAGAGGCAACAAGTTGTGACGGATGGAGCAGCAAGGAGGAGGAGCGAGAGGTCTAGGGGCATCAAAACCTAGGTGTGGGACTTCAGATGGTAGATCAGCAAACACGACAGGTGGGGGCTCTGGCGAGATAGCAGGCCCCCAGGCGGAGGATGTGGACAAGGAAGTTCTACTGGAACCGGTCCAAGGGCGTTGGGCGGATGCGGTTGAAGATTTCTCTGAGGGGGACCAGGACTCTATGCGTCAGGATCAAAGGAAGACCCAAGAAGGAGACAAAGAGAAACTTGGCAACTGGAGACCTTCATATCTTAATGCTCTTCGCGGTAAGCAAAAATTATCCGACTCTTGTTTTAATCTAAAATCTGTCAATGGTAGGTTGCATGTCCCGGATTCCTTAGCTCAGCATGTGGCTATGGAGGGCAGAACATCTCTGGTGGCTAAATTTATGGGGGTGAGGCCAGACATGGAAGTCATAAGGAGATGGGCCATCCAAAAATGGCAACCAAGGGCCGGTATGATGATTAAGGCTTTACCCAAGAGTTTTCTTTTGGTGACATTTCAATGTGAACAGGACATGGAAAGGACTCTCCAAGGAGGTCCTTGGTTTTTTGGGAAAAGTGGCTTGTATCTGAAGCGTTGGTCCCCCGATTTCAACCCCTAGACTCAGGTCTTGGATTTGGCTCCTATTTGGGTTAAGATGCCAGGATTACCTCTACTTTTCTGGAACGAACAAATCTTGGCTGGGATAGCTACAGATATTGGAGAACTAATAGCTATTGATCCTGCAACCTTGAGCAAAACAAGACTCCTGTCTGCTCGCATGTGTGTGTTGGCGGACCTGAGTAAAGAGCTCCCTAAATCCATTATTTTGTCGTCTATGTTTGGCCTTCATACTCAGGTCTTTGAATATGAAAATATGTCTTTTAAGTGTAGTGTTTGTGGGAAGGTAGGGCACCAGGGTATCCACTACATTTCCAAGAACCAGCCCCCACTCCAAAATACTGATCCTCAAACCCAGAATAATATCCCTCCCCCGTAGATCTCCATTCCTACCCAACCTGGGCCTCAAGGACGTGGAGCTCGAAATCTGAATATCAGAGACCCTGTTCGCCCTATTGTAAGCAAGAGGCAACATTTTAACCCTCCTCCCAAAAATTCCTATGCCCCGAAACCCTATCACAGGGGAGCTGGTCCCTTTGATGGGAACCCTCAAGCTCAACCTGCTCCTAAGATGATACAACAAGCCTCCGAGCCAAATCACAAAGGAAAGAACCCCATAGATCAACGCCCTGGGGCAAGTAAGTTTTATTGGGTGATACGGGAGGCCTATGGAGGCTCGGTGGAAGTGGTCCCATGTACTGCAGAGGAATTTATGGGAAGAAATTCCAAGGAGATCAACATCCCAGTGGAGAACAGTTTTTATGCATTAAATCATTTGAAGGGAGATCAGATGGACAGCCAAGAAGTGGAATCTGAGGTAGAGGAGACTCAAGAGAAGGATTTAGAGGAGAAAAATCAAAGGAAGGAGCAGGAAACTAATAATACAGGCAAGGATACTCAAGAGGAAGAGGTGAACCACCAAGATCAGTGTAACCCCAAAGCAGGGAAAAAATAATCAACTAATCAAGAAGCTAAGAGCACGGAATCATCTCCACTGTCAAAAAGACCAGTTAACCTGGAAAGCCAGATTGTTACCCCAAAGACCAAGACTGACCTACCCAAGATGGTTACTAGAAGCCAAGTGAATCCCAAGGAACTTCAACCTAGAGCGGATGTATGGGGATATGGTTCGGTAGGAAGATGGAAACCTAGCAATGTTGCCTTAAGGTAGAAAGAAGCAGAGCGAGGAGTGGCTGATGGCACTCAAGCAGTATTGCTCTTTGGGGTGAAGGCTCGAGGATCCAAAGCCCATAAATGAAGATTCTTTCATGGAATATTCGTGGGAGTAATCCTGCAAAAATAAGAGCTTTGTATGCTCTTAGACAAGAACACAAACCGGATATGATTTTACTGCAAGAAACTAAAATGGAGGAGAGTAGAGTTATTCCTTTTAAGAATAGGACTTGGCGAGAAGTTGAAGTAGTAGGCCAAGAGGCCACCTGGAACAGTGGGAGGGTTACTTGGTTATGTGGAACAAAAATGTGATTGATAGTAGAGTGATTCTGATGTCTAGTTGGTTTATTTGTCTCTTATGTGTGGATAAAACCACGTAGGAAGAGTGGATCTTAACGAATGTATATGCTCCAGTTAGACAAGGACTGAGAAGGGTTCTTTGGAGTCAGCTAGCTGAATTGAAGGAGACAGTCCCCAACTACCCTTGGATTGTGGTAGGGGATTTCAATTGCTACCTTAATCCTGTAGATAAATTGGGGGGCTCTCAAAGAATAACTGCTGATATCTACGAGTTTAGAGATTTTGTTGAGCAACATGAGCTGTTGGATGTGGACCTCGCGTAGATTCTCCTATACATGGTCTAACAAAAGATTGAAGGAAAACCAAATTCAGATAAGATTAGATAGGTTTCTTCTTTCTCAAGAATTCCTGGAGAGGTTTGGGGACTCTTCATTAACGGCACTCCCAAGAATCGGGTCTGATCACAACCCAATTCTGTGGGAAATAGGGGAGGACTCTAAGAAAAGGTACATCAGACCCTTTCGATTTGAACTTATGTGGTTCCAACATCAGGATCTCAAGGATCCGGTTGCCCAATGGTGGGACAAAAAGTATAATGGTTCGAAACCGGCCCAAGTGGCATGTAAACTAAGGAATGTGAAGGCTAACATTAGAGAGTGGAACAAAACTTCCTTTGGCAATATTTTTGTTAAAAAGGCAGAACTAAAAGACAAGATCAATGAACTACAGGGAGAAGTCGAAGTCGGAGCAACTTACGAGAGGATCCGAGAAACCAGGAGAGGGAGCCGTTAGCCGAATACCACACGATGCTAGGATTTGAAGAAACCTTTTGGAGGCAAAAATCCAAACTGCGTTGGTTAAAGGAGGGTGAAAGAAATACAAAGTTCTTCCATGTCTCTACTCTTCGCCATAGGAGTACTAACAAAATTAAGGAGATCAAGATGGCCGATGGGTCTAACACCAAAGATATGGAAGACATAAGGAGGGAAGCGGTTGAGTACTTTAAATCGTTGCTAGAAGATGTAAATCCGACTATTGAAGAAGAGGACTCTCTGTTGGCAGCCATTCCACCCCTCGTAACTGATAATCTTAATGGATTCTTACTTAGTCCTTTCACAAAGGAGGAAATCAAGAAGGTCATTTTTGACATGGATGGTAACAGCTCCCAGGACCGGATGGCTTCCCTGCAGCTTTCTTCCAAAGTTTTGGGATATCCTAGGCAATGATGTAGTGGAAGCTATAATTGAGGCTCAAAAGGACATGGAAATCCCAGAAGGAGTTAATGCTACTTTTTTAGTCCTCATCCCTAAACTAGTGGGAGCATTGGAATTTTCCAGTTTCGCCCTATCAGTTTATGTAACACTCCGATGAAGATTCTCACAAAAACAATCGCCAATAGGTCGAAGGTTATCCTTCCTTTCATCATTGATATGAACCAAGGTGGCTTTGTGAAAGGGCGACAAATATTGGATGGTATCATCACAATTCATGAGGTTATTCATTCAATGGTGACTAGTAAGGAAGCGAGTGTATGTTACTAAAGCTTGATATGAATAAAGCCTACGACCGGGTCTCATGGCGGTTCCTCACCAAGATTTTGGGTAAGTTTGGTTTCTGTCCCAAGTGGATTAAGTTGATTTTTAGTTGTATCTCTACTACAAGATTTTTTGTCTTGGTGAATGGGTCACCCTCCAGGTTACTTTAAGAGTGAAAGGGGGTTGCGACAAGGAGATCCTTTGTCTCCATACTTGTTTATTATTTTAGCGAAAGCATTGGGTAGGAACATTTCGAAGCAGATGGCGGATGGTCAATTGGAAGGTTTTAAACCAGCCTCAACAGCAGAGCCAGTGTCTCACCAACAGTTTGTGGATGATACAATCATTGTATCCAAAGCCTCGGTGCCTCAAGCTAGGAAGTTGAAGAGAATTCTAACCAAGTATGAGACAGACGAGACAGGACATAAACTATAAGAAGAGTAGCATCTATTTCTTTAACACGCCTGGTGGGAGGGAGGAAAGAATAGCTAACCTCTTCGGTTGTGGAAAGGAGCTTCTACCAGCAACTTATCTAGGCATGCCTATGTTCGAAGGAAGAATGAAGGCTACTTTGTGGAACTCAGTCATTGACAGGATCTCCAAAAAGTTAGCAGGGTGGAAGGGCAGCCTTCTCAGCTCCACAGGAAAAGCCTTATTAGTTCAAACTACTTTACAAAGCATTCCAATTTATCGCATGTCTCTATTTAGAATGCCTGCAAAGGTCCGAGCTACATTGGAGCTAATTCAACGCAACTTCTTGTGGTCAGGTTCAGAGGAGAGAAAGAGAATTTCGTTGGTAGCATGGAATCAGGTGTGTGCAAGCAAGGATCAGGGGGGCTTGGGGTTAAAGAGAATGAAAGAAATGAATCAAGCTCTGATTGGCAAACAGGTATGGAGATTTATCAATAATGATCAATTGGGATGGGTAAAACTTCTTAAGGCAAAATATATCAAAAATAATCAGGACTTCCTGAAAGTCGATAATCTTCCTAGAGGATCCTATTTTTGGAATTGTTTGCTCGAATTTCGGGAGGTAGTCAGGAAAGGCATCAGATGGAGAATTGGTAATGGAAGACAAGTGGACTTTTGGAAAGACCCATGGTTGGAAGAGGCCCCTCTGAAAGATAACTTAGACCTTCAGGTCCTCCAACATAAACTTTCGAAGGAAATGGGAGGAAAAGTAGGGGATTTTATTGCTGTAGCACAGGAAACTTCTTCTTGGAAGAAAATCACAGTTCATAATCTGTCAGAGCAAGAGAAGGTGGCCCTAACCAAACTCAATGATGCTTTAAGGGTGTTCTCGATCATTCCTGGGGGAGGAAGAGACAAGGCGATTTGGGGCAAAACTACAAGTGGGATCTATTCAGGAAAATCGCCTATAAGTTAATCCACTCGGGATTCAATGGTCGGACTCTGACTTCGTTATTTGGTTAAATAATTTAACCCAAAAATAGCTTTCTTCTTTTGGTTGGCAGTTCAAAATAAGATCCTGACAACAGATAATCTGCAAAGGAGAGGTTTCCAATTCATCAATCGATGTATCTTGTGTGAGAAAGCAATAGAATCTGTAAGTCATATATTTCTAACTTGTGATTTTTCTTGTACAGTCTTCCAAATGATCTTGTCCAAATTTCATATAGATTGGGTCTGTCCAAATAGCATGTCTGACTTCTACATACAGTGGGCTTCCCCCTTCCGGGAAAGCTTTTGACTTAGCTCGGAAGCTCGGCTTACCCCATTTTTTATGGGGGATATGGAATGAGAGAAATAAGAGAGTATTTAAAGGACGTAAGAAAGATCCCAGGTTATGTGGTAATAAAATAATCATAGCTTTGAAAGAAAACTGGAAAACTTTCTTCTTCAAAAATGAGACCATGTCTCTAAGGGAAAGGAGGATTTTGCGGAACTGGGGAGAGGAACTTCCAGACCTAGACATTACAACCAACCCACGGGATGGTTTCAAGTGGATACCCCCCACACAAAAGTGGGTTAAGTTTAATTTTGACTGGGCAGCTAAAGGAAATCCGGGGGCTGCAGGAGCAGGAGGAGTTTTGAGAAATGAGGAAGGAAAAGTGGTCCTTGCCTTTGCAGAGCCTTTGGGAACTCAAACAAATCATTTTGCGAAGCCCGAGCTCGCATGCGAGCAATGAGAATTGCCAGACTTGAGGGTTATAAGGAAGTTATCTTTGAAGGGGATTCGCTTAATATAATCAAGGCAATTAAGGAGGATAAAGACCCCAGCTGGACCATATTGGAGCTTATCCTAGAATCAAAGATTCATAAATCTCATTTGGTTAATGCCCGAATCCAACACACCTTCAGAGAAGGGAACCACGCGGCGGATCTAATGGCAAATATTGCAGTTTTTGTTGGGGAGATGCAAATTTGGAAGGATAACTTCCCTCAAGAACTATTGGTGTTTGCTGCTAGAGAAGAGCTAAGATCAAACCTGTTAGAGCATCAGGAGATCAGAGGGGCTGATGATGAGTAATCCGAGAGATGGAATTAGGCAGAAAAGGCATCCCATTTGTTTGGGGGCACTGGAGGTGACAAGTGTACAGTACAGACAACCTAGTGTTAGTAAGTGCTAGGTGTTGTTTGGTTTTTGTTTTATCCTGAATAGTCAAGCGACAAGTATAGGACTGTGGACTCTAAGTATGGCTTAATGTGAGTCTTAGAAAGATCCATTTTGTATTTTGATTATACGGGCTTGATGCTAGAACCAGCCCATTTTGACTTTGTAAAAGGTTTGTGGACCTTATAACCACCTCTACCTTATACCAAAAAAAAAATATTATAAATTAATATTTAAATCTTTTGGATTTATTAAATATTAAAGCCTCCTTAGGTTTTAATAAAAACCTTTTATTTTACCCATTATGGTTTTTAATAAAAACCTTTTATTTTGGCCAACCAGGGTTTTAATAAAAAACTTTTACTTATGCTTCACATAATATTAAAAATAAATATTATGAAGCTCTTTTGCCATCAACCTTTTGCATTGCTCCTTTTGACCTTTTGGCATCAACGGTAGTTCATTCCTTCACACAAATGACTTCATTTCTTGACATCAATGACAACTTCATGGACTCAAAATGTCCAACATTCTTTCATTAAAAAAGGGATTTATAAGGTTATATGTTAAGGTTGAAATATTAAATGAAATCAATCTTTATTTGAAAGCAAAACTTAGGGAAATTAATATAATATTTGTAAAACATAACTTAGGAGAAATAAGGGATACTACTTGGAATTAATCAATTTAATGTTTGTAAATATTAATGTGTTCTCATTTTTCATAATTGGGAATGATAAGGGTTACAACATCAAACTAGGTTATTGGAAATTAGAAACAATTGAATAAAATCCTAAGGGTTACAAAAAGGGGTTATAAAGTTTTTTTTTAAGGTTGAAAATTTTTAATATTCTTGTCTCAAAAATTTCTCAAAAGGGACAAAATAAATCCAACATTAAAACCTCTTCAAATTTGAAAACTTCTTAGTTCAATAGAAGTAATAAGGTGTTATAAAAGTTGATTTTTTATCCTTACAAAAACTGTACAAAATCAACTAAAATTGAACTATATATTACAAAAGCACTATATCATACTCCAAAAACATTTGGGAGTCATAAGGCATTCTACAAAACTTGATAATAATAATATCTATCAAATATTATCAAGTTGGGAAGATATAAGCTTTCTTCAAAACCTAAAATTAGGTATTCATACCTAGGGAGACATAAGGAAGCCTACAAACCTAAGGATTAATAAAGGTTTTATCAAATCAAGCTTATATACTTCAATTAGGGAAGCTATAAGATAGACTACCAAGATTCTATCAAATTTTCAATTCTAAGAATCACTATTCTATCATGGATGAAATTTTGAGAAAAGCTTTCAATAATGAAGAACTATTCCATGAAATAGAATTCTACTCTCAAAACTTAATAGATACTCTAGAAGGATACGAGTATCTACCCTCTAACGACAAAGAGAAATTCTCCTTATTTCTTAAAGAAGCCAAAGAAGGTAGCTTTACAGCATTGATTAACTATCTTCATAAAATTATCTTCACAACATGGTGGAAATCACAAAGATTTGTTATATTTTCACTAGAAGAATATCTAATGATTTATTTATCATTAATTGTGTTTGTACTTACTCAACACAAGAAACAAGCTGGTAATAAAGAACAACATTGTTGTGATGATAGACTAACTTGTTATAAAGTAGATATTTCACCAGTACCAAAGTAAAATCGCAAGAAGATAAGAAGAAAAAGGAAGAAGAGACATACTAAAAGAGTTCATGACATGAAGACTGAAGTAGCAGAAAAAAAACTAGATCAAGATTGCTCTAAATAAACCAAAGATCATCTAATGAAAGAAGAATCTTTAGCTTTAGCTATAGGTTACTCTACATCATATAAAGACACAAATTACCTACTGAACCTGAATACAAAGAATGCAGAAGAAGAGTACAAAGTTCAAGATGAAGAAGAAGAAGATCCATATTGAAGACTAAAGTCTTCAATACCCAAATAATATAATATAGGGGGTGTTAGAAATAGAGTATATTACATCATTTGGGTCATGTAAATGTATCTTCCAAGGTACATACTTAGGACATTAGATTACTTTAAGGGAAAGTTATCTAGTTACTTCATGCAATGTAATAAATGCACAAGTGTCAATGTGCAAGTTGTATATGTGCAAGTTGTCCCTTGCACAACTAGGTAGAGTGTTGATCAAGGAACCTATTTTACCTATATAAGAAAGGCCTCATTGTAATACAAATTTAGAGTCGGGGGACATAGTCAGATAGTGTAACTTAGAGCATAGTACAGTTCTATGTAGATCACCATCCATTGGTGATGGATGCAATGTAGTTCAGTAGCTTTATTAATGGAGTGTTCATTTCCTCCATAGCTACATTGTATTCTTTTATGTCAGTTCTATTTACATCATATTTCAATCATCTAGTAGATTTACTTTCTTTCATATTATTTTACATCTTGTGATTGCTATATCCCACTACATCAAAAGCTAACAAAGTTTTGGTATTTATATAGAAAATTGAAAAGATCCAAAAAATGAAAATCAAGAATTTAGACATTTTATGTAAAATGATGTAGGTTTCTAGCTATAGCATCTTAATTGAGATGAGAACTATATCTATTTGTAAACTCTGAAGCTCTAAAGAATAGAGTTGTAATTTTTCAAGGGTGGGGGACCCGAGTACAACCCCTTATTATCCAACAAAAAAAAATCAAAGATCCATACCTTCAATTTAATAAATAAACTATTCTTTCCTTTACTTAATAAATCAAAGTTCCATCTCTTCAATTTAATAAATAAATTATTATTTTCCTTTACTTAATAAATCAAAGACCCATACCTTCAATTTAATAAATAAACTATTATTTCCTTTACTTAATAAATCAAATTTCCATCTCTTCAATTTAATAAATAAATTATTCTTTTCCTTTACTTAATAAATCAAAGACCCATACCTTCAATTTAATAAATAAATTATTCTTTCCTTTACTTAATAAATCAAAGTTTCATCTCTTTAATTTGATAAATAAATTAAACCCAAGTGTTGTAGGTGAGTTGGAGAGGAGAGGGCAATCCTCCAAGGGAGGTCCCAGGTTCGAATTTCCACCCTACTAAAAAGTTGAATTGGGTACCCAAAATCCAATTGATAATGTTGGTGTGGGTAGGGTCGAGTGCGACTCCCAGGTGACTTTGACGGTGTAGAACCCCCTGGTCGTGGTCTCTCAGACCAAGGCGGCCCCGTAAGGGATTTTTCACTTTAAAAAATAAATAAATAAATTATTCTTTTCCTTTACTTAATAAATCAAAGTTTCATCTCTTCAATTTAATAAATAAATTTTTCTTTCCTTTAGTTAGAAAGTTACTACACAATTTACAAGGCTCCTACCTTAATACATTGAAAGAACTATGCAACCAAGGTAAAAGGTTCAATTAACCAAAGCTCCCCACTATAACTTAATTAACAATAAACTTCCCCATAGCAATGTTATCTCCTAATCTCAGTTTTTGCCCACTACAATAGGGTCGAGCGGTCTCTCGAGGATTCGTGGGGCATTTTTAAAACACCCGCTAGCTAATCCCAACCCCAATTGAAGCTAAGGTTAAAACCCAATACGATTCTAAAGAAGAGGTGCACCAAATTAGAATGGTGAACTCCAAGGAATACCAACTTAACACACAAATGACGAACTACCATAATAGAGAAGTTTAGAACAGTGGTTATAGTGGTGAATTCAAAATAATACCTGTCCATTCAGATGATGCCTACGCATCTCTCGATTCAGCCCAAGGTTTTGGCAATGTCAACAAAGAAAAATATTGGTGAAACCACTATCATAACAATGTAAGGCAACTTAAGGGTGACTACCCAATTGTTCGAATATCTTATGGAGAGTTGCGGTGCTAGACACCAACTCGTTTTCTCAACATGAAAGCCACATAGCTAGTGAAACACCCACACGAGAGGTTTCCCCAAACTACAAAGATAGTATTGCAACAACTGGCGTATTAGGAAGTCAAAACGTGGTTCAACAAAAACCCAACAAGGAAACCAAGGACTATATTCTTACGAAGGAAGAACGTCTCTTAAGCAAGCAAAACAATAACCTCATTTGGAAATAACTAGCAAAGACGATGACAAAGAATAGTTCTTATTCTTTTCTTCTTCTGTTTATTGAAATTTATGCAAATAGATGACTCTCTAATAATCCAACTTGATTTATTAGCTCTATTATGCTCCTTCAACGCTTCACCAAATGTCTACGTTGATTTCCCAAACCTCCTTTTCAATTTTGCTCTGGTTTCCAAGATTTTCATGTCCTTCAAAAATAGCGAAGACTTCTCTCTCGAGCCATCCATATTGTCTCGCCTTAAGAGCCAACTACCTGTCATTACTCCCACATACCCATCCATTAGGCGGCAAGGAAGATATTTCTTCTCCCCCCCTTACTTCAAGACTTCATCATAAATGAAGCTTATCCTTTGCGATGTTGGCCGGAAGCTTCACTCTGCAGGTATGATATGATTTTCTTGAGAGGGTGGTTCCCTCAAATCAAATATTGCAAAGCTTCTTTTGATTAAATAATTTCTATTATCTCTTTCATAGAAGCTTGCCAATTATTAAATGAATTTTACCATTATTCATTAAATAAAAGCTTATGTATTTGTTTAAATGAATTTTCCACTATCATTTAAATAAAATCTTAGGTATAATTTAAATGAATTTCCACTATCATTTAAATAAAATCTTAGGTATAATTTAAATGGATTTCCACTATCATTTAAATAAAAGCTTAGGTATAATTTAAATGAATTTCCACTATCATTTAATTAAAAGCGTTATTTTTTTTTTTAATTTAAGACATTTAAATGAATTTATTTCACCATTTAATATAATAAGGTATTTAAAAACCTGATATTCAGGGGGGCTCTGGCGATTTGGCTTTTGGCGGGAAATTTCCTGTGACGGCGCCTGGTGTTGCTCGAGGGACTCTGGGCCGAAGATTTTGCCTAGGGCTTAGGGGGGTCGTCTCTGCTTTTGCCTGAAGTTTCTGTAGTGGTTCCGGGAGGGCCCGATGGGGTCTCCTCCTGTTTCTCCTGCTGGGAGAAAGATATCATATGCTGAGAAACTGAAAGATTTTCCCTCGCCTTCCACGGACGGAGCTCGGCGGAACGCTTTCCAATCGATACTCAAGACTGCTGCCAATGGCCCACATGCTCACCGCGTTAATGGTTGCCTCCCACAATCTTCCTCCAGTGCCCAAGATTGTAATAGAACCAATGTCGGTCGAAGATACAACTGTCTACCGCGCTAATCACGACTTGATCTGCAAATTCATGGGCATCCGGCCCACTCTGAATTTTCTGCACACTTGGGTACGTCATAACTGGGAGCCACACGGTGAGTACTCTCTATGGCCTATAAGCAATGGGTATTTCATCATAAGTTTCTCTTCTTTAGCGCATGTAAACAGAGCATTTGAATCGTAGAAGAGAAACCATGGACCAACAGGGTTATTTATCCAACCCCGGAGAGTGGGTTTCGATCCCCGCATCGAACCCACGTACTGTCCCGGTCCTGGATCCGCCGTACGCTCTCCCGATGGAGTTTTGGGGTGAGCAGTGTTTTGGAATTAATAGGTAATTCCCTAGGCAAATTTCTCGGGAGTCTCCAAAGATACCATAGAGGGCAATCTCATTGCCTTTGCTAGAATATGTGTAGAGATGGACATTAGTCAGCCTCTACCAGCCGAGGTGGAACTTGAGCTAGCAGGAGTACCCTGGATCCAGCAGTTAGACTATGAGGCCCTACCTTTCAGGTGCCGTGTATGCCATAAGCATGGACATTTGGCAAGGTTCTGCCCAAACGCAGTGAGCACAAAAATGGAGGCTCCGAGTGGAATGGCAAACCGCCCTAGAGAGGGTAAGTCTAGTCCTGGCCAATGAACCCTCTAGCAATTCTCCGAGTCCCGATGCTCAACAGATGGCTTTGAACAGGTGAAACGAAAGAGAAACAAAAAGAAAAATGGCAAGGAACAGGTACAGCTCAAGCCAAACAATCGGTATGAAATTTTCAAGTCATTAGTGGATCTGGAGGACCATTCTATGGAAGGAATGGTTGGGAATGATGAGAATGTCAACACTCCACCTCTTGTTTCTCCTTCCTTCACGCCCGTAGTAGAACAGGTGACTGTGCCAGCTGAGCACCTGCAGTCAGAGAATCCAGGGGCCTTGGTTATTCACTCCCCAACACAGCCGGCTATAAAAGATGTCACCATGGGAAATGCAGAGAAAAACAGAGAGAGGCCTGCTTTAGGGATTTCCCAGGTGGAAAAGAGATCAAGAAACAATAACTCTCAAGGAGCGGGAAGAAAATCCAATAAGGAATTACTAGTTGCCCAAGGAGATAAGTTAATCAATGAAGGATTGGTGAGGTCCATTGATTCTTACCGCTCACAAGGTTTTCAATGATTATTCAATCTCGGAATATTAGGGGTTTAAACAGTAGAACCCATCAATCTGCTGTTCAAAGACTCTTAGAAAACCGAAAAACATATTTTTTGCTTCTCCAGGAGACCAAAATGTCTTTAGATATCATGAGTAAAACCGCTACTAAAATCAGCGGGAGCCGGGTATATGGACGTGGTCGCCCAAGGAGCTTCGTGGGGGAATTGTTACCCTTTGGAACCCTCCGGTCCTGGACTCGCTTTAGATCATGTAGCTTGGAGGGGTGTGCTTTCTTCTCTTTTCGTAAATAACTTCAATTCCGAACCGATCCTTATTACCAACTTTTATGGGGCCCAAGATCCCGAAGGCCGAGGCTCCAATGGGACGCCGTTCACAATATGAGAGCAAACAGGAGTGTTTTGACTGGATTATTGCAGGGATTTTAATGCAAAATTATTTGTCCGGGACCAGGAAGGTGGCTCCCCTACTTTAGACCCAGGGGATCGGCTTTTGATTGCCCAAGTTCAGGCCTTTAATCTAGTGGACGTTCAAGGCCCTAGTGTTTTTTTCACTTGGACAAACAAGAGAAAGGAGCCACATAGCAGGAAGGTCAAGTTAGATCGCTTTTTGGTCTCTGGAGGAGGCTTTTGTTAAAAGGACTTTAAAGTTCCAGGATTTTGGAGGGCCCTATTTCGGATCATTTTCCCATCTTGCTTGAGGGAGGGACTTCGAGTGGTCAGCACTTTAGGCCTTTTAAATTTGAGAATTTTTGGTTACAAAAGGAGGACCTTCGACAAAAAATTCCTCAATGGTGGGCAGAAGGCCGCCCACCTTTTGGGACAAAGAATGTTCAAATTTCATAAACATGACTTCAATTTGTCAAATTTCAATTGAAACAATGGAGGAAAGGAAATAAGTCGGATTTCCGATCCCAAAGGGCTCCCTTGGTGGCTAGATGGGAGGAGGTCCGAAACTTTTTAGGGAAGGGTCAATTATCGAGCAACTCAAATCAAGATGACGAATCGCGTAAAGCGGTTGAGGACATTGACAACCAAGAGGAGTTATACTGGAAACAGAGGGCTAGAAATACTTGGTTATTAGAAGGGGACAGAATACCAAATTTTTTCATCGGTCACCTTGTGCTAGGAGACAGATGAACAATATGGAAGTTCTCAAAGATGAACAGTGGAAATGTCTTCGATACTATTCCCGGTATGCACTCCCATGCTATCGATTACTTTTCTAAACTTTTTAAGGAAAGTATGCAAGCAAGATATTGAGGCTCGTAACGAAGTTCTTAATGTTATTCCTCCGATTATCTCTCGAAGAGGACAACCGGACTCGCTTAGACCCATTGAAAGGGATGAACCGAGAAATGTGGTCTTTGGTATGAGTTCGGAAAATCTCCCGGTCCGGATGGCTTTCCTATTGAATTTTTTCGAGCTTTCGGGATACCTTGGAGGAGGATGTTCTGGTCAGCATCGAGGAATCCGGATCCAATCGCAGAATGCTCTGTGGCGATCAATCACACCTTCATTGCTTTAATTCCGAAAGGGGAAGTGGGGACTCATATCTCTGATTTCAGGCCTATTGCTTTATGCAATGTGATTTACAAAATCATCTCTAAGATTATGGTCGAGAGGCTTAAACCCCTTCTTCATAGCATCATTTCTCCTGAACAGGGGGCTTTGTTGAGGGAAGACAAATTTTGGATGGGGTGATTTTGGCCCAGGAAGCCATCCATTCAATGCAAACTTCGAGCAACAAAGGCATGTTCATTAAATTGGATATGTCCAAGGCTTATGACCGGGTGGAGTGGTGCTTCTTGTCGAAAATTCGGTCGCCTTTGGCTTCTCTCGAGAATGGATTGCTTGGGTTATGAGTTGTGTTTCTTCTCCCTCCTTTTCTGTTCTCATTAAGGGCCTTCCCTCGCTTCCTTTCGGCGCCTCCCGTGGGCTCCGCCAGGGAGACCCTTGTTCTCCCTATCTCTTCCTTCTCTTGGCTGAGGGTTTGGGAAGACTGTTTTTGAGGAGAAGGCAACAAGGTCGGCTTTCTGGTATCAAGGTTGGGGAGGAGACTCTGACTCACTTGCAATTTGTGGATGATACGGGTCTGGTTGGTGCGGCCACTCTTCGGGAAGCTAGAGGAATCAGAGACACTTTGAATGTCTACCTTAGGGCTTCAAATCAGGTTCTTAATGACAGGAAGTCCAAAGTGGTCTTCTTCAATCTCGACCAACGGCTTCAGGAGCGTGTTATTGACATCCTGGGATTCACTAGGTCCTCTCTTCCAATTGTTTACCTGGGGGTTCCCCTTCACTTCAAAAAGTTAAATGCTGATATTTGGAAGAACCTGTTAGCAGGCATCAAAGACAGAAATGAATCATTGGGCCCATAAATGGCTAAGCTACGGGGGTAGATTAACCTTCTTGAAATCAGTTATTCAGGCTTTGCCGATCTATAAATTCTCAATAATGACTGCCCCTCATACCATCTGGAAAAAGTTGGACAAAATGGCTAGAAGATTTTTGTGGGAAGGCGCAAAAGGGAAGAAAAAATGGGCCTTGGTTGGGTGGGATAAAGTCACCCAGCCTAAGGATAAAGGAGGGTCGGGCTTGAGATGCTCTATGCTTAATAACAGGGCTTTGGCTGGAAAACTGTATTGGCGGTGGGTTTCTCAGCCATCCTCTCTCTTCAGAGAATTCTTTCCAAGAAATATTTGGGGCATGTCCATCCCAATGAGGTGGGTCGCTTTCCTTGGAAGGTCCTTGGTTCTTTAGTGTGGCAGACTCTCAAGCTTGGGTCCCAGATTATCAAAGATCAATTATTCTGGAAAGTGGGGAAAGGAGACAAGGCTCGCTTCTGGATCGACTCTTGGGACCAACATCCGCCCATTATTGTTTTGTTCCCCGAGCTTCATCCTATCATGTCCGCCTTAGAAGCCTAGGGTTGGCTCCTTATTGATAAATATCTTCTTACCACTCATTTGGGGGGGTATACTTTTAAAAAGTTTAAGCGATGGGAGGAGTGGCCAACCACCGTCTCTCCGGAGTTGGTGCCTATCCCGCAAAAAATATTGTCGTAAAGGTTCCTCACTGGGAAGGATGAGGAAGATGAATTAGCTCGGGGCCATGGAAGCCTTGGTGTCTACTCAGTTAAGGCCGGATATGAAGAGATCCTCCCCGAGCCTCCCCCACACTCTTTTCCGGCTCAAGCATTGGAAAAGGATTTGGCATTTAAAGGGTTGGCCGAAAGTGAACTTCTTCGCTTGGCAACTTATGCATAATGGCCTTCTCACCTTTGAAAATCTCAGGCGTAGGGGTTTCAATGGCCCCTCTCAATGTGCTTTATGCCTCCATCATGAGGAAACTGCAGACCATTTGTTTTTTGAGTGTCCTTTTACTCATCAGATTTGGGAACGCCGGTTCTTGCAATTTAAACTCGGGCTAATGGTGTTCTCAATCGTACCAATATTTGGGAAAAATGGAAAAGGGGCAGGTTCAAGTCTATAGCTCTCCGAACTGGCTGGCAGTTAGGCTTTCTCTTCATATGGTGGCAAGTTTGGTTGGAGAGAAACGCACGGATATTTAGAAACACTTTCTCCTCGATTGACGGTGTTTGGCAGGTCATCCGGAGCAAAGTCACGTAAACCGTTGCTACTCTTGCCAATGAAAAGAATCAAGCTACTCTTGGGCATCCCGAAGAGGGGGTTGAGGGTCTTGAGAGGCAAGATAGATCATGCTCGGAAACCCCCCCGAAGGCCGGATCAAGATCAATACCGATGGGGCTGCAAAAGGCAACCCGGCAACGCAGAATTGGTGTTGTTTGTCGGGATCACTTGAGTGCGGTTCTTTATTGGGAACTACAGGGATTGGGCAGAGCCACGAACAATGAAGCCGAAGCCTTGGCCATTAAGTCCGCGTCTATCCGGGTCATAGCGTGGTCACCGGAGAATAATTCTTGAATCCGATTCTCAAGTCCCGATCGGCGCTCTAGATTGCTTGCGGAATTTCTCTTTAAAAGCTCTGGAGACCATGGATGTTGATATCTCAAATCAAGGAGTTATGGAGGGAGTTAGATGATGTCATCCCCGTGTATGTGAGTAGAAATCGAACACGGTAGTCGACTTCCTTGTGAAGATGGGTGCTGAGAAAGAGGTAGGTGTCCAGCTGCACAGTGATATGCCTATGATAGATGAAGAGATTCGGAGTGGCCTGGAACGATCTCTACATCCATGAGCTCAAAAATGACTAAGGTTCGTTTCTGTCGCGATATCGCGACATATTGCGTCGTCTTGACCCGGTTTGGTTTTCTGTCGCGATTTCGCGACATGTTGCTCTATCGCGACATGTCGCTCTATCGCGACATGTTGCTCTGTCGCGACATGTCGCTCTGTCGCGACCTGTTGTTCTGTCGCGACTTGTCTCTATGTCGCGACCTATCCTGGAAAACTGTAGCGATTTCGCTACCCTTCTGGTTGCTGTGGCCTTGGGAGGATTTTTGTAGCGATTTCGCGACTTGTTGCGTCGTCGTGGTCGTTGATGAGAAGGTGTCGCGATGTCGCGACCTTTTGGTAGGTTTTGTCGTCGGAGGAAAAGTGTCGCGATATCGCGACGCTTTGAGGAAAACTGCATGAAAGGGAAAAACCGTCGCGATATCGCGACAATCTGTGTGAAAAGCTACTACAAGGAAAATCTGTCGCGCCTTCGTGCTTTTGTTGAGGAAGGGACTCATAGGGGCATCCTTGTTGTGATTTCGAGATGTGTGGAGCAAAATTTAGTAAAGGGGGAAAATCCGACGCGTTATCGCGACCTTTTTGAGAAAAGCCTCCCAATGGATAACCTGTCGCGATTTCGCGACATGTTTATGGAAAGGAAGCACAGGGCAAACTTGTAGCGATTTCGCTACGACTCTGGAGAAAAAATAGCTGGCAGGAAAAACGTCGCGATATCGCGACTTGTTATGGTAATGGGCACCTCGGGGCTGAACATGTCGCGATTTCGCGACACTTTTATGGATGGGGCGCCCTTTGGCTTTCTTGTCGCGATTTCGCTACACTTCCGGCCAAGTGGGACTCCAAGGAAAATTCGTCGCGATGTCGCGACACTTTCTCAAAGTTGCCGATCAAAGGGGTCCTCGTCGCGATTTCGCAACAGTCTCGGGGAGCGGATGCTTTAAGGCTTTCTCATCGCGATTTCGTGACACTTTTGGTGTTTGGGTGATTTGGTGTCGTGGTCGTAGCGATTTCGCGACCTTTTTCGGTGTTGTGGTTCCGGCGCTTTTGTCGCGATATCGCGACATGTCGCGATATCGCGACATGTCGCGTTATCGCGACCGGGTGTTGTGGCGCGGCGGATGTTTGGTTTTGTGTCGCGATTTCGCGACATGTCGCGTTTTCGCGACATGTCGCGTTTTCGCGCCCTGTGTACTTCTGGTCTCTCTGCGTTTGGTTGGGATGCCCTTTCTCCCTCTTGTAACTGTCTTCTGTGTTAATTCAAGGTTTTTTTCATTTTTTTCAAAAAAAAATATAATAAGGTATTTATTTTCTTATTTAAATGAAATTAATTTATCAATTAAATTAATAAAATACAACACACACACACACACACACACACACACACACACACACATATATATATATATATATATATATATATTCAAAACATAAAAATATTCTTTGGTCAAATACTAACATCATGCTACATGTATTCAAATAATACTAGTAGTTTTAAAGGTAGTCAACTTATGCATGCTTCTTTTCAACCATTGATGCAACAAGTGATGAAGTAAAAGATAAATCAATAAGATGCAACAGACAAGGAGGGAGTCTTTCCATCAACTCAATCGCCTGTCTCAGCCCAAGAAATTACGATAGCTACTAGGCTATCAACTTGAGGCTCAAGGTGACTAGTTATTGATGATTATCCCAAATCGATAATGCATGCCTATATAAAGGTATCCATCAATGTTACCCTCGAGTTACCTTAATCATCATTTCCCCAACCTCAAGTACCCCCGCTTTTGGTGGATAATTCTACTTCTTCCACCTACGAGTGTACCTGATCTTGCACATTGGGTAATATATTAGTAGTACCATGCTCTTCCAAATCAACTAAACATCATATAGTTGGTTCAATTGCTCAAATTAGGTATTAAAGCATCATCAATTAATACATTGTTTCTTTGTGCCAAAAATCCCGCTAGGGAGGGTCATGACATCCTACCCCTTGGGACTAAACATTGTCCCGGGTGTTTCTAGTTTTACAAAAATAAAAATTATTACATTATATATTTTCAAACAAAAAGGAAAAATGTTTTTACATATCATCCACTTTTTTCCAAGTGGTATTTCTTTCAAAAAATCGGTCCCACTAGACCTTACATTGTTCAAGAGTCCGATTCCACATAGACTTAGAACGAAACTCAAGAATCTAGAGGTAAACAAAGTAAATTTTATATTCAAGAGTGCGGAATATATACAATGATACTGCCTTAGATTAGCCTGTAGCTAAATATTGCTAATATAAATATTTTAGCAAACTAAAATATTTTAAATCCCTAATTAGTTCGACTAACTTAGGAATATGCTAAATAAATTACAACATGTTGGCTTCTGGAAGGATAGCCTAATGTGCATCAAATAGATGGAATAATAAAACTATATCATAATTTCCCCCCTTATTACATTATTTAATGTACATAAAGAGTTGCAAAAAACTCAAATTTGACACGTGCAAGTTCCTTAGTGAAAATATCTACAACCTGTTCATCAGTGGGAATGTACTGGAGCTGTATCTTGTGCTTTGGAACTTCATCTTGAATAAAATGATATTGAGTGTCAATATGTTTTGTTCGTTCATGGAACACTAGATTATTGACAAACACCAAGGTTATTCCAATTCAAGTGTATTGGAAGATTCTTTGTAAGACCCATATTGGAAAGAATGCAATGTAACCATATAGCTTCACACACTGCTCCTCGTGTTGCATGATATTCTTCCTATATAGATGAAAGTGCAACAACTTGTTGGTTCTTGTTGTGTTAAGAGACAGGTCCAAATCCAAGATGAAATATATATCCTAATGTTGATTTTCTATCATCTATAGATCCAGCATAATCTAAGTTTGTGTATCCTTTAAAGAATAACTTATCATTCTTCTTGTAATCCAAGTCATATTTTATTGTGTTGCGGATATAGTGAATAACTCACTTTATTGCCTTCTAATGACTAATCTTAGGTTCTTGCATGAACCTCAAAACATAGCTTACAACAAAGTTGATATTCAACCTGGTATTCATCAGATATATGAGACTCCCAATCAATTGTCAATAGAGAGTTCCATCTACCTAAGGAGATTTGTTGTATCAAGATAGTTGTAACCCTATTTCCATTGGATTTGCTTTGGGCTTACAATCTATCATTCAATATTTTTCAATTAATGCCTTGGCATACTTCATTTGTGTAACCCTAATGTGGTTCTTTTTCTACACAACTTCCAAGCCAAGACAATAATGGAGAAGTCCAAGATATGTCATTTCAAATGACTTTTTAAAGTCGCCCTTCACTACTTCAATCATCTCTTCTGAACTTCCAGTGATGATCAGATCATCAACATAGAGCACAAGAATCACTATTTCATAACCAACTTTCTTGAAATAGAGATTGGCATCTGAGGGACTTCTCTTGAAACCATGTTGCAGAAGGTGGTTATCAATATTTATGTACCAAGCTCTCAGAGCATGTTTCAACCCATACAATGACTTGATCAGCTTGTAAACTTTTTGTTCTTGTCCTCATACAAAAAATCCTTCAAGTTAATTCATTTACACTTTTTTGAAATCATCATTTAAGAAGACACTCTTCACATCCAGCTGATGAAGCTTCCATTTGAATTGAGCTACTATTGCATAGAGTACATGAATGGTTGTCATTTTTGTAGTTGGTATGAATGTCTCTTTGTAATTTATACCTTCTTTCTTAAAATAGACCTTTGCAACAAGGAAGGCTTTATGCTTGTCAATAGTTCCATCTGCCTTATACTTGACTTTGTATACCCATTTGCAACCAATGGGTTTCTTACCAACAGGTATATCAACTAACTCCCATGTTTTGTTCTTTATAAAAGACATTTTCTGCATCCATAGCTACCTTACTAAGGGCTTCTTGCACTGAAGTGAGTCCATGCTCTACAATTGTAGTCTTCCTCTTCACTCTTATCTTCTTCATCATTTACATCTTTGGCTTCTTCTCTTTCTTGATGAGACATACTTTGAGTATGTGGTCAATCTAAAGTGAGATCAGGTGGTGCATCCAATATTGCGTCTCTTATAGTGTTAGTATACCATTTTGGGATTTTCTTCTATTTGGGGGGAGTCCTTGACTTAGGCTCCTCAAAATATAGGTATATAGTAGGAGATGTGTCTTTGTTGGATTTTGGTGTATCCAACTTAGGAACTTCTTTGAATACCACATCTTGACTTATATGAATCTTCTTGGTTTTAGGATCAATCAATCAATACCTCTTGGATTCTTCATCATAACCAAGAAAGATACATTACAGATTTTTCTCATCTAACTTGTGTCTTTTCTTCTTTGAAATGTGTATGAAGGCTTGGCATCCAAATATCCTTATATGAGAAAATTAGGGCTTTCTTCCACTCCATGCTTCTTGTGGTGTGACTCCTTGAAGATCTTTTGTTGGTGCTTGATTCAGGAGATACACAGTTGTAGTGACAATTTTTGCCCAAGATGTACACATATGAGCATACATCGAACCATCTCCATGATGGAATGATTCCTCATTTTAGAAACTCCATTTTGTTGAGGAGTATAGGCTATAGTAAGTTGTCTTTTTATCCCATGTTTAGTGAGATATCTTGAAAACTCATTGGAGGTGAATTCCCCCACTTGATTTGAGAAAAGGGCCTTGACTGAACATCATGATTTTTCTTAACACACTTCTAAAACTTCTAAAAATATTCTGACTTCAGCTATAGAAATAAAACCCACATCTTTCAGGAGTAATCATCAACAAATAATAAAAAGTACTTCTTTCCACCACAACTATTTGGCATTGGTTCGCATAGATTGGTGTGTATCAACTCCAATGGTCTTTTGGATCTTAAAGAGCTCAATTCAAATGGTACTTGGTGTTGCTTCCCTGCTAAGCAATTCGAGCATACAGATAAAGTATGAGAAAGGCTGGGAAGACCTAACACTATATCATGCTTACTCAATTTGATTAGATAGCCTAAACTTAAATGTTGATATGGATACATACCAATTATGATATGGATATGATATGTTGTGTATTCATTAATTTATAGGGCATAAATAAGCCATAATACAACTATAATCTGAGTAATATGGGATTAAGGTTTGCCAAAAACATACCTGGACCGAAATCAACATGTCAGAAAAATATGTTGGCAACAACTATAGGGATAAAATAAAAATTAAATAATAAAAATTAAACCCTAAAGTCTAAGCCTCATCAGATGCCCATACCATTTGTGCCATAAGAAAGTATCTTCTTTTGTGTTGGCAGCCATGGAAACATGAGGGGTATATATAGCATCTAATATAAACAATCCATGTTTTTAGGAAGTCGTTGCAATATGTTTACCCTTCTTGGTAATGAAGCAACACTTTTATCCATTAACAACTTTGAAGTCAACCATCATATGTTTGTCCAAGATTTGAGGCACGAATAACAAGTTGTTTGTCAATCCTGGCACATATAGGACCTTCTCAATTTAGAATTTTCCATCGATAAGAGTTACTGAAACATTACCTTCTCCTTGGACTTTATAGGTCTTATCATCGATAATTACTACCATTTTGCCTTCTTTTACCGCAAATGTGTCAAACCACCTTTATCACCAATCATGTGTTTGTTGGCACCAGAATCAATATACCAAATATTATCTTTTTGTTTGGGATTTTTTAAGTCACGAGCACCTTGTGTGCCCTCTCAGAATCTAAATCTGATTCTTCAATAGCAACATTTCCCTTTTGTTGTCTATTTCTTCTTCATGGTTTGTTTGGATCTTTTTATGTTGTGGTTGCTTCTTCTTGTCACTTTTGTTGAACCAACACTTGTTGGTGTCATGATTGTCAATCTCACAAATATGATAGTACCTCATCTATTTTTGAGGTGTCTTTTGTAAGGGAGTGGTGTTTGAAACCTTTGAGGAAGATCCCTTCTGAAAGTAGCCTTTTTGCTTAGCTCCATATTTCTTAGATAAAAATGCATTGTTGGACACTTCATCTCTTTGGTTGTTATCTACTTCGTGTTGTTGAAGCAAATTAACTAACTCTTCAAAAGAGACTTGTCTATTATACACTTGAAGGGAAGTGTCCATCATTATAAAAGAATTTGGTAAAACTCTCAAAATGATTGAGTTTAAGAGCTTATCTTCTACTTTATCTCCCATTGCATGCATCTTAGCTCTTAGTTCAGCAACTCTGCAAAGTAACACTTATACATTTTCTCTATTTTTCATGCTAAGAGTGTGAATTTGGGATTGAAGGTTAAGGATCATGGCTTGATTCCTTCCCTCATATATTGTTGAAAATGTATCTCATGCATATTTTACGTGCTCTTTTTCACAAATGTACGGTTGAACTTCATCAACAGTGGAAAGAATTATGATCATCAATGATCTAGCATCAATATCATCGTATGCTTCTTGTTTATCATCTATTGTAGTTGGGCATTTGACTTTTCCAGTCACAACGTTCCACATATTTTCAACCTGCATATTGCTCTCATCTTTGTTTTCCATGGAGCAAAATTTTAACCTCTGAGTAACTATGAATCTGACAAGTATGCTTTTGCAATGGCCATTATGAGGGTTCCTTATAACACCAAATGATCCCTTTTTATTTATACTACTAGACTAATAGACTTGATCTATTGAATATACATGTTTTTCTATAATACCTATCAGTACGTGGAATAATCTTGCCCCCTCAATATATGCGACCGTATGCGAGGACTTGAAGGTATTGTATATAGATCGATCCATGGCACATAATCAGTACTAAAAGGGATTCACTCTATCTTTGACACTTGCTTAAAAATTGTTCCACATACGTAGGGTGCAAAGTCCCTTAAACACTTGGAAGAACTTAATTTCAGGATTTACGTCGAGCGATAGTAGTGAATGGGGTAATAATGGAGTGAATATCAAAAAAGTGGCTTTCCTTATTTCTCCCCGATGGTTTATAGGGAACATTAGCCCAGACGGCGTTGTTGCAGCTATATTAGGCGTTAAATATAGTAGCCCAAAGCATGACAACATTACCTGTAAGTGTGGATCAGAGGAACTGCAAATATCGAACATTGCTTTGCACAATAAATTGCACAAAAAATAGGTATAAATTTGGGGTCTTTTGCTGCCACAATATAAATATTTCAATGCATAAAATAGAGAATTAAATGCATATTACAATTTCATCATACCCACAAATTTTTTAAGGTGTCGGATTCTACTAAAAATGCACCTTTTATAATGCCAAATTTTCAAAATAGTTTTGCAATAGAAGTTGATTTGCAAAACATAATATTCACTTGTTTTTGCTTTTGCTTTGCCCTTGTTTTGAGTTTTGATTTGCAAAAAACAACAAAAATTTGTGTTGCCCCTCTTTGTGTTTTGGTTTTGCAAAATAACAAGGTGTTATGCAAAGTTTGTAGCCCTCTGTTTGAATTTTGATTCGCCTTAATTTTTGCAAAAAATCATGTCGATGCTTTTTTATTTTTGTTTTGCAAAAAAATTGTCCCCTTTGTTTGTAGTTTGATTTTTTTTGTAGCCTCCTTTAAAAAAATATGCATGTAATTTTAAGTAAATTAATTAAATGAAATAATTAATTATTTAATATAATTAATTAAATTTTAACAAAATTAACTAATTAAATTAGAAAATAAACAAAAAATTATTAAATTTATTAATTTAAATAAAAAATTGCAAATTTTTTAACTAAAAAATGGTTTTATAACTAGGGGATAGCACCGACTCCACCAGGCAGCATCAATAGTTTACACACAATTCGAGGGTAAAGTCCAGCATCAATAATTTGCACGTCGTTAGAGGGTAGAGTCCAACATCAATAATTAAGCAAACATGCATCAAAGTCAACCGTACTTTGGACAATGGGCTCCACGTGTCGCCAACTGGCACAAAATTAGGGGCCTGCATGGGCGACGTGACCACCACCGTGTGGTCAATCTTCAATATGTGTAGCTACGCATATAAGACTCTAAATAAGCCTTCCCACTCTACATGTGGGATAATAATGCAAGAGAAAACAATCAAAATGCAATAACCTTCGCACTAGTGTCCACTACTGCAAATCAAGACATGCCACGTGTCACTGAATAGTTGGAGGCAGACTGCACGTTCAGAATGGTTATTTTTAGAGGGTTTTAAACCTTATAATGGACTTTAAAAAATTATTTATTTATTCTCCTTTGTGCGGGTGCAGTGTTCGGCTTTGATTGGCTTCGACATTGTAATCTGGGGCCTACAAGCGGGGGCTTGCACTGTCAAAGATCTGCAAATTTTGCAATTGCTATTATTGCATCAAGCAGGGTATCAACTGAAGCGTAGTCAGATATCATGCTTTTCAAAGTCTCAGTCTACGATCATAGTTTTTGTGACTAAATTTATGCGATAATTTTTCTAATTTTTCTTTCTCTTCATCGAGTGTCTACGCATATTTGTTTTGTGATCTTTTTTTTTAACACCTAAATTTGGTTCAAATCCACGATCTCTAGTGTGTGGGTTGAGGGCCTTAAAACAAATTTTGGGTTTTAGGATTTTGGCAATCCTTTTTCTGCGTGATCATCCACTATGCAATTGGGCCCAGGTCAAAGCCGAGTAGGATCTGCAAGTCAGGGTTACGGGCTACGTTGTTCGTAGTTGCACGGTTTGGATCAGGTTGTGCACAGATTATATCATGGCCCTTGTTGGTTGTGATGGAGTACATGGTCTAGTATGGTTGTGTAGTAGCTTGGTGCAGGAATGGAATTATGGCCTGCAAGGATGTGTGATTAGTTGGCTATGGTTGTGTAGCATGCAAAATTTGTAGAGAAAACTATAAAATAGGATATTTATCTTTTTTTTTAATTGGAGACTCATAAACAACAATGAAATATTACTGCATTATACTGGAAGAACATAATTATTACCCAAATTCCCAAAATACCGAGGCATGCTCTAATGCCAATGTAGGTAAACAAAGTAAATTGTATATTCAAAAGTGTGGAATATATACAATGGTATTGCTCAGATTAGCTTGTAACTGAAGATTTCTAATCTAAATATTTTAGCAAACTAAAATATTCTCAATCCCTAATTAGTTTTACTAACTTAGGAATATGCTAAATAGATTATGACACGTTGGCTTCTAGAAGGATAGCCTGACGTGCATCAAATAAATGGAATAATAAAACTATATTCCAACATAATATTTATCGACATCACTTCAATAGCCTCTGGATGTGCCATCTACAATTTAGAAACATCCCACATATATTTAGGGTCATCAATATATTTCCTAAGCAAGAATATGTGGAAGGTATCGTGGATTTTTGACAAGTTAAGTGGTAAAGCAAGTCGATATGCAATTAGACTGATCTATTTAGTGATCTCAAAGGGTCCCACAAACTATGGATCCAACTTTGTGAATTTGATAACACTCTTCATTGGTATTACCCTTAAGAATACTTTATCTCCAATTGAGTACTCCCTTGGAGTTCTTTTTAGATCAGCATAACTTTTATGCCTATTAATAGCTTTTTTAAGTCTTTGCTTGATTACCTTTAACTGGTCTTCCATTTTTTTGACCATATCTAGCCCAAACACAACTCGATCTTCCAATTTGTCCCAAGATTATGGCATCCTACACTTTCACCCATACAAGGCATCAAAATGAGCTATTACTAGGGAGGAGTGATGTCCATTATTGTAGGTAAACTCTACAAGATGTAGGTAGTCTTCCCAATGAGACTTATGATCCATGTAGTACATGCGAAGCATGTCTTCTAGTACTTGGTTTACCCATTCAGTTTGACCATCTATCTCAAGGTGGTATGTTGAGCTCATGTTTAGTTTTGTACCCACTACACAATGTAGGGATTTCCATAATTTAGAAGTGAACTTGGAATCCCTATATGAAATGATCACCTCAATAAATCCATGTAATCTAAATACCTCTTTGGCAAATCTATTAGCCACTACCTAATTATCATCCTTGATGTTTTTGGGTATAAAATGTGCAACCTTAGTCAATCTATCAACTATCACAAGGATTGCATCATGTTGATACATGATCTTGGTTAAACCTACTATAAAAACCATAGATATGACTTGCCATTTCTACGCATGCGGATACAATTGGCCTGTAGGATACTTGTGTTTCACCTTAACTTTCTAAAATTCGAGGCATCATATGACAAATCAGTAATATCCTTCTTCATTCATACCCAGAAGAAGATTCTTTTCATGCTTTCCTGCATTTTGGCCTCTCTAGGATGAGCATAATAAGGATATCTATGGGTTTCTTGCATTGCTTGTTTCCTTAAATTTCTCATTTTTTGTATGATGACTTTACCTTTGTAGCATAAAAGGTCATCTTTCATGTCAAATTTCTTATTACCCTCAGGATATTTATCCATTATAGGTCGTATTCTATAGCAATACACATCCTGAGATTGCTCCTATCTCACTTGATCCATCAGATCCATGTGACTTCTAGTTATGGCTACTATGTGTTTCCTTCTACTCAAAGCATCAACAACCTTATTCTCTTTCCCTTTTATGTACTCAATTTCAAAGTCATACTTAGTGAGAAACTCAACGCACCTTTTCTATTGATGGGCTGTCGTTAAGCACATCATTAAATCTCAAAGATCTTATCAATCCAGGGTGGTGTCCAAGGCTATTTACGAGAGAAAGTTCAAGCAGGGTTGTAGTTCAGTTCATTTGGAAGCAGCAGGTCTTATTGGTGGAATTGATTGTGTGGGGGTTTTGTGTCACTTCTACCCCTAAATTGCATAAATTGAACTTTAATCTATTTGCAAGAATGAAAACTAATTGCTAATTGCATAAATGAAACCCTAGTTACAGTTGCAAGAATGAAATCTAATTAAATTGCAGAATTGAAACTCTAGTTATAGTTGCAGAATTGAAAGTCTATTTAATCTTGCAATAATTGAAATGAAGCATAAAAACTAGATCCTGTCAATGCTCTATAATAGAAGGTCGTCAATCTTCTATGCAGGGTTTTGACAGCAAAAACAAGAATGCAGGGAAATTACAGAAAACTTGTAAATTGCTGGAAATGGAAATTTGCAGTGAATTGGAAAGTTGCTGGGAATGAAAAGAATAACCAGATCTACCACTAATCATATCACAAAAACATTATGAACAAGAATTAAACAACTAGGAATGTTATCTATGCAAAAGAATGAAAATGACAAGTTCACAACTTATTCTACTACAGCAAAATCGGAATAAAACCTGTCTGTCGGTCCTCCTCCTAGGTCTGGAAGTGGCCAGCCTCCTTTCTCAGAAGAAGGTTTGAATTCTTCTTTAAGTCTTACTCACACTCGGACATAACAAAATAAATGGAATGAAACTGCACTTTTATTGCTTCAAAAACATAATTACAATTCTGTTGAAATCTATTATAGGTCTGAAATCACTATTCTATTATCTCCCTATTTATTTTCTATCTCCTCTATCTAATATAATATATCCTAATATCTCTAATAGCTCAACCTGGATGGGAGCTATCTTTTATAGATGCCTAAAATCTAATTACAAACATAAAATATGTTGTTCTTGATATCCTGCAGAATTTCCTGGGTTTATCCTAGAAGAGGATCAATTTGATCTTTTCCATAAATGGTGGCTTTGGATGGCAAGGACGACAAAGTTAGATGGGAGATATTTTCCCTTAACTTTATCAACCTTCTTATCCCCTTTTCCACCGCCAAAAGTCAGTCAACAAGTCAAAAAGTACATTCTGTTTTCATTTCGAAGATAAGTGGCTCATTTCGAAGATACTGCAATTCTCATTCCGAAGATCCGCTCATTTCGAAGATACTGCAATTCTCATTCTAAAGATCCGCTCATTTTGAAGATACTGTAATTCTCATTCCAAAGATCTGATCATTCTGAAGACATATGTGTTTTCTCATTCCGAAGATATCTGTTCATTTCGAAGACATTGTGTTCATTCCGAAGACACTGTGTTCATTCCGAAGATCTTTAGAATGACCAACTGTGTTGACTCCAAATGGTTTTGGCTGCATTTCTCAGGTGGATTAGCCCTCAGGATCAGATTGCAATAGTCTTCATTCTTCCTTGGATGTGAATTCCATGCCTTGCCATTCATTGGCAGCTGGCTGGAATTTATATGGAAAAACCAGTTTTTTGCTGCACAGTAATAAGTCTTTGTACTATTTGCTGAATTTAGAGAAACTAATGCTTAATGATCATCAAAATAAGACTACTGAAGTGCTGTTGTCAACCTAAGCATGACAAGATAACATAAAACTATACAAGAACTGTTAAAAATCAGAATATAATGTCCTTAACACTTCAATCATGCAAACAAGTTAATACACAGAATATTAAATCAACTTAACTAGCATATAAGATAATTCACAAGAGTTTTAGGCAGTTTTAACTATTTAAAACATGCTATAAATGAGGCTTATCCAGGCCTCATCATTCCCCCCAACTTATATTAATGCATGCCCTCATGCATTGCAATGGGCTATGGAGTCACAAATGTCCATACTCATATTCCATGTTTCATAGAACAATTTAGTGCCTGTGTAATTTCTCATGAAGGTTTCTGAGTCATTCTTCAAACTGATCATCTGGTTGGGAATCCTCTTCAAAATAGGAGGGAACTAGAGTAATGATGGTTGGAGGCCTGAATCTGAGACCTACCCAATAATGTTGCATAAAGGTATTTCTCTGGATTGAGAAGGCAATGCCTCAGAATGGAAGGGCACTACTTCAAAGTGGAGGGGCACTACTTTAGAATGAGCACCTATGTCTTCATCTTCCCTAGATAATCCAAGTAGTAACTGAACCAAATCCTCCTCTTTATCTGATGTAGTTGATTGTTCTTCAACTTGTGATAGCTGCTTTTTAGTTTCTCCACTTTCTGCTATAATTCTCTAATTTTCTTTTCATGTTTTTCAATAACATATTTTCTTTCCTCAATCCATCTCATTTGTATTTTTATAACACTCTTGGCTGCTCTCAGTTGTTTTGTGATGTCCACCTCCTCTTCTTCGTTTGAATCAAAACCTAATACTGACAAATCAATTGTAGTTTGCTGCTCAAAAATGATCTCATCCTCTACTTCAGACCCCTACTCCTGTACAGGAGGTTCCATGAAATTATCTATGATTACATCCAAATTCTCAGTGGCTTGTTGCACTTCTATGACATCATGGCTATCCTGTCTGGTCTTCTCTTCAATCATTTGTTCTTTTATCTCTTTTTGTTGGAGTCTTGCAGACCTCCTAGTCCTTAATGTATATTTTCTCTTCTTGCCCTATTTTCTTGTGGTAACAGGGGTTGTAGGGATAGCTTCAGGCTCTTCACTGGGAACTTCACTCTCCTATTCTGATAGATAAATAACATCTTTAGAAAAATGAACCCTCTTCTATTTTATTTTTTTGTCAGTTTCAGCCCTAACAAAATTACATACTACCCTTCATAGGTTGAAAATTTGTAACCCATGTGGTTATGTTATTCCAGGGTTCTTGTAGGGTCCTTTTTCATTTTTCACTTCATTTCTCTTTCATCTGAGAAGATTGCTCTCTTTACTACTCTAGGTCATTGATTTCTGTTTGTACGAATTATAGGTTTGCTCTTGTTCTTCTTGGGAGAAGAACTTTTAATTTTTTTACTTTTCCTTGTAATCATTAGCAAATATGTCTTTGAAATGAAATATGGTACACTTCCTTATTCTGTACTCTGAACACCTGGCCATCAATCATTGGACATCCTTGCCATCAAATTTTCTTTACTATTTTTAGCTTGTCCATTCGCATGTAAATTTTCCCACATGAGTGGTTATTATGAATGTGATTTTTTTTTTTTTTTGACTATGTTTTTCTCCCTCCTTGGATGCCACATGGAAAATTAAATCTTCATTCTAAGATTATGTTTCATTCTGAAGACTAAGTGGGCATTTAATTTGAAGATAACCTCATTCCGAAGATAAACCTTCATTCCGAAGACACACTTCATTAAGATGAACCTTCATTCCGAAGACCCTTCTTAATTAAGACTATTCTAAGACAAACCTTCATTCTGAAGACAAAGGCTTCATTCCGAAGATACCACGGTTATTTGAAGATACAACAGTCATTCGAAGACATAGCAGAAACCAACATTTTTCTCTTTCTCCAAGCATGTTTTGTTTATGCCAACTCTTATGAACACTTTTATACTAATGGTTAATTGTCATATACTATATATCAAATATTTACAATGAGAAAAGTGCAAGAAACATATATACCTGGTTAAAACAAGTTAATGCAAGTTTTGAAAGATGACTGCTTCGTTGATATTCTGTTGAGGCTTCCTGCAACACTTCAAAAACAAGTGCAGTTGGTGAATTTGTACAATGGTGACTCAGAACTTTCAAGGTTATGCATGCCAAAAAACTGGTTTTCATGCATACCAACTCAGTAGCGCCTTAGAAAAGGTTTTCACTGCTGAGCTATTCATTTTTCTCTTTTTTTTTTTTCTTGGTTTCCTTTTTTTTTCCTCTCCTTTTCTCTCTCTTTTTTCTTGATTCTGATTATGCCCATGAAGGATTTCATGATTTCCCTGAAATCATGCCCATGAAGGAATTCATAATCAAAATTTATTCATCTTTTTGTTTTCTACTTTTTCTGATTTTTTTTTTTCTTTTAAGATTCAAAGATATGATCATTTGGAATCTTCATCAGAAGAAGAAGCCTCTTCTGTCAAATGTAACTGTGTGAAATACCGAGCAAATTCCACCTTTGTTAGTGGTTTATGGTACAACCGTAAAAGATGTCCATTCACCACTAATATCCTCCTTAAATCATCAACTAAAGAAAGTTGAACAACTTCATTCTCAAACTCCCCTGGTTCATCCTTGCTTGCTCTTAATGTGATCATCATGCCACATTTTCCATTTTTGTTGAGTGAACTCTATTTGGTGAAGTGCTTCCAACCAAAGTTCATCAAATGCATTCAACTGCAAAATTTGTTTTTTTGTACCTGCAACAACTCAATGCCAACTGCTAAAGATGCATAAAATGTTAGTAAAGCATTAGGATGTTGCACCAATATATCAAACAAATTTGCTCCCTGGTTTTTAGTCAACCAACTATTGTTGTTCAAAGGTTGTTTTGGTTGTATTTCAGTTTGTTTTGTACCAGGCTGATTTGAATTGGTTCTTGGAGAAACATTTTTATTTACAACAATGGAGGCCAAAACTAAAGTATTCTTTTCATTTTCCTTATGTGTTCTAAGAAACCGTGGGCTTTCTGTACAATCATACTTAGGTGTAATAAGTTTACCTGAAAGCAAGTTAACTAATTTTCCACCTTTTTGTATGGTTTTAGGATATACTTTCTTCTTTTTTCTTGGTTTTCTAAAACACATTTCTTGAACAATCCTATTAATGATTGGTACAACTTGAGGTAAAGGGATTGTAAGAGTTAAATGTTCTAATTCCTTTATCAAATCTGATTGTGAAGATGTTATTTTTGATATCTCGGACTGTTCAAAATATGATACTTTATTTGATGAGGTATCTTGTTCTTCTTGATGTTGTTTTAGTGTGGATTTGTTTTCATGTTCATTCTTTTTAACTTCACTTTCTACACTGATAAGTGGAATAGGTTCAAGCAGTGGTTCACTTGAACACAACTGAGTTTTAACATAGTCACTAACATTTATTAGGGTTGTATTTTTTGATTCAACCACAGAGACAGGGGTTACCTGTTTAACATGATTTGGATTGACCACAGGTTGAGTTGAAAATAGAGGTTGTTTTAATTTTTGTTGTTGTTGTCCATGATAGAAATTATGGATATAATTAGGCAACAAATTTGATTTTTGTTTTTGACAATGTTGCTGCCCTTTGTACAGATTTTGATGTTGTACCCATTGATATCCCTGTAATTTTGGCTGCAACCATGGTGGATGTTGTTGATTCCATTGTTGTTGCATCCATCCATGTTGAGACCATGCTTGGGAGTATGCCCATGGTGGTTGACTCCAACATTGTTGAAGTGGACCTGAAGGAGACCATGGCATATACCAAGGATTATTTCCCCAATGTGCAGGAAATTGAGAAGCATTATGATATGGAAATTTATGAAAATTATTCCCTTGTCCTTGTCCTACAAAATTGATTTTTTTCATAGGTTGAGACTGTTTTTCAAAGACACTTTTAAGTTCTGGCAATAAACTACACTGATCTGTGGGGTGTCCTAATTGACAAATGCTACATGTAGCAGGTATAAATATTTTGTTCAAAGGACAATCATGAAGAGAGTGTTGCTTTTTACATTCTGAACAATAGATGGCTGAAGATTCAGTAGATTCATTTTTTTCATCTAATGTTCTATCATGTACTAAAATATCAGCCTCTTTCATGCATTCTTTCAAATCATGTTTTTCATTACCAATTCTGTGTTTTCTATGCCTTGAATGAGAGTAATTTTTACAGAGTTTAATAATTTCCTGAAATTTAAGTGCATTTGTATCTCCTCTTCCCAAGATATCCAATGCATCCCTAGATTCATCTTGTAGTCCCCTTAAGAATATGACTTTGCAAATTTCAGGTTCAACACTTCCACATCTCTTATGAACAAAAGAAAATTTGTCTATATAATCTTCTAAGATTTCATTTTCCTCTTGTTTCATTGTAAGAATTTCATCATTTTGATTCTTGACTTGACAATATTCTTGGTATCTCTCCAAGAATATGTTTTCCATCTCATCCCAAGTTCTAATTGAGTCAGGTGCTAAGGTGATAAACCATCGTAGAGCTAACTCTTTAAGAGTGGAAGGAAATAGTTTGAGCTTTTGATTGTCATTAGTGTAATCATGAGCTTGACATACAATTTTAAACTCAAACAAAAACATATCAGGATCTTCGGATGTAATTCCCTTGAAAGTTGGTAATACTGTAGGTGAAATGACCTTCATGGGAGCATTTTGATTAAGATCTAGTTGGATGGGATTTTGAAAAGTTCTGGCAGGTGCACTAGTTGCACTAGGGTGGAGCACATTGTTGGCTCTACCTTGATTCTCTTGTGAGCCTTCCATTGTAGGTTCCCAAAAACAATTATAAATCTTGTCAAATTTTCCTGATTGTATGGATTTGTCAAGAGAAAATGGTGTTGAACTACTTAATTTTCCTTCTTGTAATGATTTCTCAAAGGATCTTGCAGTCTTGGAAGTGGATGATTGGGATTCTTTGAAAATTCCAACATTTTTGGAAATAAAAAATTTAGACATTTTTGACATAATTTCAACCTCTTGTGAAATTTTTCTTCTTGTGGTTTCTTGCTTATTTCCTAAATGGACTGAAATACAATTTACCAATAACAATTACTTATACCAGTCATTACATTCAGATTTTACTCTAAAATTCACAACTTAGCATATTTAATAATTATTGGACTGCTTTTCACCTTCTAACAACACCGTGTTCCCCGACAATGGTGCCAAAATGATGGGTTGTCGTTAAGCACATCATTAATTCTCAATGAATTTATCAATCCAGGGTGGTGTCCAAGGCTATTTACGAGAGAAAGTTCAAGCAGGGTTGTAGTTCAGTTCATTTGGAAGCAGCAGGTCTTATTGGTGGAATTGATTGTGTGGGGGTTTTGTGTCACTTCTACCCCTAAATTGCATAAATTGAACTTTAATCTATTTGCAAGAATGAAAACTAATTGCTAATTGCATAAATGAAACCCTAGTTACAGTTGCAAGAATGAAATCTAATTAAATTGCAGAATTGAAACTCTAGTTATAGTTGCAGAATTGAAAGTCTATTTAATCTTGCAATAATTGAAATGAAGCATAAAAACTAGATCCTGTCAATGCTCTGTAATAGAAGGTCGTCAATCTTCTATGCAGGGTTTTGACAGCAAAAACAAGAATGCAGGGAAATTACAGAAAACTTGTAAATTGCTGGAAATGGAAATTTGCAGTGAATTGGAAAGTTGCTGGGAATGAAAAGAATAACCAGATCTACCACTAATCATATCACAAAAACATTATGAACAAGAATTAAACAACTAGGAATGTTAGTTGTGCAAAAGAATGAAAATGACAAGTTCACAACTTATTCTGCTGCAGCAAAATCAGAATAAAACATGTCTATCAGTCCTCCTCCTAGGTCTGGAAGTGGCCAGCCTCCTTTCTCAGAAGAAGGTTTGAATTCTTCTTTAAGTCTTACTCACACTCAGACATAACAAAATAAATGGAATGAAACTACACTTTTATTGCTTCAGAAACATAATTACAATTCTGCTGAAATCTGTTACAGGTCTGAAATCACTATTCTATTATCTCCCTATTTATTTTCTATCTCCTCTATCTAATCTAATATATCTAATATCTCTAATAGCTCAACCTGGATGGGAGCTATCTTTTATAGATGCCTAAAATCTAATTACAAACAGAAAATATGTTGTTCCTGATATCCTGCAGAATTTCCTGGGTTTATCCTAGAAGAGGATCAATTTGATCTTTTCCATAAATGGTGGCTTTGGACGGCAAGGACGGAAAAGTTAGATGGGAGATATTTTCCCTTAACTTTCTCAACCTTCTTATCCCCTTTTCCACCGCCAAAAGTCAGTCAACAAGTCAAAAAGTACATTCTGTTTTCATTCCGAAGATAAGTGGCTCATTTCGAAGATACTGCAATTCTCATTCCGAAGATCCGCTCATTTCGAAGATACTGCAATTCTCATTCCGAAGATCCGCTCATTCTAAAGACACTATGTTTTCTCATTCCGAAGATCCTCTCATTCCGAAGACACTGTGTTTTCTCATTCTGAAGATATCTGTTCATTTCGAAGACACTGTGTTCATTCCGAAGACACTGTGTTCATTTCGAAGATCTTTAGAATGACCAACTGTGTTGACTCCAAATGGTTTTGGCTGCATTTCTCAGGTGTATTAGCCCTCAGGATCAGATTGCAATAGTCTTCATTCTTCCTTGGATGTGAATTCCATGCCTTGCCATTCATTGGCAGCTTGCTGGAATTTATATGGAAAAACCAGTTTTCTGTTGCACAGTAATAAGTCTTTGTACTATTTGCTGAATTTAGAGAAACTAATGCTTAATGATCATCAAAATAAGACTACTGAAGTGCTGTTGTCAACCTAAGCATGACAAGATAACATAAAACTATACAAGAACTGTTAAAAATCAGAATATAATGTCCTTAACACTTCAATCATGCAAACAGTTAATACACAACATATTAAATCAACTTAACTAGCATATAAGATAATTCACAAGAGTTTTAGGCAGTTTTAACTATTTAAAACATGCTATAAATGAGGCTTATCCAGGCCTCATCATCTGTCTCGCATTGAGTAATTCAAAGGGTCTTCCCACCAAGTAGTGGCTCCAGGCATTTAAAGCATGCACCAGTACGACTAGCTCTAAATATTGTGTAGCATAATTGACTTCATTCTTCTTGAGCTTCCTTGAAGTATATCCCACTACTGACTCTTCTTGAGAGAGTACTCCTAACCCTTCTAATGATGCGTCTGTGCATACCTAAAATTCCCCTTGAGGATCAAGGATCTTCAAAATTGGTGCGATAGTGAGCTTATGTTTTAGCAACGCAAAGGCAGCTCTACATATTTTTGACCACTTGAATTCTTTCCCTTCTTCTGAAGGTTATTTATCATCGCAACAATCTTGGAGTAGTCCTTAATGTAACATCTATAGTATCCTATTAATCCCATGAAGCTCTGCACTTTAGTCACATTAGTAGGAGATGGCCAATTCAGGATGGCCTCAATTTTCTCTTGATCCACAACAATTCCTTTTGTTGATATGATATGTCCAAGATATCGTACCTCTAAAACATAGAAATCACTCTTAGCTAGATTTCCATAGAGTTAATTTTCCCTTAACAACTCTAACACGATCTTGAGATGTTTATCGTGCTCTTTTTTGTTTCGAGAGTATATTAAGATATCATCTAGAAATACAAGGACAAATTGGTCTAGGTGCCTTCTAAACACATTGTTCATTAGATTCATGAATGCAGTTGGGATGTTAGTCAGTCCAAAGGGTAGAACTATAAACTCATAATACTCGTACCTAGTCTTAAATGTCATTTTTTGAGTATCCTCCTCACGTATTCTTAATTGGTGATACCCTGATCTTAGGTCGATCTTAGTGAATATTGTGGCATCTCTCAGTTGATCAAATAAATATTCGATTCTAGGTAGGGGGTATCGGTTCTTGATTGTAGCCTTATTTAGCATTATGTAGTCAATACACAATCTTAAAGAATCATTTTTCTTTTTCATGAATAAAACCATTGCACCCCAAGGTGACACACTTGGTTTTATTAACCCCTTCTCTAATTGCCCTTACAACTAAACCTTTAATTCCCGCATCTCAATAGGTTTCATCCTATATGGAGATCTATGAATAGGTTCTGCTCTTGGCATAATATCTATTGTGAAATTAAATTCCCACATAGGAGGGAGTCCAATTAAATCTTTTGGGAACACATTCTTAAAATCTTGCAAAATTGGGTGTTTCCCTAGCACCTCTCTCTTTTGATCATCTTCTACTTCATTGAGTTTTACAACATATACTGGCTTTCTTCAATTGCATAGACAACAACATTTGGGGTTTGAATACCCCTTGCTCGCTATGAATTCTCAATATTTCCTTATCTTTCTTTGAAAACTCGATCCATCTGTCTTAAAAATTGATCAAAACTTTATGGGCCTATAACCAATCCATACCTAGGATCACATCAAAGGCATGAAGTGGAGCACTAGCTAAAGTAATTGTTGCCTTACTTATCGGGGCTAAAGTTTGTAATTTTTGAGGGTGAGGCTTTGCGTTGTTAGGATTATTGTTAATTTTCCTTTGGAAGTTTTTCTTGAACTTTCCCTGTTTCTCGTTATTTCTCTTCTTAAAATTTTGAGGGTTCTTGATCTTTCGATCCTCTTCCTCTTCCCATTTCAAGAATCCTTGACTATTTATCTTCGTCAATGCCTGTTGATCTTGCTCAGCTAGGGCAACATAGTTGAATTGTAAGTGAGATTCCACTTTCTTTGCCAAGTCATACACTTTCTATAGCGATTTAGGCTCATGCATGTTTACATCATGCTTCACTCTAGATTCCAACCCATGAATAAACTTGTGAACCCTCATATTCTCATCATAAGTAGGTACATACTTAAGTAACCAAACCAACTTCTTATAGTATGTCTCCACTATTTTAGTTCCTTGCCAAAGGCTAGCAAATTCTTCAAACTTTAAGGCATAGAAGTGTTTTGTGAGAAACCTCTTTTTGAAGATTTCAAAAAAATATTTCCATTTAATATCAACAAGTTCAACCTTATTCTTCTCATAATAGGTTCCCTACCAATCTAAAGCAGCCCCTTCTAAGTTGATCATGGCCCAAACAATTTGGGTTCCTAGGGGATAGCCTTTTACTATGAAATAAACTTCTAATTACCTCAGTCAGGCTTTAGTTGCATCTCCTTCACCTTCTCCACGAAACTTGGAGATACAAATGTATTTTAGATCCTTAGCCATTTCCTTTTCTATAAGGGCTCTAGCTTGCAATTGCTTTGTAGTTAGCCCATCGGCTTGGTTGACCTCTAAGTCTCTAGCTTGCAAGTTATGATTCATAATAGTTTCTAACATTTGTCTCATTTGATCCTGCATGGCAACAACTGTAGCAGTGAGGTCTTCTACGTCTCTATTAGAATTTTTTGGATTCCCATCTTGGATCCCTTCTTTGACATTATTTTATCGAGTTTATCTAGGTGTAGGCCTCTCTTTTTTGGTCTTAGATGACATTTTTAACCTGGTTACAACCAAGAAAGGGATTAAGCTATAGCTTCATCTTGAATTGTATCACTAATTCAAGCCATAATATAATGTTCTCTTGCTAAAAGCATCAATAATCTAACTAGGATGTTATTTTCAAGGTCATGATGTAACATTACTACCAAAGATCATACTAAGGTATCGTAACATTCATTCACCCTTGGAATTAGTTCCCACTAGATTCTAACAAGTAGGGCATTCTAGGTCATCCCAGCTTCAGTTTATACTTTAAGTAAGCCTTCATTGGAGACATCTAAATTCCTTTAGCACAAAAGAAGCTCTATACCCTCATACCTAGAGCTCTAATACAAAATGTAATGACCCAAAATTTAGCTACAAGAAAGCACAGAAAAGAAAATAATTTATTATTTATTTTTTACTAAGGCGAGGGATTCATAAACCCCTAAAAAACCTTTAATTAACCTTTTGTTTAAAACCTCTAAGTTTCCCGAAGATCTACATCTCACTAAATACCCTAACAAAATCCATTTGTGTAGGTGTATGATGTGCTACCACAAATAATCTTATCCCTCTCATCATTCTTGATGAGCTAAACTTATTACCTTCAGTCAATAGAAGGTATACGCCCATCACCATACCATACACAAGTTAATCTATGTAGGTATGTTATATGTATTGTGAGTTAAGCTATCCATCTCATCTTCATGATGAGCTATCTTAACCTAGATGTAGTCTTCCTAAACTTAGTTATCATTCTCCCTAAGGGGATCTTAATCCCTTAGTTTACCTATGTTCACCCTAAGGGGGTCTCGATTCCCTTAGGTCACCTATGTTCACCCTAAGGGGGTCTCAATTCCCTCAGGTCACCTCATTAATTATGTTTTTATTGTTTAGCAAGAAAAACAAGGATAGGTCTAGATACTAAATCTAACAAAAGTATAACTCATAAAACATGCAAAAGATACTAGAAAGGAAGCAACATTTAAGAAGATAAACATTAACTGAAAGGGATTTAAATACAAAACATAGATAAATCAAAATAGTAATTTAAAGGTACATCTTCCAACAATTAAACAATTATTACATATAAGCAAGTATGGTAAGTCCTCCATACTCTTAAAGAATAATATATTACATCAATCTCATCATGGAAATATCTCCACAATTCATATCTATTGAGTATAGTAAATTACTGCAGAAGTAAGACAAATCGATGTATATGATCCAACTACCATCTTTGGTCCACCATCTCTTTCCATTTTTTTTTTAAGATAGTAGGTAATTAGGGCACACATGGTTCAGATTAGGTATGCTTCTAAATGCATTTACTATGCTTATTGCCAAATTGCAACTATACAAATCAATCAAAGTATCTAACCATCTATTGCATAGTTGATATCATAAAAACCACCATTTTTATTTTCCCTCTCATTATCCCATGAGAGTCTTTCAACAAATGCAACTAGACCACAAGTTCTACTTTAATCAATTCCTTCCCAACCTTTATTTAACAAATTAAAGTCTCATACCTTTAATCTATAAAATGAACTATTTTTTTCCTTACTTAATAAATCAAAGATCCATACCTTTAATTTAATAAATAAACTATTCTTTCATTTACTTAATAAATCAAAGTTCCATATCTTCAATTTAATAAATAAATTATTCTTTTTCTTTACTTAATAAATCAAAGACCCATACCTTCAATTTAATAAATAAACTATTATTTCCTTTACTTAATAAATCAAAGTTCCATCTCTTCAATTTAATAAATAAATTATTATTTTCCTTTACTTAATAAATCAAAGACCCATACCTTCAATTTAATAAATAAACTATTATTTTCTTTACTTAATAAATCAAAGTTCCATCTCTTCAATTTAATAAATAAAATTATTCTTTTCCTTTACTTAATAAATCAAAGACCCATAGTTGCAAGCTTACTGCAGTGGTAAGGGCTTTGGCTTCTCTTTGAGAGGTTTAAGGTTCAAATCCCACTCAGTATGAGGGGACCATGACCCCTCATAAAAACATGTGTAAACTCATTGAAAAAATAAATCAAAGACCCATACCTTCAATTTTTTTATTGGAACCAACAATTATATTCAATAAAAAAATAAGAGAGGTTACAATAAAAAGGGAGCTGGAAAGGTAATAGCATGAGTTTTCAAAATGGAAACTTATGTTATTTGTAGGGAAGAAAGTAGAGAGGGGAGGGCTCTGGTCCCTCCCCTGCTCCCCCTCCCATGGCTCCTGGCTACTGCCCAGTCCCTGGCTCAACCTAGGTCATCCCTCCCGGGGAGTGGTTGTTTGCAGATGATCTCCTGGGGGGAGATCCTTCTCCACTATCTGTGCCCCTCCCAGCCGGATAGGGTTTCCTTGGTTGTTTTTTCGGATCGGTGCTTCCCGGGGATCCCCTGTTTGGTTGGGGATCCCTTCCCTTTTTCCCTCGGGCTTCCCCCGGGGTTTTTACAGAGTTATTCGCGTGGATCCGGTCCCCCTACGTTTCTCGATGCGGTGGAGGTGACGGTTTAGGGTTTGGACGACTTCCCCCTTTTTTCTTGTGAATCCTCGACAGGCTCTGTGCTTGGACGGGATTCTTGGTCCTTGCTGCTGGGATCCTCTTCTGTTTTCCCAGGGCGGGTTCCTTGTGGTGCAACTCTCTGGTCACTTCCTGATGGGTTGGATCCTCTCTGTGCTGGCTGTCGGCTTCCTGCAGGATGGCTCTCGCTGAACGAAATGTTTTCCCGGTGGGCGGCTGGTTTCTCCACATGGCGGGATCCGCCAAATCCGTCGGTTTTCCCGCGAGGCGGGATCCTTTCTTTTCTGCTGGTTTCCCGGATGGTGGGATTTCCCTGTTGCTTCCGCTAGGCGGGACTGTTTGTGGTGGTTTTGACTGCTTCCCACGAGGAGGGATTTTATTGTAACAGTTTTTCTTTGCTTCTTGTTGGGCGGGATCTTCTCGATGGTGGTTTTTGGCTACTCCCCGCTGGGCGGGATCTCCAAAACTACTTTCTTTCTTATTTGTTTGTTTCCTGTTGAGAGAGATTGTTTCATGCTTACAGTTATCGCTAGGCGGGATTTCTGTTTTGGTGTTCAGTTTCAAGGGATTGATGCCCTAGGCCCATTGCTTATGTAATCAGGTTTTGGGATCCTTGTTAAAACCCGCTGTAAATACAAACACTACTTACCAAAAAAAAAGGGAGCTGGAAAAATCACAGCTTGGGGTGCAAGGCCACCCAAAAAATCAACACCGTAGAGACATGAGGCCAAAAACAAAACCAACCCCTAAAAGGGTGAATAAACAAAATAACTAAATAAAGGGAGCCACTTCAAGAGGAGACCAAGCCCTACTATGGGCACTGACAGAACAACCTGATGCTAGAAAATGTCACCCCTCAACCTGCTACATCAAGGCCTCAAAGAAACAAAGGGACCTTAAGGTGGAAAGAGGTTAATAAATCAAAGTTCCATCTCTTCAATTTAATAAATAAATCATTATTTTCCTTTACTTAATAAACCAAAGACCAATACCTTCAATTTAATAAATAAACTATTGTTTTTTTTACTAAATAAATCAAAGTTTCATCTCTTCAATTTAATAAATAAACTATTTTTCCTTTACTTAATAAATCAAAGTTCCATCTCTTCAATTTAATAAATAAATTATTATTTTCCTTTACTTAATAAATCAAAGACCCATACCTTCAATTTAATAAATAAACTATTATTTCCTTTCTTTAATAAATCAAAGTTCCATCTCTTCAATTTAATAAATAAATTATTCTTTTCATTTACTTAATAAATCAAAGACCCATACCTTCAATTTAATAAATAAACTATTATTTCCTTTACTTAATAAATCAAAGACCCATACCTTCAATTTAATAAATAAACTATTATTTCCTTTACTTAATAAATCAAAGTTCCATCTCTTCAATTTAATAAATAAATTATTTTTTTCCTTTACTTAATAAATCAAAGTTCTATCTCTTCAATATATTAAATAAATTATTATTTTTCTTTAGTTAGAAAGTTACTACACAATTTACAAGGCTCCTACCATAATACATTGAAAGAACTATGCAACCAAGGTAAAAGGTTCAATTAACCAAAGCTCCCCACTATAACTTAATTAATAATAAACTTCCCCACAACAAGGTTATCTTCTAAGCTTAATTTTTGCCCACTATAATAGGGTTGAGCGGTCTCCTGAGGATCTCTGGTGCATCTTTAAACACCTGTTGGCTAATACCAACCCCAATCCAAGCTAAGGTTAAAATCCAACACAAAGCTAAAGAAGAGGTATACCAAATTGGAACAATGAACTCCAAGGAATACCAACTTAGCACATAGATGGTGGACTGCCATAATAGAGAAGTCTAGAACAGTGGTTACAATGGCAAATTCAAAACAATATCTACCCATTTAGATGATGCCTATGCATCTCATGATTCAACCCAAGGTTTTGACGACATCAACAAAGAAAAGGGTTGGCAAAACCACTGTCATAACAATGTAAGGTGACTTAAGGGTGACTACCCAACTATTTGAATATCTTATGGAGAGTTGCGGTGCTAGACACCGACTAGTTTTCTTAGCATGACAGCCACACGGCCAACGAAACACCCATACAAGATGTTTCCCCAAACTACAAAGATAGCACTGCAACAGTTGGTGTCTCAGGAAGTCAAAATATGTTTCAACGAAAATCCATCAAGGAAACCAAGGGCTATCTTCTTATGAAGGAAGCACGTCGCTTAAGCAAGCAAAACAATAACCTAATTTGGAAATAATCAATAAATATGACAACGCATAATAGTTCTTATTCTTTTCTTTATTGAACTTTATTCAAATAGATGACTCTAATAATCCAATTGGTTTATTAGCTCCAGTATGCTCCTTCAGCGCTTCACTAAATGTTTGCATTGATTTCCCAAACCTCCTTTTCAATTTCACTCTAGTTTCCAAGTTTTTCGTGTCCTCCAAAAACAACAACCTCTTCCATTTCCCATTCAGCATATATGGCAAAGAATTCTCTCTCGAGCCATCCGTCTTGTCTCGCCTTAAGAGCCAACTACCTATCATTACTCCCCCATACCCATCCGTAAAGCGACATAGAAGATATTTCTTCTCCCCTTACTTCAATAGTTCGTCATAAATGAAGCTTATTCTTTTCAATGTTGGTTGGAAGCTTCACTTTGTAGGCACGATCCAATTTTCTTGAGAGGGTGGTTCCCTCAAATCGAATATTGCAAAGTTTCTTTTGATTAAAGAATTTCTATTATCTCTTTCATAGAAGCTTGCCAATTATTAAAAGAATTTTACTACTATTCATTAAATAAAAGTTTATGTATTTGTTTAAATGAATTTCTCACTATCATTTAAATAAAAGTTTAGGTATAATTTAAATGAATTTTCACTATCATTTAAATAAAAGCTTAGGTATAATTTAAATGAATTTCCACTATCATTTAAATAAAAGCTTAGATATAATTTAAATAAATTTTCACTGTCATTTAAATAAAAGCTTAAATTATTTTTAAATAAATTTTCACTAACATTTAAATGAAGTTCTTTCACCATTTAATATAATAAGGTATTTATTTTCTTATTTAAATGAAATTCCTTTATCAATTAAATTAATAAAATACAATACATAAAAATATTCTTTGGTCAAATACTAACATCATGCTACATGTATTGAAATAATACTAGGAGTATTAAAGACAATCAACTTATGCATACTTTTTTTCAACCATTGATATAGCAAGTGATGAAGTAAAATATAAATCAATAAGATGCAACAGACAAGGAGGGAGTCTTTCCTTCAACTTAGCCGCCTGTCTCTGCCTAATAAATTACAATAACTACTAGGCTACCAACTTGAGGCTCAAGGTGACTAGTTATTGACGATTATCTCAAATCAATAATGCATACCTATATGAAAGTATCCATCAATGTTACCCCTGAGTTGTCTTAATCATCATTTCCCCAACCTTAAGTACCCCCGCTTCTGGTGGATGATTCTACTTCTTCCACCTATGAGTGTACCTGATCCTACACATTGGGCAATATGTCAGCAATACCATGCTCTTCCAAATCAACTAAACATCGCATAGTTGGTTCAATTGCTCAAATTAGGTATTAAAGCATCGTCAATTAATACATTGTTTCTTTGTACCAAAAATCCTGTCAGGGAGGGTCATGACACCATTCATCATAAAATATAAGTTGGGATCAGGAACTTATCGGCTAACTACACTTGAGGGTGTTGAGGAGCCTGAACCACTTAACATTCTCCACCTGCAGATATTTTATGCATAAAAAAAATAAAAACAACAAAAATACAAAAACATAGCATAAAATTGCATACCGCCATCAACCACACTTTTCATTACACATTATGAATGCATTGCATATAATCATGTATTACACTTTGCATTTGATTATTGTCGCTTATTCAAGAATTTGGCTAGTTGCATGATTAGTTATATTACAGTAGGTATTTTATCTGCCATAGTTGCATTTATCATTCAACATTTCGTGTAGCATCATGTTTTTACGAGGGTCTCTTGTCTTGATGTAATATATTTTATCTTGGACATACACCTAATTTATTATTCATACACATTCACATTTCGATGTTGTCTCCACACCCTTTGCTCACTCCTAAGTAGTTGTTGCAAGGTGTCCAATAGGGTCTTTCGGTCATTCAACCATTCCTAGTTTTCCTCTCAGATTTCGTTGTAAATCGTCTTGATATTTGGCAATAAAATCTTGCTTTAGTCATACTTTGTTTATTTTATAATCCCAACACATTCTCACAATCTTAATTACGATTTTGCACAAAGAAATATGACACTACAAAGTAAGTCTTGCCTCAAAAGCGAATAATTTTCCTTGATCTTCCTATTATGTGCATGGTCTAAAAAGCTGATAATTGACAAAAGGACAAGCTCATCCACCCCCCCAAAAAAAATCTCCTTGATTCTTCAAAAAAAAAAAAAAGTCCCAAAAATAGAAAATCCCCTTGCTCCTCTACAAAACAAGCAAGTTCCCCCTCCCACCAAAAATAATCCCTTTGCTCCTCTACAAAACAAGCAAAATTTCCCAAAAATCTAAATCCTCAAAATCCCCCCAAAAAATAATAAATAAAAAAGAAACAAAGAGGAAAAAGCATAAGCAATAAATACTATCTACCCATTACCCCACCCCCCATGTTCATTTTTCCTAAAGCTACCCATTTCACTCATCTCACCCATTCATTTCCTTTTAATTTTAATGTGGTTCATTTCATTAATAAAGAAAAATTACCCAATACTATCTACTTATCACCCCACTCCATCTTTATTTTGCCTAAAGCTACCCATTTCACTCATCCCACTCATTCATTTCCTTTTAATTTTAATGTGGTTCATTTCATTAGTATCTATCCATCACCCTACCCTATGTTCATTTCGCCTAAAGCTACCCATTTCACTCATCCCACCCATTAATTTCCTTTTATTTTTATTGTGGTTCGGATTTTCATCCTTATCTTTCTTGCACCAACTCCATCACTCATTGATGCGCTCAATGGGTCCATGGTGTTTGTCAAATTATATCCCAGCAACACTTCATTATGAAAAATAAGCTCTCCTCCTCCTTGTCTCACTCTTCTCTCATCTCACATGGTGAAAATGACCATTTTCTCCCAATTTTTTCTATTTATAATTTTTTACAGGTGAGACCGTCTGGGACAGTTGCATGGTGCGACACGATCATTTTCTATCATTTATTTTTGCTTCACATTGTGCTTTCGCACAAAGCATTCCAAAAGGGGTATCTATAGACACCTATAATGTGTTATCGTGAGGAGATTTCCAAAAGGTCTCCCTTCTAACTCACACCATCCATCTTGAGCAACCTTAGGGTTAATCTGGTGATTTTCTCTAGCATTAGTCAACATTCCCCATGGGAAGCCTGACCATCTCGACTTGAGATGATCACGTAAAACCAAATATAAAGAAATAATTTTTAGTGAAACTACCTATCAACATAGTGCCTAAAATCGCGCTACCACCAAACGCCCTACAAACAATGGTTTCACCTGCCAATTGCAGTCATATAGTGGTAGCCAATCAAGCTGCCCCTGATTAACACTTACCACTTTCCATGCATTTCCCCGAGAGCCTATAAAATGATACCCTCCCTCATTTATTTTAAGATCCCAGATTTTCAAATTCGTGCAACGAAGTTTTGCCAAAATAATTTGCCAGGTTCTCCCACTTCCAAACCGATGTTGTAGGATTGCCAACTTTGGATTTGAAATCGCCTTCCTCTCCCTCGAATGATTGCTTGCATTGCTCCAATGATCACTCGTACCCTTTTACTCGCTCTCACGATCTCAAAGATCCAACTGAAACGACACCATGTGCTACCCAAAACACTGTCCAGACCTGGTTACACGGAGGTGCAGCTCGCGATAATGATCGTCTCGTCCTGAGATAATCTATAGACAGAAACCATCTCGACCTGAGACAATCACAGTCAAGTGATAAGTTTTCAGTATTATTGCATGTTAACTTAGATCTTAAATTTACAATTTGCATGTTAGCTCAAATCCTTATCATTCCATGCATTTTATCGCTTTTTATTTTATTTACATTTTCGGATTGAATACGGGTCCTACTTTTGGTGGACCTTGCACATGCTATTGATCCACTTTTGTTTTCTTTGTGCGCAAGTGATCCGACTCTCATGCGATGATCGCACGAAAACCTGCTCTCCAAAACATTGTGATGGCACAAAGATCTCTACATTGCACCCAATGACTTTATTTGTGATATTGTATCTTTTCTATCATTGGTAAAATCTCCTCAAAGGGGATTCTATTGTAACACTTTGAAAGACAAATATAAATATAAAATATTCATTTCATTTGTTCAATAATTGTGTTTCATTGGTATTTTGTTTGGTGCAAATTTTCGTCCTTCAAGTAGGTATTTATAAGTTAACCACTCAACACATGGTTTGTATGGTCTACTATAGGACAAAGGTATAACCACCATCATAGTCCATGTGATAGGGCATGTGATCTAACCACCCTTCACAAGGTCCATGCATGTGGTATAGGACAAAAGTAGTTGCAAGTTTGTTATGCCTAAATAAGGTATCCTATAACCTATCATTCTATAATGCAAAGCATTCGAAGCTTAGGTTATAATAATTTTTTTACCTTAAGGAGGGTTATATGGTTGACCTAACTATGATCCATTTTAAACATCAAATTAGACTATATTGTATATTGGAGATAATGCTTCATTCCAGAGAAGTGGAGACCTTGTATTTTACAGATAGTAGTATATGTCATATTCACAGCAAAGTATTGTACATATGATTGGTTGAGTGTGTCCCTAATCATAGAGGTTTATAAATAAATGAGTGTGTCATTGTTTGTAACTATGTATATGGATAGCATGTGTGTCCTTATCCACTTTTGTAAATTATTGGATAGTTGTGTTTGTCCCTATCCTTGATCGAGTCCAATGTGATTAGTCCCACTAAGGTTAACAATTGAGTTTGTCCTTATTCATGATGATGTAAATCATAGACTAATATATGTGCCCTAGTTCATGATATTTTTGAATAGTGTAAATTGTTGATTCATGCTCTTGTCTGAAGTATGATGTAGTAAGGGGGAATATTAGGAATTTATTACATTTTGTATTATAGTTCAAGTTCGATATTTAGGAGTTGCACTTGAATAAGTGGTTGATATTTAGATATCCAAACCAACCACCCACATCTTCATTGTATATAAACACAAATTTGATCAATACAATCTTGTCTAGCACCTTATTAATCCAATAAAGGTAAGGCTTGCCCTCAACTTGCACTTGCTCCTAACTCACCTAATTCTTCCTAAATTTTTGGTTTACATGATGAATTTAAATTTCTTCCTGCATTTGGTTTGATTCATTTGTTGAAGTTCGAAACCTTGTAAAATTTAATATTGCAATTAAATAATCCATTTGTTGATTATTCATCCTAAATATATTTTCTTCTATTTGTGCTTGTTTGGTTTGCCTTTTCTTGACCACTTGTTGGCTTCCATTCTTCCTATTTCCTTTAGACACCTTAATAAACAAATCTCATTTCATCGAAGATAAATATTTTAATTATAATGTTATCTATAGTCAACCAATTTATTTATTTTTATTTTTATTCATTTAAAATTTAACTTATTGTAAAATCACCAACAATTATATATTAATTATTAGGTTATCAAGTGGCATTAGCTCAACCTATTAGATTTTTCAACATTCAAAGAGGAGACTAAGGTTGAAATCTTGCCAAACGATACATGGATAATATCAAGCTTTGTTATCATACCATTATATGGCGATGATGTAATACGGGTGGGACTCGTTTCAATCCCATATAACCAATTACAAAATATTAAGTTATTTATATTCAATTATTTTATTTTTTTAATTTTTTTATATGCATTTAAAATGGGAAATATTGCAAAATGAGATCTCTTAACTATACATCGTCATTAGCATAACCAATGTTCCAAATTGACTCGTTATAATGTTTTATTAATTCTTTAAGTTATTTATTATTATTTAGATTATATTACAACAAAAGGGCTAAAATTGTACACCATACTAAATAAATTCTTTAAGTTTTTTTTTTTTTTGGTAAAATTAAGGGAAAAGGGTTTTGAAAGGGCCCAAAACCTTTTACAACAGAAAGAAGACATCAAACCAAAACAATGCACTTCGGCACTCAAACAGAAGAGTACAAAAATTGTACTACAACACTAACCAAAACAAAATAGTAATTGCATAAATCGGTACCACAAACCACAGGATCCAAAAGACCGGGAGATTCAAGAAGACCTGTGAGAGAGCCGAGGTAGTAAATAAATTCTTTAAGTTATTATTTATATTATATTACAACAAAATGGCTAAAATTGTACACCATATGGTTGAATAATCTATAGCCTATGGTAATGAGTATGGCTATATAAACAGTTGGATGACTACATTGTTACATATGGTTTATGGCCATGTGGATGTTAAAAAATACTTTATTTTCTTTTACAAAAGATATTCAGATTTCACATTGTCACATATGACTAATGTCCTTGTAAATTAAACAAACTATGGCCATGTAGATGTTAAAAATTATTTTTGTTTTCTTTTAAAAAAATATCCATATTTTCGTTAATATCCTTGTAGATTTTAAAAACTACCTTGCTTTCTTGAGTGGGTTTAACGTTAAAACTTTAAAACTCTGGATAAAAGGTCAAGGTTCGAATCCAATGAAATAGAATTGTACACCAAACTTCCCTAATCACTAATATTATACACCATACTAAATATGATTGGATAATCAATGGTAATGAGTATGGCTATATAAACACTTGGATAACCACATTGTTACATATAGTCTATGACCATGTGGACATTAAAAACTACTTTGTTTTATTTTCCAAAAGATATTCACATTATTGCATATGACTAATGTCTTTGTAGATTTAATAACATATTGTCACATATGACTAATGTTTTTGTAGAAATCTATGGCCATGTGAACATTAAAAACTACTTTGCTTTTTCTTAAAAAAAATATCCACATTGTTGTATAAGGTTAATGTCTTTGTAGATTTAATAACTATAGCCATGTAGATGTTAAAAACTACTTTGCTTTCTCTTAAAAAAATCCACATTGTTGGATATGTTTAATGTCCTTCTAGATTTTAAAAACTACTTTGCTTTCTTGAGAGAGTTTACTGAAAAAAACTTTGGAACTTTGGATAAAAGGTTCGAATCCAATGGAATAGAGTTGTACACCATACTTCCCTAGCCAAAGTTTTGTTGAACAAACATATATTTTATATGAAGGTTGTTTCATATGACCTATGGTCTAGCAAACATCAAAAACTACTTTGCATTTGTATTTAAAAAAAAAAGATTTCCTAAAATTGGTTAGAACAAATATTAAAAAAAATTAACGAAAAGTTTAACATTATATCAATATTCAAATTTGTCCTCCTTCACAATGCAATTGGTTTATCGAAACATGGCCTTGAGATGAACGGGGAGGTCTATGTTCAAACCACCCCTTGGAGTGTTTTTGTGAACACATAAAAAATCCACTATGTAGGCCTTAAGGATATACCTGAATGAGGCTAACGACAAACCCCAAGGTTGAAGTAGTAGGTTTCCTTTCTAACACAAAATTTTGAATGTTCATAAAGACAACATAGTGGTTAGGGTTTTGGTCTCTCTTAAGGGAGGTTAAAGGTTCAAACAATAATGCGCCTAAAAGGAGATAGGTTGGATGGTCGTGACCAAGTGTTTACCAGTTGACTACTCGTCTGATGTCCTAAAAGGTCGAGGTTCTCCTTGACATCGTATTGTATCGCCCAATGAGCTAGGGATAACATCTTAGCCCAATCAAATATCTGACAAAAGATGTTACCGACTCCTCTAGAAGAAAAAACATCAAATCTTATATTAATCAAATAATATAAATTTAGCCTCTCGCTCTGGCTCCGATGCTTTGAAACTTTTTGAGCGGGAGGCCTCCTGTTCTCCCACTCTGGATCTGGTTGCTAGTCATGCTTAGTTCTCTATTGTGGCCCGTGTCCAGGGTGTTTTTCTTGTTGGGGGTCTTGCTGGTTGCGTTTCATGGATCATTGTTGGTTTTGAGGACTTGGTTGGATGGTGCAACACTTCTTCTAGGTTCAGTAGTTTCATGTTTTTTTGGCTTTCCAAGGAGGGGAAAGGGTCGTCTACTGACCTAAACCTGTTGGGATGAATTTACGAGAACACATACAATGGTATGGTATTTGTTAAAACTATTTGAGCGTGTTCCCTTGGCTGCCTTTGACTCCATGGAAATTTTTGGTTGTTGATCCCCTGGTTGCTTTTGGCCCCATGGTTGTGTTGGGTTTCCTAGCTTCGATGGCTTGCAGAGATTTCTTTCTCCAGTTCCAACAGTGGTGGTGTTCTTCTTGGTGCCAAAGGCCAGAGTCCCTTTAGTTTGTGTGGAGTGGTGAGGTTGTGGGTGGGTGCTCGTTGGTGGTCCCTTCTCGTGGGTGGGCTTCATTTTTGGGCTCTTGTTTGAGGGCTTCTTACTATTGGACCTGATCCTTTTGGTGTACACTCAGATCTTTCTTCTTGGCTTCGAGGGTGGCCTTACATTTTGAATGTTATTGAGTGGATCCATTAGCTTCTCAGGTTCAGTCCTTGAAGCTATTTGTCTACGAGGGATGGAGGGTTCTAGATCCTTTTTGGTTGCTCAAGGTACCATACTGCATCCTTCGATCTTTGGGGAGTGGACCTGTGCTTTATCGACAACTTTGGTTTATCTTGACTCTAGATCTGGGTCATGGATGGGTGCTCGTTGGTGGTCCCTTCTCGTGGGTGGACTTCATTTTTGGGCTCCTTTTTGGGGGCTTCTTGTTGTTGGACATGATCCTTTTGGTGTACACTTAGATCTTTCTTCTTGGCTTCGAGGGTGGCCTTGCATTTTGAATGCTATTGAGTGGATCCATTGGCTTCCTAGGTTCAATCCTTAAAGCTATTCGTTTGCAGGGATGGAGGGTTCTAGATCCTTTTTGGTTGCTCGGGGTACCATACTGCATCCTTCGATCTTTAGGGAGTGGACTTTGATGAGTGTCATCAATTCTTCACCATTTAATCATTATGTGTCAATCCAGGGTGGTGTCCAAGGCTATATACGAAAGCAGGGGTTAACAGACTAATTTTTAGTTCATCTAGATCATGGCCTTATTCATGGAACAGTTAGTGTTTGGGGGTGTCAGGTGTCCCTTTTAATCTCCTAGAAACTAAAACTGAGTGCCTACTTATCCTTGCATAATTGAAATTCACACAGTTGTAGAAAAGGAAACCTGGACTATTGCAAAAATTGAAGGTAACAGAATTTAAATGACAGGAAATACCCAAATTGAAATTGCAGCATTTACTATAAAAACAATGAATTTTTTTTGAATTGAAATATCACACTTGCAGAAATAAAACAAACTGATGAAATTCAAGAATTGACAAATAAATGTTGCAGAATATGTAACCAACTGTATTGACAAGAAATTCTAGAAATGTTGATTAAGAATGCAGAATGTGAAACAGGAAATATTGTGTTTAAATTCTATCCTAGATGATTCAACTATTATGCATTCATGTGCCACATGTTCTATGGAGTCTAAATTAATATTAACCATGCAAAAGCTGACAGATTTCTGCTGATTTGCTGCAACAAGAAATTAGCAGAATTTTGGCAAGAATAATCCCTCTTCTGGGCCTGGAAGTGGCCCTTGCTTCCTGAACCAAAAGAGGGAAAAAGTACTTGCTCTACACTATCAAATCCTCACACTGAACTCAGAAGCAAACATGAATGACAAATATTGCACCTTTATTTCATTCTCAGCATATCAACAGTGTAGGGGAAGTTCTATAGACTACTGATCTACTGCAGTACACAATTACAACACTTGGACTGCTCTATCTCCTAGCACCTTTATCCTTTTTCCTATATGCTCAACCAAATGGGAGCACTTTATTTATACTAGCAAGGTACAACAATGATAAGGTTTGGTGCTTCAATACATGACTATTACAACTATTGTAGGACTGTGTTTCCCAAAAATGTAGGGATCTGATCCATTAAACCTTATCCATTCCAGTTGTTGGCTTTATCTAGTGAGGGACAGGTGTTGGAAAGGATAGGGAGGTCCCTAGAATAGTTGCAACCACCGTTTACCTCCCTTTTACTGCAATTAAAGATGCATTTGACCAAATTTATGTCTTCTATGCTTATTTCGGAGCTGCTCCGGAATATCAGGCAGTAGAACAGAGTTGGCATTAATTCATGCAACAGAAGCATGTGTGACCAGTTGTGATGGTAGAAATAACCTCCATAGGTACCCAGATGACTGATTCCACCTTTTGTATGAGTTGGAGTGGACAAATTCCAAGCCATGTTGTATATGTACAACTGGCTGGAATTTGTATGGAAAAATTCTTGTTTTCTACACAGTCAACTGCTGACAAAGTATTTGGCGCCTTTAGATTATTCAAAATGGGTGAATGGCAGGGAAACTTTGTAAAAGAAGCACAAAACTAAATAGATATTAGTACCTTTATATTACAATTCTAATTTAATGCAAAATATACTAAAACATACAGCTGAAACAGATTATAAAACATAGATAAATTAGTCAAAATAGGTCATATGCACTTTATCATTCCAATATGCAAACATCATCATATAATGCATAGTATCACTAAAATTAGTACAAAAACATATCATAAGTAGTTCCAAATAGTTTAATAAGTTATCAAAAGCAGTCTTTGTATGAGGTAATGTTCTGCCTCATCATTTCCCCCCAACCTATTGCAATGCATGTCCTCATGCATTCTGTTCTGCTACAACATCACAAAGATCTATGTCAAGATAGCGCTCAACATATTTCCATAGTCTGCTTCCAACTTTGTAATATCCTTTGTGCTCTTTGATTTCCCTGAGCCACTCCTAGAATTGATCGTCTGATTGAGGGTCATTATCAAAGAAATATGGAACAAGGATGATAATTGTTGGATTCCTGTACCTGAGACCTATCCATTGCTCCTTTACCTCAAATATGGTCTGGATTATACATTCTGCCCTTCTTCTAGACCACATCAGGTTATTTGGTGAGATGGGTTCTCTCTTCTACAGTGATATAGGTAACTCTCCCCATCTATTTTTGCAAGTTGATAAAGCATCAACAAAAGATGTTGCACAGAAGGTTTGAAAACCATCTATGCATTTTTGCAAGTTCCCCAGATACATTTTTCTTACTCTGTCATCCCTCATTAGAGTATAGTGCTCACTGGTGGAGATCCTATGGTTCAGGTGAACAGGCCTAATGAGAAAAACTGCCTATAATTCCATGGCTTTGTTGGTTTTCTTTTCCTGCTCCCAATACATTTGATTTTGGAGTGTAGACTGAAAAGCCCTAAGCTGAAGATCACTAGTGAAGACATGGGGAAGGAAAATAACTTCTGTTGGCAAAAATAAATTATGTAGGAATAACTCACATAGCAGATTCTGGTGTTCTGCAGAACTTTTCCAAAAAGCTTCCAAAAATTCACCAGGTGTTTCCAATTTGTGAGAGAGACCAGAAGTGACCCTCATCATTTGCCAATGGAGGTATCTCTCCTTTAACATTAAGCTATAGAATCTGGCTGGCCTCCGACACTGGACCATACATTCTGCAATCTGGCATACGTCCTGCACTTGTTCCTTCAATTTTTCAATTTCTAAATTTTTTTGTTCTAGCTCTTTTGTTAAGGTCTGTAATGATGAGACCTTTCCTTCTAATTGATGACATCTTGCCATCCAATATGCCACATATTCATTATATTTTGCTAGTGTAACTATTTCTGGTGACCTAACAATTGGTTGCATTTGAGGAATGATATTAACCTGGATGCCTATATCCACCTTTTCAATTATAGGGGGCTCTGTCTGTGTTTCAATTTCTACTAGTTCAATCTCAGGTGCATTCAAATTAACAAGATTTTGAGGAGACTGTGGAATTACCTCTTCTTGTACTATTATTTCTCCCTCTATAGGTGTTATTGATTCGGTTATCTGTTGTGTCCCTGGATGCTCATCCTTTGTTCTGTCTTCAACCTGTTGTGGTGCTTGTGCAACTTCTTCCTCTTCAATTGCTGCCCTAATTGGTGAGTTCCTCTCAGATAAGGCTGCATCACCAGCCAAGTTCAATAGAATATTGGCTAATTCATCTCTAGAGTCAGACTGAGGAGGATGCTGCTCCAGAAGTGTGAGTCTAGCCTTTACAGCCTCTATCTCTTGCCATAACTTAGCAATAATATCATCTTTTTCCTTCAAAGAAGCTTCACTTTGTTCAATCCATCCTGTCTGTGTTTTAATTACACTCCTAGCTGCATGCAACTGAGTTTTTATATCCATTTCATTCTCCTCTTCGGTGCTTAAATCATCCTCCCCTTCCTCAGCTGCTACAGATTCTTCCTCAAAATCAAGATAATCTACAAGTGGTGCAGGCATTTCTGCAATAGTGGTGTGTCCCCCTGCTTCCTCCGTTATGGTTCTATCTTCTGAGTCTGGTGAGTAATTGAGGGACATTGTAGGCATAGCCATATCTGTTGCACTATCCATGCCCTTGGTACTTATATCTTCAACTTTCTCCATAGTTTCTTCCACCTGCAGGGTATCAACATGTGCAGTTCCTTCTTCCTTTTCCACATCACCTATGTTGGTGGATTTCTGAAGTCTTGAAGACCTTCTCAATCCCGAAGCTGATTGCTTTTGTTTCTTTTTAGATTGTGAAATGGAGCTTGTCAATCCTAGGGCAGGGTCTGCTTCAGGTGTTCCCTTCTCCATCTGCCCTTCCCTGCTTGAACTTCCAAATTGCTCAGTGGGAAAAATAGTTACATTTTCAAAAAATGTAACCTTCCTCCTCTTTCCTATAGGATCAATCTTAGAGTATTTCTCTCTTTGCTTCCTCGTCCTAGAGGATGGAGGTCCCTGTGGTGAGGAGGGAATTTCTTTTTTAGAGGATTCAGTTTCAATTTCATGTTCAGAACTTTTAATTTCTATTTCTGCTTTAGATTCAGGTCCTTCAACCTCTACCTCTTCTTCAGATCCAGGGCTTTCAACTGCCTCTTCCTCAATCAACTCATTCCATGCACGAAAAAACCTATCAAAGCTTCTAGGGTTTCCCTTGAAGTGATGTCTGCATATAATCTTGATTAGGCCATGGTGTTTGGGAGACCCTTTTCCTGCTTGGTACTTTTTGGCCATATTTACCAGCTCCTGATATAAATACAGAGGTAGATTTACCTTCAGTTCAGGGTTTGAGCGGCCATGACGAAGATGGGTTAAAATTCGCATATGATGTCTTGAGAGGATAGGGAATTGCCCATCGTAGGTCAAAAACCTAATGACCCATACTGCAACTTCATTCCAAGGAGGTTGTAAACTTGTTCTTTTGACCCCCTTGCAGATATTATTACTCAATATAAACTCAGTGGGCCTATCCTCATTTCCCTTGAATTGATTTACAAGTTCAACTAAAGTATTTTTCCCTGATTTTCCAATTTGAACCCCATGCAATGGCAATTCAGTAACCTGGCTGAGAATTTTGGGGCTTACCTGGATGGTCATGTCGCTGATATGAATTTGGTTGTTGCGGAAGGTACGTGCGAACTCAACAGCCAACCCTTCTGAATACCCATCGAACTTGTGCAAGAAGGGCAGAAATCCCCCTTCAGTAAAAATTTGCATGCATTCCCCATATTTTTGCAAATATTCTATGTTATCTGGCTCAATTTTATTCTTCTATCCTCCCATTATCAATGATTGGTGTTCTGCGTATCTTAGGCCTAAAAATTTTACTACAGGTTTTTCTCAGCTTTGGAATACTTGAGTCTATAAAGAGTAATGCTCGAGGGTGAAGAGTAAATGAGTGCAATGCCAGAATAACTTCCAAACATGCTAGGTAACGTGAACTTGGCACGTGGTGGCAATTCATTGCATGCAAAAGTTACCATCAACCGGATGTTACTGCGTGTCATCGTATAATTGCAGCTACTGAGAGTGATATGGGATAATTAAATTTTTATGAGAGTCCCCCTTTTCAACAGGCTTTGAGTTGTGTGCCATACTGGTCACATGCGGCAATTTTTGAAACTCCATGCCCCCTCAAATATTTGCTTTGGAACTCGAATTTGAAACCTGCATTCTAAATACTATTTCCAACCCAATTGGCGCAAAACCTTCAAAAAATTTAATTTATTTGACTTTTTAGCCACGTGATTTCGGAGATTAATGAATTAACCTTTTTGTTAATTCATTCCAATCGGTTTTATCGCATAGTCCATTCCAGAGCATATACCCTTTTCATTCCAAAACTAATTCTAAAGCTTCTTCATTCGAAAACTTGTTATGTGCAACAGGTTCATTCCAGAGCAGTACCTTTCAAGAGCATTTGAAGAGCCTTTTCTGCCTTAGACTACCTTGATAACTTTCTGGAACCAGACCTTATGTATGCTTTATACTAACTAGGGATATCATACACTACATAATAAATATTTACAATATTAAAATAGAAAAAGGCACATACCTGAAGAAACCATTCTATCTATATTTTGTACAGATGCTATTTTCTGCTGATTTTAAACTGACTCCTCATAGAGTGTAACAGGTGCAATCTGAAAAATAGTGAAATAGAGGTGAGAATGAATGGAATGGTAAATAGTGAAACAATGGTGAGAATGGATGGAATGGTGGTGGGTCTATGAGGCAAACATGCCGGAAAAATCGGTTTTCATGTAAGCCCAATTCAGATGCGCCTCAAAGAGGTTTTCACATTCTGAATTATTATTTTTATTTATTTATATATTTTATATATATTTTTTTTTTTTTTTTTTTTTTTTTTTTTTTTGGTTCATGTCACTTGATTGAGTCCATCTTGGAAGAAGTGGTTTCTTCCAATACTGATACATCCAAGTTTCCTACTTGCTTGAGAAACTCCTCCTTGGTTAACGGTTTGTGATATATCCGAAGACGATGACCGTTAACCACCATTTTCCTTCTTGAATCATCTATTGGTGAAAGACGTACAACTCCATTTGCAAATACCTCCTCAACTTGATAAGGTCCGAGCCACCGAGTCTGCAACTTGCCAAGATAGTCTTCATATCGTGAGTCAAACAACAAAGCCCAATCGCCTTGTTGAAATTTCCATTGTTGGATATGACTATCATGCCACAACTTGCGTTGTGACTGGATCACCTCGGTCTGGTGCAATGCATCCCTCCTTAGCTCATCCAATGCATTGAGCTATAGAATCCGGTCCGTTTGTGCCTGTGACAAATCAATACCAACTTCTAAAGCAGTTCGAAGAGTTAGTAATTCAAACTCAATAGGCAAAAGAGGCTTTTTACCATAAACCAATTCATAGGGAGTAAATCCAGTAGTGGATTTCCAAGTGGTGTTATAAGCCCAAATTGCTTCAGGTAACTTCTCCACCCAATTCCTCCTATGGGCTGCTATAGTTTTGGTTAAGATCCTCTCTAATTCCCTATTTGTCACTTCAACTTGGCCATTGGCTTGTGGATGGTAAGGTGAGGATTTTCGGTGTTTGATTTCATACAGCTTTGTAAAGGCTTCAACAAATTTTGAGGTAAACTGAGGTCCCTGATCAGTGGTGATGGATTGTGGGGCCCCAAAATGCAGGAAAATCTGTGAATACAGGAAATCAACAACTTTTTCTTCTCGAGCATGCTTAAAAGCACGGGCTTCTACCCATTTGGTTACATAGTCAAGTACATACCAAGATATGCACTTTCCCTTGGGAAGGAGGGTCAATGGGTCCTACAAAATCTAACCCCCACCTCTCAAATGGTTTTGTTCCTACTTGAGGTTGTAATGGCATTTCACTAGTGAAGGTAGGTTTTCCCATCCTTTGGCATGCATCACAATGTCTAACATAATTTTTCACATCTTTATGCAAAGATGGCCAGTAATAACCAGTCCCCAAGATCTTTTGAATTGTACTCTTGATTGAATAGTGTCCTCCTGAAGGTTCATCATGACATGCCCATAGGATATCATATACTTCATCCTTGCGGATGCACCTATGCAAAACATGGTCAGGACTGCATTTGAAAAGTAAACCTCCTATCCATTTAAAAGAAGAACTTTGCTTGATTAACTATTTCCTTTGTTTAGGAGTAAAGTGAAGAGGAATTTTTCCTGTAGCCAAATAATTAGCTATATTTGCAAACCATGGAGACTGCACAGAAATAGCAAATAGTTTCTCATCAAGAAATGCATCTTCAACCAACTCTCCTGTATCTTCATTTGGCAATCTTGATAGAAAATCTGCAACTACATTAGCTTTCCCTAGTTTATTAACTATAGTGATATCAAATTCTTGCAATAGTATTAACCAACGAATAATTCTTGCACTAACCAGAGGTTTATTCATCAGGTATTTAATGGCAGCATGATATGTATGAATGAATACTTGATATCCTATGATATAGTGTCGAAACTTATTAATAGCATATACTACAACTAAGAATTCCTTCTCAGTAGTAGTGTAGTTCTTTTCAGCTCCTATCAAGTTTTTACTGATGTAATAAATGGCATAATGCTCCCCATTGTCAATTTGCCCTAATGCAGCTCCAATAGCAGTATTGGAAGCATCAGTTTGAATATGGAAGGGCAATTCCCAATTAGATCCTCTCAATACAGGGGAGTTGTTAACTTTTCTTTTAATTCCTCAAAAGACTTTTGACACTCAGTAGACCAAGAAAATTCAAAATTTTTCATTAGTAATGCAAACATTGGATTGGCTATGGTACTGAAATTGGCAATAAATATGCGGTAGAAACCAATGTGTCCCAAGAAACTCCTCACATCAGTTTGAGTTTTTGGAGGAGGAAGGTTTTTGATGACTTCCACCTTTTTAGGATCAACCTTGATCCCATAAGAGGAGATATGATGACCAAGGACAATCCCTTCCTCCATCATTAAGAAGCATTTCTCAGGATTAAGAGACAAATGGTATGTTTCACAACGTATTAAAACTTTTTCAAGCTGTTCCAAAGTATATTCAAAACTATCCCCAAATATTGTGAAATCATCCATGTAAATCTCTACACTCTCATTTGTCAAATCAGAGAATATGGCCAAAACAACTCTTTGAAATGTTGTTGGAGCATTACATAAACCAAAAGGTAGAACCCTATAAGCAAAGGTTCCCCAAGGACATGTGAAAGTAGTTTTCTCTTGGTCTTCAGGTGCAACTTGTATCTGATTATAACCATTGAATCCATCAAGAAAACAAAAAAATTTCTTGCCAGCAAGGGTGTCTAATACTTGGTCTATGAAAGGTAATGGGAAATGGTCCTTATGTGTTACTTTATTTAACTCTTTGTAATCCACACACACTCTCATTTTCCCATTTTTCTTTGGAACAATGACTAATGGAGAAACCCATCTATTGTCTGATATTGGATAGATGAATCCTACATCTAAAAGCTTTTCAATTTCTTCCTTGACAATATCTTTCAAAGCAAGGTTCAAACGTCTTTGAGGTTGTCTCACAGGTTTAACATCTTCAGTGTATATTCTATGTGTACACACATCAGGGTGAATGCCAGTCATGTCCTTATAACTCCAAGCAAAAGCCTGAACATGTCTTTGCAAAACAACAAATAATTTGGCTTCTTGCTTATTAGTCAACCAACTATTAATGTTCAAAAACTTTCTTGGTTGTATCTCAATCTGCTTAATCCCTGGATAAACAGAGTTGACAGCCTCATATTTACTGATTAAAGCATTTAAGGGACAATGATGTGGATGCAGAGTATGAAATACTCTTGATTCGAGTGTAAATGTGATACTTGATGGGATCATTTGCATAGGACAGGTGAAAGAAGTCAGAATATGATGATGCCATCCATGTGGCAATGTGAAGGAGCTTTCTTGTAGTGGAATAGACGACAGATGTTCAGCAGTTTGTTCTTCATATTTCCATAACAAACGATGGACAAGAATTTGATCATCCCTAAGGCCTTCTTCTTGCAATGTTTTCACCAAAACTGTTTCATGTTCAAATATTTCTCTTTCTGGTGAATTAAGTTCTTCAATATGTTCCTTTACTACAACGGTGGCCAAGGTGACAATAGTTTCCTGTTCTTCATCAGACTCAGGATACCATATCTGTCCAAAAATTTTGGTTGAAGGTTGGGTTGGTGGATACAAGGAAATATTTTTCAGGTCTACACCATTTGAAATAGTCATCTCACTTGACCTGCAGTCTATAAATGCAGTTGTAGTGGCAAGCCAAGGTCGCCCTAGAATAATAGGATAGCCATTAGCTGAGTTTCTAGGCTGCAATACTAAGAAATCTATAGGATATTCCCAAGAAGACACTTCAATGGCAACATCCTCCAGAATTCCTTTCGGTTTGGCCACTGACCTATCTGCCATTTCCAAAATTGTGGTAGTAGGACTAAGATTATTGAGCTACAATTTTTGCATGGTTTCCTTAGTCATCACGTTGATTGCAGCTCCTAAATCGATAAGTACATTTGGAATTTGAACTAACCCAACAGTAATTGTAACTACTGGACTCCCTGGATCACCATATTTGGGGGTACTAGTTTTCCAGAGAGCAGGTCAGCCAACTTACCTTCTACTTGCATATTCTTAGGAAAGGCTTTCTTCTTCCTATCAGGTTTCCTAATGCACAACTCCTGAATGGTTTTCTTAATCAGAGGTACATCCTTTATTGCCTGCAACAAAGGGAGTGAGATAGACATTTTCCTCAATTCTATGATTAATTCTGATTCAGGAGGAGTGATAGTGTGGTCAAACCTTTCAGGATACGGAAGGTCTGCTAAGGCAGGTTCAATTTTTCCTTGTAAATTTTCTATTTTTCCTTCTTTTTGCTTTGTTTGTGGTTTTTCTAGACTTGAAAATTCTTGCTTTCCATCAATTTATTCAATAGTGGGTGGTGCAAGGTCAGGTAAAACTTTCCCTGAACATAACTAGATGTTACTACAGTCAAGGACATGGACTACAGCAGTCTCTTCAGACTCAGCTCCATAAATGGGGGCTGCTTGTCTGTTGTTATTGGGGTTAGCCATAGGATGAGTTGGAAGTGGAGGTTGCTTAACTGGTTGTGATTGTTGTGGTGGCATTCTTCCTTGAAAGTTTTGATTAGGAGCTGGCAACAGGTTTTGAGTCTGTCCTTGATACCTCTGTTGCCCTTGATATGATGGGTATTGTGGCCCCCATATCTGCTCAGATTGTTGATTTTGTGTCCAAGGTGGATTAACAGGATTCCATGGTTGATTCCAACGAGAATGTGACCAGTCTTGAGGGGCTGACCAAGATTGATTCCATGGTTGTGAAGGTGGTTCTAAATATCCCCAAGGCATATTCCAAGGATTTTATCCCCAACTTGTAGGAAAACGAGGGGCATTCTGGTATTGTGAAAAAGTTACCTCCTGGCCTTTGCCCAATAACATTAAGTTATTTAGTTTGGGTTAGCAAAACATTTTTAAGGTGAAGTAGGAGATGGCACTTATCAATGTTATGCTCTTTTGTAGCGTCCCTGGGTTCCTGTTGCTTCTTGGACCACGTCCTACTGTTGCATCATATTTGCTTTCCTATCGCTGCTTCTTGGTTTGCATCTTGATCAACATCCTAGCTAGTTGCTGCTTCATGGATTGCATCCCAGTCGACGTCCTGGTTTACGTCCTGCAGATGCTTCCTGGTCTGCATCCTACAATTGCGTCCCTAGCCGCCCGTGGGTGGGAACAATTTTCAAATTTCATTTTTTTTGTTTTTCCCACTTCATTTTCAAATTTCAATTTTAAATTTTGGGTGGGATGGCCCTATTTCAAATTTTCCATCCTTTGTATGGTTTTGGGCGAGATGACCCTGTTTCAAAATTTCCATCCTTTGTATGGTTTTGGGCGGAATGGCCTTGATTCAAAATTTCCATCCTCTGTATGGTTTTGGGCGGGATGGCCCTGATTCAAATTTTACCGGTTTAGTTGTTTCTCTCTAATAACCCATAGAGGGTTTGTTTCTTCAACTATTTTTTGGTTGGGAACTCTTCTCCCAACCTTCTTCTCTTTGTAAAAGGTTACGGGATCCTTTCAAAACCCCTTTTACCAATAAAAAAAAATATAAATTTAAGTAGCACAACGGTATGGGCTTTGGCTCTTCTTCGAAAGGTCCAAGGTTCAAACCGCGGCGTGGGCAAGTGTGTGAGGGGGTGGGTGTGTGGTGGTGATAAGTATAGCTCTCAACTTTAAGAGGAGTTATGGTTCGAAAAAGAAGCATAAAAAGTTTCTCACAATAACCAAATAATAATAATAAATTGATTAATTAAATATTTTGACTTTTATATATAAAAACTCAAATTTAAATCTTAATAACTAATAAAATTATAAAAACATTATTTTATGTAACATAAATTCATATTTTAACTTCCCACTTAAAAAATGGAAATTCCGGGTTAAGTTGTTCGACGTTTCAAGGGCATCGCACTCAAACGAAAAATATCAGCCTTACAAATACCATTTGAGCTTTTATATGAAGAAGCTGTGGATGTAGTCAACTACTTTTGCCCCTTAAACTTCTATTCGGATCGCGGAATTTTATTATTATAATTATTACAACACAGGCAATCTCTCTGAAAACGCAACCCTAGGGATTTTTATCCCATGAGTTTGATCCAATTGAAATACATTTATTTCGCTATACATGCACTTCAAAATTTACAGGCATCTGCGAAACCCTAGGTTTTTGCAGGAGCAGCACACAGCGCTAGGCGAACAGGGTTCTAACCTCGCTGCGGGAAAAGTTGCCCGAGCATAAAATAGGTTTGTTTGCTTTTTTATCTCTTCTAAAGAACCCTAAATATTACGTTCAAAACATAGATTGAGTTTTAGTCTGGAACGCGTGATTTCTTGGCTTCATACTTGCAAATGTTAAATTTTAACCCTAAGAAATTCTACTGCTTTGCGATCATGTGTGTTTTTCTTTTATAAACGGTGTCAGCTTCGATGTTTTTTACCATTTCGCTAAATGTAGAAAAGATGTTTATTGCACAAAATTTAGAAAATATGTTCCGGCGATGATTGAGTCGAGAAACCTGATCAACATATGGCCGAAGTTTTACTTTGTGGCAATTTTGTCAAAGAAGGGCAACAATTTGTTCACAGATGTCACGAATAATGATGGCCGTGAAATACTCTTTATTTGATTAAAAAATATTTTTCAGTTAAATGTCAGACAACAAAATTTACTTGGGGCACTGGATGAAACTTATTTTTCCCAAATTTGCTTTGAAACCAAACAGTTTGCAATGAAGAGCTTGCTGCAAAAATTCATAAGTGAGATGCAGAACATGAAACATTTGAATTTCGCTTGCCACTGGCGAGTGAACTTAACTGTACCACAGTCACGAGTCACAAGGTTTGAAAATATTGGCAGATGCAAGAAAGGGGAAAAGGTCTGCCAACGTCTTGAATTTCAAAATGGTTAAGGAGGAAGGCTTGAGACCATATTTTCCAACAAACTCATGCATAACAAAGGTATAAATGTTAGGAAAGATATATTTTAATGTATGTTGCTTGCAGTAATTCAAAGTTTGCTGCATCATAATATTGGACAGTATTCAGAGAGTGATGCTAGGTCTTGGGTTTGCGGGTTTGAAGCAATCGTGATTTTAAAGCTGATGAGGAGCTACAATTGGAGACATGATCTAAGCAATGTGGAAAAAATAAGGGCTGATGTTACACTCGGTGTGTTGGTTGGTTGGTCATCAACAGGGTTTCTCAAATAGATTCGGACCTCCAAAACAGTTTTTTGTTTAATGTCCTTGATGTTTAACCAAGCTTAGTGGCGAAGGACTTTAAAACGGGTGGGCTATTTGGATTGCAAGAAAAGCAAGTATTAGAGGAACATGGAAGGTGAAATTCAATAATCATATGCAAAGAGGGCTGGATTTTTCTACTCTCTGTCCTACGAAACTTGCTTTACATACTTTGGGGAACTGTATTCTGTTTGTTGTGTATAGTCATGTTACACTTATTCGTGGCAGATTACTGTCAAGCTTCATTTTATTCTGGGAAATAAACAGAGGCATCTCTTTGCCAAGTTGTTGCCATGATTTAGACTGGTATGAACTTGACATAAAAAACTAACCGTGAGCTTCTAGAAGTCACCGGGATTAGGTGGTTTGAATCTTTTAAGTTTTTGCCAATTGCCAAGTCAACTCTTTTGGGCTTGGAAAGTCATTTCCAAGTTTAAAACATGTAACATTAAGCCTTTGGAACAGAAAACACTGCCGTAAATTATGCCATAAAACTAAAGAAGTATGGAAATTATAGAGGGAGAAGTATGGGTACTTAGTATTATTAGTAAAGCAAACAAAGAAAGGCGGGTTGCGTTAATGTAAGAGGATTATTAGCTTCTTTTATTAAAATGAATTAGTATGCAATTAGAATGAATGCACATGATGCATGGTAATCTTTTTTTACAAGTTTCATAGATTATGGTGACTTTATTATGGTTCCATTATTATGTATTAAACATAGAATAGCTCTTGGGTTTTATTGTAAACACATAAAGTTCTTTACTATATTCTTAGCTGATCACACTGTCAGTATCGATGGATGTATATGTGGTATATGCCACCGTACGAATTTGTGACCATGCATCTGAGTACTTCCCTAATTGCTTCAAACTTGAAAAGGTTTGCAAGTGTTTTCAGAACTCTAAGAGTCTGATTGAACAAAAACATGCATAATAAGTTCCATATGCAGCGATTGTTTCGGGACAAGTTAAGAACAATCAAAGGCAAATTTAGAAATATAAAAATTTTGTCATCTGAATGTACAATGTTGAGAGTAATATTTTACCAAAATGTTTTACATAGAAGACAAAATAAAGCATTGAAGCACCCCATTTAGTAATATCATGTTTCCTGAGGAAGACATGTCGCTTGTATTGGAATATAAGTAGATGATTTATGATAGGAAAAAATAAGAAAGGAATATTGAAAATATTCTGCTTAGTTAAGCCATTCTTCATGAATATGCTAGAGAAGGCATTTGAGACTTAATACATGTGTAATTTTGGGATAATTTCATTTCTTGCATGTAGAGTTATTCCCTGTTGAGTAAATACATGTTTCTTGACGAGGATATCATAGATTCATCACTGAAGTTGATAATGTTTGATGGAAGAGTAGATAAATTTTTGTAAATATAACATCAAACGAAATGAACTCGTCCGGTTAAATTCATCGACCTTTAAGGAGGAGATCTAGGTTAAATTCATCGACCTTCAAGGAGGAGATCTAGGTTTGAATCTTGCCAGGTGATATACACATAATTGCCAAGCTGTTGTGATACGTCTATGTGGTCATGATTTATTATGGTGGGGCACTTTTAGATTCCCATATAATCAATTAATTTTTTTTTAGTAAGTATCACATGGAAAAATAATACATCAAACATATTACTGTGCCTTGCTTGGTAATACATTGTCTTTCTAAAATAAGATACTAGAAAAGGCATAGAAGTTACATATACGTGTATTGTGATATGGGAGACATTGCCTGTGAGTAGAGAAATAAGTAAGTTAAGCAAGATTAATAAGATAAATGCAAAGTAACTGATCAACTTCTTCAAACACTACTTGAACATTTGAATTTTTTTTCCCCTCGTATCTGTTAAAACCAAATATTTAGTTACAGGACAACTATACGGCTTCATTGTCATTTAAGCCTGCAGAGAATAGGAAACAAGTTAAATGTTGATAACTTGGTAGCATCCATTGAGAGCCTGTTTGGGTCATGTCTACGAAGTACAAACATAACGGGGGATAATCATATTTTGAGTAGGATTCTGATCTCTCATAGGAGACAACATGTGAATAAATGTTACGTTAATACCATCACTTGGGAGTTGGGACTAATGACTTCAGTCAATACAATTAGGTTAATTACAAGGAGGTGCAAGAAAAAATTCTTTTAAAGAACTTTCCCTACATTGTTTTCTATGCAATGTTGTGTTACATACCCGACTCTTGTAACTTGTAGGGGCATATAATATTGTATGTAAAGTGGACCATGTAGCTAGTTGCCACATGTTACGTTAGGAGTGTGTCGTAAAATCATGTTTATAACCGCCTTGTCATAGAATCATGTGTGTAACTATTTTGTTGTCATAGAATCATGTGTGTAACCATTTTGTTGTCATAGAATCATGAATGTAACTGCTTGGCATTATGAATATAACTATTATAGAATAGGTAGTCAGGAATACTGTCATAAAAGGAATTATGCTTGTAAAGATTATAAAATGGGAAGGATGTAACCCTCACGGGCTAGAGAAGAATTTGCATATTTTGTAAGGAGGTTGCCCCCTCAAATTTCTTGTCCCGAATTCCTGCAATTACTGTTATTTGTATTTCCATGTTTTATTTAATGAATGCTTATGTTATTGGATATTCAATACTGATGCTGCTTTTATCAATACTACGTGCAATCATAGTTAAAATTATCTTTGGCACTGCATTTCTTATCTCAGTACAGCTCTGCAATAAGAATTTCGAGGTGAAATATTCGCATGAGAAGAAGAGGTTCGTTGCATGTTGAGGCATTTGGGTATAGATAGGCAAGTGTTCGTGGAAATGCTGCTAGGGATATTAACAACCTTCTAGAAATTGCAACAGGAAATGGTTTCCAGAATCTATTTTCTGAATACTGCCTGAAATGCCTCAGTGTTCTTCACAAACCTTTAAAAATGTCATGGGAATAACTAGGTCCTCTCTGGAAGTGTCTGAATTTTTTGCATGCTTTTTACTTCCTGAAAATGTTTTTGGAAGCAGAAACACATTTGAAAGGCTAGAAATGGTTCCTGGTAACACTAATCTTAATTTTCTAGAATGAAATTTTATTATTATCAATTATGAAAACAACCTGTCAAAAGCAGTAAGGTTACAATAACAAAGAGGGAAAATTAAAGAGGTTAAACTATATTTATTGCTTTTTTTTTGTGTGTAAGTTTATAGATGCAAAGCTTTTGAAAGGAACTCCTAAGTCCATCAGACAAGAAGCTGTCACGTGGAAATTGATTGTAGCAATTTTAGCAGAGGCTCTTCTCATTTTTTATTTGTTAGCAGCACTCGATCTTCTAAGATTTTGAAGATTTTGTTTTCTCGTAATCTTATTTACATCCTTTCTTGTGAGTACAGTGAGCATGCATACATGGAAATGAAAAATTCATCTTCCACTATTCTTTCACTTTTTTTTGCTTAGGTAGGTGTTAGTGAGTGGAGAAAATCTGTAAGATTTTGACTTATCAAAAGTCAATTTGAGATTGGCATGCTGTTGTAGATTTTTGAATGCTTTTATGGTAATAATGAAAATGTTTCTAATGATGAGTCGTGTATAACTTGTCTGATAATGATGAAAACATGTTCCCAAGGATGAACTGTGTAGCACATTATCTGCCTTAACATCTTTATTTGTTCCCAAAATCCAGGAACTTATGGAGTCACAGACATGGTCGTCGCAGCCTGCTCAAGCTTCACCATCTGGGGCACCTCCTCAGCCTCCAGTTCCAGGGCAATCTCCAGTTGCAGGACAGTCTACACTTGCAGGGCCTTCAAGTTCCTGGGTGCCTCCAAATACACTGCCAAGCCAAACTCAAGGACAGCCGCAAACTACATTTTCTGCACCTCATGCTCAAGGATACCCCCCTTCCCCTGCACCTACCTTTTCCTATAATGGAACATCAGTAGCTAGTGGTGCCCCTGAAAGTCCTCAACACTCTTTGTCATCTACTACTGTAAGCCAGGAATTAATTTAGTTACTATAAAAAAAACATGATCCCCCCTGTGGGTGGCAAGTTTTATGTTTTCCATTCTGACAAGAGTATTTGCAAATTTTATTGATTCTGATTTCATGGTTAATGTTGTTTCTTGGCAGGCTAACTCTGCAGGAATGACACAAGGTGGTGGGACATTTCCCTCGCCTGCAACTGTGACATCTCTTCAGCCTCCAGTTCCAGGTCAGTCTCCCGTTGCACCACCTCCTAATTCTTGGGGACGTCCTGGTGCACCGGTAAACTCGCCTCATGTTCCACCTCGGCCAAATTTTCCTCTTCCTCCAGGATATCCTCCTCCTGCAACACAGTTTTCCTATAGTGGAGCTTCACAGCCTAGTGCTGGTTCAGAAAGTTCACAGCAGTCTCAATCTTCCACAATGGTAGGGCACAATCCTTGCGTTTATAACATCCTATAAGTATTAAGTTCTAAAGTTCTCTATTAACTGAATGGTAAACTAGAAGTTTTCTTTGATTAGGTTTAAAAGCGTTTTCCATTTTGCCAGGCTACTGCGACAGGAATGGTACAAGTGGGGCCACCTGTGGCACATGCATCATCATCTGCACCAGCTACATCTACCCCCATCTATCCATCATCGCATCCTTCAGTTCCTGCTCCAGCGCCTGCCTCAACTCCTTTTATTGCTTCCAGTACATATTCAACATTACGATGGCAGCCACCACAACGCCCACCACCTGGTCCATCTGCTCTGCCAGGACCTCCAGGAATTCCAGTTTCTACTACATCAACCTTCACCCAAACTCAGAGTGCACCTCCACCACAGCCACACCCATCTGCTCCATCTACTCCAACAGGCCCTCCTGGAATTCCTGTTCCCACCACATCAAGTGTAACCCAAACTCAGAATCCACCTCCTCCACAGCCCCCCCTACCTGGTTCATCTGCTCCACCAGCTTCTCCCGGAATCCCTGTTTCAAGTACATCAAGCATTACCCAAAATCAGAGTGCACCTCCTAGTAATGCAGACAACACTTCTTTGGCTCCTCGACCAGTAGTAGCAACTTCCAATTCTGCTACACCATCACCACAACCAGTGGCCTATCAGACATATCCACTTGGTCCACCTCTGGGCCCGCCTTCACAAGCACCGTGGCTGCATCCAACACAGTTTGGAGGACTGCATCGTCCTCCCTTTATGCTATATCCAGGTGGATTTCCGGGGCCCTTCCCTTTACCATCACGACCTGTGGGCCTGACTCAGGGTTCTGTTCCTCCACCTTCACAACCTCCTGGTACAGTTCCTTTAGGACCTCCAGGAGCATCCCCAGCTACAGCACAATTACCACCTGGTGTCAGTCCATCTATGTCTTCACCAGGTCAGCGTGTGGAGGCACCCAGTCAGATGAACACCGGTAATCAGGTTGCATTACAAATGTCTTCTTCAAAGCCTGTCTTGCAGGATAAAGAAAAGCAAAGTAGTGAGCAGACAAATAAGGAAGAACAAATTTTAAAAAATGTGGAAGCAGATTCCTGGACAGCACACAAAACTGAGTCTGGGACGATTTATTATTACAATGCACTCACAGGGGAATCAACATATGAAAAACCGCCTGGATTCAAAGGAGAGGTGTGTATTTTAGCATTTGGTTTAAACTTAGAATGAATATTTTTTATGGATACTGTTTCTGAGTATATCAGAACGACTTAACTTTGTCTAATAGATTACTTCCTTTGTTTTGCAGCCAGAAAAGGTCATCTCCCAACCAACACCAATTTCATGGTAACTATTTTACTTGAGTTGATGATGGCAAGTTTACTGGACTAAAAGGCTGTATCTTATATATTCCCATGGATGATTTGGTGATTGTAAATTGTTTTTGAGCTGTCACATTCCATTTGGATTTATTTACTTTGGTCTGTGATTAATTGAGCGGGTATTTTTTTCCTGCATTTCTAACCTCTAAATTAAGAGTACCACTTCTAGTCCAATTCTGGGCAATGTTCCCCAGATGGAATGCACAGAGGCAGGTGGCAATATAATCCCAACCTGTGTATGTTGGCACAGGGTTAGGACGGTTCAAATTAGACATTCCTAGATTTGAGAAATGTATCATTCTTTAGAAGCATCCAATGCACTTGTTGTCTAAGCCCCACAGTTATGCATGACTGATAATTTTTCCAACTGCACTATAATCAATTGCCCTGGATTTTTGATTGGGATGTCATGTCTATTTCATAAAGCAGCTTTGTGTGCATGGTGTTTTCTCTTTAATAGTAATTTTCCCCCTTGTTTAAAGAAAGGAAAAAGAAATTATATTAGTCTGTGAATCACCAGAGTCAATGAATAAGATTGTAAAATATAAGCATTTAGCCAAATTTACCAAATTTTCCCTAATAAAGACAGTTTTATTATAAAAATAAACAGAATTTACCAAGATAATTATATATGCACCTAAACAACTATTTTCCTGGCAAATAAGAAATCACAGCAGCATACAGTTTTTGCTATAAAACCATATTGTATTTTTCCTATGTAAGCAGAACTTATTACTAAGTTTGGGATAAATATATTGATTTTTTCTCCATGGAGCTCTTATATTCTAGTCTTACCATGCTTGGTAGCAGGTGATTTGTTTGTCCTTTTTGGGCCCCTGCAGAGTGTTATATACAGTGTTTCATGGAAAAGGATACGGAGTCTAATATGGATATGGTATCGGATACATATGTGGCAAATTTCAAGACCCTATAATATAGATACGACTAAATCCGACATTATAAAAATTGTATATATTTTTTGTAACCTAGAACATACATATGTTTACACCTAATTTTTTTTTAAAGCAGTTATGTGGTATTGAAATGGGCCTCACCCATGCTACATCATGACCACATTGTGGTATCACAACAGCTGGGCAATTATGCATGTATTGCTTGGCAAGATTTGAACCTAGGTCTCCTCCTTAAAAGTCGAGGAATTTTTCTGATTGAGCTCATGCCATTTCATATGTTTACACCTAAGTTTAAATAGGACATTTTCATTAATTAAGAGGGAAAAATAAAAAATTGTATGTTCTTTTAATGGCATATCGCAGATATGAGTCTAGACATGCATTGGCCATGTCTAGATGTATTAATATGGACCAAATATGAGTATGTATTTGGAAACGTTGGGATACGGTATCCATATATTTAGATATGTTTGTCTACATTATTCAAGTATTATATTTATAGTTGTATCTGGTATGTGGATATGGGTATCCATGTAGGAGTGCTGGATATGGTAACTCTGATTGTATATTGTTGTATCTTTGATTCCCATTGACCTACTTTGGTCATTTGTAGACATTGATAGAATTTCTTTCTTTCTTTCTATGAGAAAAGATTTTGTTTTGATGTCAATATCCTTGCAGAGATGCTTGGTAAAATTGATTACTATGTTATCAAATCGCATGAGCTCAACTGGTTAAATTCTTCGGCTTTCAAGAAGGAGATGGAGGTTTGAATCTTGCCAAGCGATATATGCATAATTGCCAAGCTGTTGTAATACCACTATGTGGTCATGATGTCATAAAGGTGGGACCCATTTCAAAAATAAAGAACTTTATTACTGTGTTGGGAATAATTATTTTATTGGCTGATTTCTTGTCATGTCTGATAAATCTTCCAGCTTACTCTCTAAATTTTATGTGTAAAAAAGCTAAAAGCAGAGGTGGGTTTTTATGTTCCACCCTAGCTTTTCACTATTGTTCAATTTTTGTACCTCATTGAATCTCATCAACCTTCAAGCTTGTGGTAAATTGAGTCCTGGCAATCTGTCTGAGCCTGAGGTACAGAAAGGAAAAATTTATTTATTATTTTTTAAACTTTGGGATATGGTATCAATAAATTTGGATATGTTTGGCTACAGTATCCAAGAAGTATTAAATTTGTAGTTTTAGCTGATATGTGGATATATGGGTATTTATGTAGGAGTACTGGATAACTTTTATTATATATTGTTGTATCTTTGATTCCTGTTGACCCACTTTGATCACTAGTGGATATGAATAGAATTTCTTTCTTTATTTCTTTCAATGAGCAAAGATTTTGTTTAGATGTCAATATCCTAGCAGAGATGGTAAGTAAGATTGATTACTGTTATCAAATCAAATCACATGAGTTTAACCGGTTAAATTCCTTGACTTTCAAGAAGGAGATGGAGGTTTGAATTTTGTCAAGCAATATATGCATAATTGCCAAGCTGTTGTAATATCCCTATGTGTTCAATGATGTAATAGGGGTAGGACCCGACTCGTGAGGGATACCGTAGTGGTAAGTCTTTGGGTTTTCATTAAAGAGAATGAAGTTTAAATCCTGGTAAAAGGGGACTGGTACCCCTCATAAAAACCCGTGTAAACTCAAATTTGAGCTGCAAGCTTACTGCAGTGGTAAGGGCTTTGGCCTTTCTTTGAGAGGTCCAAGGTTCAAACCCCACTCAGTATGAGGGGACCAGGACCCCTTATAAAAACCTGTGTAAACTCATTGAAAACTAGGGGTGGGACCCATTTCAATCCCATATAACTGATAAAAAATAAATAAATTGATTATTATGTTTGGGATAGATCTTACATTACCTTTGGAACTTTATCTCCTATTGGCTGATTTCTTGTCATGTCTGATAAATCTTCCCAGTTGCTTTCTAATTTTTTTGTGTAAAAAAGCTAAAAGCAAAGGTGGATTTTTAACTCCCACCGTAGCCAGCACACTCAACTGGTGCAGGAGATCCCCTTGTGGGATACAATGGAAGCTTTTCACTATTGTTCAAATTTTGTACCTCATCGAATCTCAACCTCCAAGCTTGTGGTAAATTGAGTCCTGGCAATCTGTCTGAACCTGAGGTGCAGAAAGAGAATATTTATTATTATTTTTTCAACTATGACAGAACCCATGCCCCCTAGACTGCTAACTTGCTACTAAATGTGGGTCTTGAACCTACACCCTTTCTGAGATCTTGATCTGTAGAAAACTTGGCTATCTCAACTTTAACCCTCAACACCAGAGCAAATTCTTTTGCAAATTCTTAGGTATGTCTACTTGGGAATTACCTCTTCCATGATCACTTTGGAAAGGTGTAGAAATATCAAATTTGTTCAAGTGCTTGTTAGTTAGGGTAATAACTGCAATGTCTTATTTGTCCTCCGAGACAATCCATGATCAATTTGGAAAGTTGTAGTATTGTCAAATTTATTTGAAGTGCTTATTTGTTAGGGTGAAAATTACAATGTGTTTTGGTTTTCTATGGAGACAAGCCAACCCTGTGTAGGACACCCTTAGCTTATTTGGTTTCACAGACTTAAGGGTATATGTGAGTTTTGCTTCTCTAGCTTCTATATGGGAAGACTTAAAATTTTCCTTGAATTGACTAATATTGTTCTAGTGACTTTTTTAGTCCGGATGCCAAAACATGCCTCTTTAACACTTTGAGAAATGCTGTTGTCCTGACCTCATTTTGCCAATTTAAGTGGAGTTGCTTCTCTGCAACTTTTGATGGCTTTGGGTACAACTAAAAGTTCTCAAATGCTTCCTTTTGGTTTTCTGGTTCTCTGAGTCTACATAATGGCAAATACAATGGGACTTGAATCATAGAGTAGCTTGGTGGTTGAGCAGTTACAATACAATTGTTATTGGTTAGGGAAGATTCCTCTGCTGAACCTTGTTGAGATACCATTATAACTTATGACTGTTTGATGTCAGATAATTTGTATTAGACCTCATAAGTTGTACGCACTTGTTGATAAGTTCATATGCTTTCTAAATAGTCTTCTATGGTTCATGTGTAATTCCTTTACTAAGATTTTATGTCTGGTGATAATTATGGGTGTCCCTTTTCTGCAGTGAGAAGTTGACTGGCACAGACTGGGCATTGGTTAGCACCAACGATGGGAAAAAGTACTATTACAATACCAAAAGTCAGGTATGTTTTTGCATACTGTTTTAGATTGCTAAGTGGGTGATAACTGTTTTGGATTTTCTGCTTGTGGGTGATGTAAACACCCTTGTTCTTTTAAAGTACTCTTCTTTTGTGTCATCCTTTGTATGAATTTCTGTTTCAAAATTGTCAAAGACAGTTTAATTTACGTTTTTGCCATTCTTTTATTAGTATCCAACTGACAGGAAATGTTGTGATTGGAATTATGCTTGCACTTACACCTAAAATATAAACAATCTTATATCGATGATTTTCTTATGAACTGTATGCCTATCCTTATGGTAAAGAACAAATGCTAGACATGCGTTTGATCAGAATTCCTCACTTTTTGACCTTATGCTTGAATTTTGTCTTAAGAACCATATGCAAGAGGCTGGTGCTAGGTGTGCCTCTGATGTGTGCCTACGTGGTGTTTTTTTACGAAAGGACAGTTAGTAAGCAATGAAAACTTCTAAGAACTTGGTCAATATATCTGTTTTTACTGTTATGGTCTAACTAAGAAGTTATGATGTCCTTCTGGAAGTGATTAGTGACCCTAACAGAGATTCCAGCAATTTGGGAAAGAAACCATAGATTCCATAGGTGTTAAGAGTACGAATGATCATATTTTTTTTTAAATGGGTTATATGGGATTGAAACGGGCCCCACCCATATTACATCATCACCACATAGTGGTATTACAACAAAGCTTGGATATTATCCATGTATCGTTTGACAAGATTTGAACCTGGGTCTCCTCCTTGAAATGTTGAGGAATCTAACCGGTTGATCTAATGCCACTTGATAGTACGAATGATCATATTGCAATTATTGCAAACTGTATTTTGTTATTGTCTTTGGTATATATTGCAAACCTTTGCAAGAACAATATATCCTTTGCTAAATATAATACTTTACTGATAACAATAATATGTTTCAATATTCTTGTTAACATAAAGATTTAGACCTGTATACAGAATTTCAGAGCATGGGCACTTGGGTTTTTGGAAATCTATATTCGTAGTTCCCCATTGAAAAGGACCATTTGGAGATTGTTACAGCAGATTTTTCCTCATGCAGTTTCAAATCCCTTTCATGCATTTTTACATAGGTCATTGTTCTTTGCAAATGTTACTAGATTTCTCAAGTATTTTGCTGAAAATATTGCTATTGGTTCAGTGATATAAATTTATATCATTCGTGTAGATTGGTTCCGACTTTAAATGGTTTCTTTATATTCATTGTTCAGCAAGCAAGCAAACCATAGGTTAATGTGTACATTGGATGCCTAAGAGATTTTTTAGTAAGATTCAAACATTTTATTGTTAGACAAATCATAGAGATTTTCTTGCTACATAGGTTGTCATTGTTCTTTGCAAATGTTACTAGATTTCTCAAGTATTTTGCTGAAAATATTGCTGTTGGTAGGCTACAGTGCTACACTTATGTCTTGTTTCTTCTTGTATCAGCAGTTATATTTGCTTTATATTGGTTCAGTGATATAAATTTATATCATTCGTGTAGATTGGTTCCGACTTTAAATGGTTTCTTTATATTCATTGTTCAGCAAGCAAGCAAACCATAAGTTAATGTGTACATTGGATGCCTAATAGATTTTTTAGTAAGATTCAAACATTTTATTGTTGGATAAATCATAGAGATTTGCTTGCTACATAGGTTGTTATCTCTATTTTCAGCTTTGAAATAGTAGTTTTTGATTTTAATTGGTTAATATCATTTGACTTAAGGAGTTCCCTTGAAAAAGTTCTTCTGTGCATGGTTGAAGCAGACTGGAGGTTTTGTTTATGTTACATTCCATGCTTGTGCAATGCCTTATGTGACATAATGTCTACTTGTTCTGATTTTTTGTGAGCAGTAGATTATGTGTGTGACACACCCGTATTATGCGCTTTGCAAGAGATATGTGTCTTCTTGAAATATGTATAATGTGTATGTGACACAATGTCTTAACTTTTATATTTCTTCATGAGTTGTTGATTATGTGTATGACACAACTGTGTGTTGCACTTTGTAAATTATCTGTCTTGTTGGAACATGGATTATGTATATTACGCTTAACTGGGGACATTTTGGTGTCTGTTGGCTGTGCTTTATCTGAATTTGGACTCAAAATATAGCATTTAACACGGCGTCTTTCTTACTATTAGGGCATAACAGCTCATTGAATTTTGAGTGGTAGATATTCTTTTGACTTCTGGAACAGTTCCATTGGTATTTAATTTTTTGTTCTGTGGTAAGCAATTTTAAAGTGTCAGTTTTTGTTCCATCTCTAGCCAATGCTCTTCGTCTCACCTGATAGATTGTGAACATTTTCTGTTTCTTCATGAGAAGTGCACTTGTTTCTTTTATTTGTTTGTTGTCATGCTTATTTATCTGTGTGGATTCTTTGAGGATTGATGGAAGTGTGTGTTTTAGTGAATATCTCCATGGCTAGTAAGGATAGTAGAGTTGTCCTGTGTCTGTTTGATAATCTTTTTTTGGTAGTGCATATAGAGTATTTGAGTTGATAAGGATCAATAATTTCATGTAATTTAGTTTTATTGTAGAGTATCTGTGGAATTTCTGTGACAATCTCTTGAGATTCTTCCATTGGCATTAAGGATGTGAATATTCTGCAGCTATTCCATTGTTTTGCAAGATGCCACTGTAGTTGTTTCAAAGAGATTGTGTATCATGCATGCAGGCTACAAGCTGGCAAGTGCCTCCAGAGGTTGCAGAGTTACGCAAGAAGCAACTGCAGGAGGCATCTGCTAAAGCAACTGCAAATTCAGGGCAGATTGCAAATTTAGCTGAGAAAGGTCCCATATCTTTCACTTTAAATGTACCTGCTGCTACCACAGGTGGTCGTGAGGCAATGGGACATAAGGTTTCCACTACAGCTGCCTTAGATCTGATTAAAAAAAAATTGCAAGACTCTGGGGTACCAGTTACTCCAACATCTCTTTCTGGTAGTGGACCCACATCTGGAACATCAAATGCAAATGGCACTACAATGGTTGAAACAGGTGGGAAAACACAACTCTCTGATAGTGTCAAAGAAAAGGTGAAGGGTGCTGTAGCAGAAGGCACTTTGTCAGATTCTTCATCAGATAGTGATGATGAAGATAGTGGACCAACAAAGGAAGAGCGCATTCAACAGTTTAAGGTAATTAACATTGATTTCCTTCATACCTCATCTGCGAGGATGCTATTTGTGCCTATTACACTTTCTTCATAATGCATTTGGACATTTAATTCTAATCTGCAAGGATTTAATCTTCTATTTTATCAAGTCATTCATATAATCAAACATCACTTTCTAAGTTATAATGCTTTTCTTTGGGACATTCCAAAACGTATTGTATTCAAGCTTTTTTGTTATTTGGGATGTGAATGAGAGTATAGAATGTTAAAAGGCAGTTGATGGGACCGGGAATCAGTGGAAAGTGCTATTAGTGAAATGAAACGATATTAATGTATCCAAAGGGATCGTTTATAATTTGGAGCATCATAGATGTGGAGTCGTTGAGATAATTGAAACATATATCATGTCAAATCTAGTTTGAATAGGTCATGGCATCTGAGGCACATCACGGCATAGACTGTGTATATTGAGGATTTTGGAACTTTTGTGTCTAAGCTTAACCTGTTTATGCTTTCATAAAATAGATTATTTATGTATCCTGTCCATTTATTCTTGTCCTTGAATTAGTGTTCATCTCTTATTTTTTTCCATATTGACCGCATTTTCTTAATTGGATATTAACAGTTTACTAATGTTTGCAGGAAATGCTTAAAGAAAAGGGAGTGGCGCCATTTTCAAAATGGGAAAAGGAATTGCCGAAGATCATCTTTGACCCGCGATTTAAGGTTTGTTGTGTCTAAAGACTAGGAATTACTTTGTACGGGAATTTTGGGGCTTTCCTACAACTGGATCTACTTGAAACAGGTTTGTTGGATTTATGTAAGCATTCAATATTGACCGAGGAGATAAGGCCTGCATGTTTGCTGTATTTTATATTTGCCTTCCAAATTCCAGTATAATATATATTAGAATTTACGCATGGCACCTTTTTTTTTTTTTCCTTTCAGTTTTTTTGCCTGAAGGGGAGTTGAATGGCACTGCTATATTAAATAAAATTAGATGAATGCTTCCTCTCTTTTTCTGGAAATGCACTTAATAAATGATATGGATTATGCACTCAGAATTTCAAGGATTAGTCATGAGTGGATATTGTGCGTCATTTTTCATGCTCAATAATTTGTTAAGGATTTAAGATATATATGGAGGTTTTGGTATTCACCAGAGTTAAACCATATAAGTTGTAATAATATGCATGGCATCTATAACCAAGATGTTTTTTACATACAAGATAAACTTTTGTCCTTTTCCAAGGTCTTTCATGCCTCTACTGAAGGACATAGGGTGAATCTAGGCAAGGTGGTTTCCCTCTTTTTGGGCTTTCTGAAGATGCTGTAACGAGAAGAGGGGCTGAAATCAGTATCCTTTTTTCTGAGGGGTCTGAATGTGAATGGTATAAACTTCTTAGTTTTCATACCATCACAGGGCATATGTGATACCGACTTTGGAATGTATGAAAGAATTATTCCTGTCTTTGAAGAGCCTCCAGCCGTGGGTTTCTGATGCTGGTTTCTTTGTCTTGCATCTTATTTATAGATTTGATTTGTGCCTTATCTTTGATGACATTAGCCTTTCTGAAAACAGGTACTCTAATTTGCCTTATTATGACAATTTATTTACTCTCAACTGAAAATGGAACTTAAAAATTTTCTCAGTATTCTTGAATTTAGATCTGGACTGTTGGGGGATGTTGAAGTCTTGAGATTCTTTTGTTGTATTCCCTTCATGTTCTCATGGCTGATTGCTAATTCTGCCATCACTGGATATTCCAACTGGATCATTGAAATTATATGGCTTCTTCCTTGCATGGATAATAAACTGGCTGTAAAGATTTTATTATTTGCTCAGTTTGCTTTATAAGCAGATCTGTATGATATCTAGGATAAGCTGTGAGGAGTTTGGAATCTTTTGTTTTGCAGGTCATTCCCTTTAAATGTTTGTATGCCATTTGTTTCTTTGGTGTGTTCCCCTTATAGTTTCTTCTTAAGTACCAAGCATGTCTAACCAAAACATTTTAGTGCTAAGTCTACTGGAATCTGAAAATATGTAAAGCTCTAGTGTACTATTACATTATGGAATCAAGTGGACTTACATTAAAGTTAAAGGCTGATCAACCTTTATGAGGAGTTGTTTAAAACCAAATCCAGCCTTGGAGGTACAATGTTGATCATTTGCTGAGCATTTGATCTATTATCAATTGTTCTTCCTCTTTTTAAGTTAATATGGATTGACAGACACTTATCCTGATAAAAGTATTCAAAACATGGCTTTGCCTTCAGTATCACCTTATATGTCTTGAGTTCTATATTCTAATGCAAGAACTTCCTTATATGTCTTCAGTATCACCTTATATGTCGCAGTAAAGTAAATTGAGTAGACTTATACAGCTACATCATCTATATGCCGCTCACTGTAGATATAATTTTGCCACTTTTATTATGATATTGCATTCACTTTAGATATGGAAAATGCTAGGAAATTCATTGCAATCACTTATTTTCCATTACTTCTTTAGAGTTATCACAAGATCATTCCTCAAAATATGTTCCTTTGCATGGTGGGCCAAGATTAATGTGCTTTTGCATTGTTCTTTTAACTTCCATGATCTGTCGGCCATAGATTACCCATTTAGCCAGATTAACTAAATTTTAGAGGAATGCCTGTTCTAAGGTATTTTATATGCTTTGGTTGTAGCCATATTTTTAAGATTGACAGGCATGTGGTGCCTGATTTATTGCAAATATTCAATGCACCAACTACTCTGTCTTGTATTTCTACATACTCTACCCTAGCACAAAAAGCTCTTATGTTATTTGTGGAACAAAATTAGTTTTAGTAAACCACGATCTAAATTTCATCTTTTTTATGTATATAAACACAGGTCATTGAGTAAATAATATGCAAATTTTATAGCATAAGATTTGATGACATTGTTAATGTCTACTTACCCCATTCAAGAAAATTAGATAACTCATTTCCTTAATGATTTGAGAGTCTGACAATTATGACATTGATTCAAAATTTGTTTTTGATTGTGATTGCAACTTGATTTGCATAGGAATGATTTCTGCGTTTTGTATGATCTTGACATTTGAGTACTTGTGATTTTAGTTTTTAATAATACCAGTCTTTCTGTTACAGGCTATTCCAAGTTACACAGAACGTAGATCTATATTCGAGCACTATGTGCGCACCCGTGCAGACGAAGAGCGAAAGGAAAAACGAGCAGCTCAGAAAGCTGCTATTGAAGGCTTTAAACAACTTTTAGAAGAAGCTTCTGAGGTATTGAATTTTCTGGCTTTTGAAATTTCTTATTTGCTTCACTAACAAGTCCTTTAAACAATTTCTAAAAGAAGTGTTAGATCTATATGGGTCTTTTGTATATATCCCTCATTTTTAGGGATTTAGATGGTTATACATGGTTGTCTTCTGCTTGTGGCTATTACTTATGGTTTTAAGTGGTGGGTTTATTGGATTATTGAGTTTTCATTTGGCATCCTGTTTCAGGACATAACTTATAAAACAGACTATGAAAGTTTTGCCAGAAAATGGGGCCATGATCCACGATTTGAAGCACTGGATCGTAAAGAACGGGAGTCATTGTTGAATGAAAGGTATGTGCATGGTATTATTTATAGTGGGAGTCTCCTCAGGATATTAATGTTTATGGTATCACTTGAGATATTTTCTTGATCTGTTCTTTACGGTATATACCAAAATTACATAAGCATTAAGATTGCAAAACCTGATCTGAAGGGTTGTATGAAGCAATAAGGACATAATGCATTCGTTCTTGGCTGCTTTTTTTTTTTTGGCCAGATCCATGTGTGGCTTTCAATCAGTTGACTTTCATTTCTGTTTGGTCAGCCACTTGTTTAACTGAGGGTAAATTTAGTAGGTAGGTGACGTAAAATTTCAATTGTTATAGTAAGATAATGTAACATTTGGGTGCAAACTTGATTTTTGTTTTTGAATGTTAATGAAGTTATAATGGAGTCATTGTTGAATGAAAGGTATGTGCATGGTATTATTTATAGTGGGAGTCTCCTCAGGATATTAATGTTTATGGTATCACTTGAGATATTTTCTTGATCTGTTCTTTACGGTATATACCAAAATTACATAAGCATTAAGATTGCAAAACCTGATCTGAAGGGTTGTATGAAGCAATAAGGACATAATGCATTCGTTCTTGGCTGCCTTTTTTTTTTTTTTTGGCCAGATCCATGTGTGGCTTTCAATCAGTTGACTTTCATTTCTGTTTGGTCAGCCACTTGTTTAACTGAGGGAAAATTTAGTAGGTAGGTGACATAAAATTTCAATTGTTATAGTAAGATAATGTAACATTTGGGTGCAAACTTGATTTTTGTTTTTGAATGTTAATGAAGTTATAATATATGATCAGTTACAAAGGTATGTTCATGTTCTAACAGTTGCAGAAGGAATGTTTGACTTAATTTTAACTCATCTTGTTCAGTTTGCATGGAAGTGACTGAATTTGTGGTAATTAACTTTGCAGTGTTATATACAGTTGCCATTTGGATGCTTGGATTAATTTAAGGAATCTGATGCACCTCTTAATAGGAGAATTTGCAGTATAGTTGACAAATTTAAATTTTCAGAGGACAATAATAGATGTTAAATAATAATTAGGGGATGCCTTTTACAGAGTCATCCCATTGAGAAAAGCTGTGGAGGAGAAAGTGAAAGCCATACAGGCTGCTGCTGTTTCCAGTTTTAAAACTATGCTATATGAAAAAGGTGATATTAGTGCATATACCCGTTGGTCAAGGGTAAGCTGTCTATCTCTGTATGTGCACAACTTTTTTTTATGTTATGCTTTCATTTATTTTGTTTGTAGGATGCTTATTAATTTGTTATTGACAATTTAGGTGAAAGATAGCCTACGCAGTGATTCAAGATACAAGGCAGTGAAACGAGAAGATAGAGAGGCTTTATTCAATGAATATGTGGCAGAACTAAGAGCTGCAGAACAAGAAGCTGAGCGGGCTGCCAAAGCAAAGAGGGAAGAAGAGGTAAATGGAGATGTCAAGTTTCTTCTTTTACTATGATACTAAAATGTTTTGGTTAGAAAGAGTTGAGCATTATTATTTTACATGCCATGGTTGAAAAATGCACACATGATCAGATCACAATGCAGAGGAGTATTATCACCTTGAATATTGTGTCTGAAGAACATATTGTTTGGGGTTGCTTGATTGCTAATATTTTTTTTGTATTTGCTAATCTGTATAGGAGAAGCTGAAAGAAAGAAAGCGTGAAATGCTGAAAAGAAAGGAAAGAGAGGAACAAGAGATGGAGAGAGTGCGGACAAAGGCAAGAAGAAAGGATGCAGTGACCTCGTATCAAGCTTTGCTAACAGAAAGGATAAAAGACCCTGAGGTGATTTCTTTTCAAACACATTCTTCACCATTGGTAATTTTGGTATTCAAACTTTTTTTTTTTTCAATTGGTTATATGGGCATTGAAATGGGCCCCACTCATATACAACATCACCACATAGTGGTATTACAATAAAGCTTGATATTATCCATGTATCACTTGGCAAGATTTGGACCCTTGGTCTCCTTATTTTGATTGGTATTCAAACTAATTAATGTATTGGTTTTATTTTTTATTTTATTTTATTTTTTTGTTTTGTTTTGTTTTGTTTTTTTAAATTTTTTTATTCTGAAAATCAGTTCCTTTGGTTCTCAGGCATCTTGGACAGAGTCTAGGCCGAAGTTGGAGAAGGATCCCTTAGGGCGTGCTACAAATCCTGAACTGGATGTAGCGGACCAGGAGAGGCTTTTTCGTGAACATGTCAATGGGTTGTATGAGGTGAGGTTCTGAATATTTGTACTGCTGAATTTTTTTAGCAACAACTTTTTCAGACAAACTGATTACACTGTTATATGTTGTGATTGGGATTGTCCTGTTCAGCGTTGTGTGCGAGAATACCGGTCACTTCTGGCAGATGTTATAGTTGTTGATGCGACAATGAAGAATCTCGAAGATGGAAAGAACATTCTCACATCATGGTCTGAAGCTAAACGTGTGTTGAAACCAGATCCAAGGTATTCTAAGATGCCAAGAAGAGAGCGAGAATTGTGGTGGCGTAGGTATGCCGAAGATGTTCAACGAAGGATGAAGTTAACTGCACCAGACAAGAACGAAAACAAGCCAACTGCAGATGGCACTAACAAACTAGCCTCTGCAGATCCTGGAAAACGATCTCCAGGTTCAAGAAGAAATTCTAGCCGTAGGTAATTTTGTAAGTATATTCTTAAAATGCCCGGATGTAATTCTAATAGCAACTGCCATTTTTTAATTTTGTGGTCATGGCTTTGTTGTCTTCTATTTGGGCACTTGAGTCTCTATTCTAATAAGTTTTTAGGTCATTTTGACCTTTCCAATTTCCTTTCTTAAAGTGCCCTGGTTTCAGTCCTCCTTTCTGTACGTCCTGCTAAAAAATAGCATCAGCAGCATCTATTATCCATGGAATGATGAGCTTTATTATACATAGCTTGTCTGACCGAACCATTTGAAGGAAAAATGCATCACAGATTGATTCTTAAGGCCAATTGCAATGTTTTTCGATAGGAAAAGTAACCCTTCGTTCGAGGTAATCTTTTGCAGAGTATTTTTATTCCACAATCTTCCTCTGATATCAGTGTGTTTGGCCATGGGAATATTGTGCCAAATTGTATTGGGATAAATTGTTCCAACTAATTACAGTAGTGGGCTTCTCATTGTCAAGATATAGCTTTAAAAATTCTAATAGATCAAACTTTTAGTTGATTTTTTTGGTGTAACTTGCTAATTTGAATGTTTGTTTGAATATTAAAATGTGCACGTCAGGCTTTCCTACATTTTGTTCTGAAGGAAAATAGAAACAACAATGGTTTTGTTCAGCTGATTTGAGGCTTTTTGGCATTTCTTGGATAGAATAGGCTTTATTAAACTATATTCAGTGGAAGGTAGTTAAGTTCCAGGTACCTCATTTCCAGAATTCCGGGCATACATTCATCTGTTCCTACATTCTGCCACGGAAAAACCCAAATTGGGGCTGGCTATGTAGGCACCATGAGGGATCCAGATTTCCTGCCCTTTTTGGGAATAAAAAAGTTGAAAAAGATCAATATAATTAGAAGAAAACAATTTAAAAAAAAAGGGAAAGGGATGATGAAAAGAATCTTCGAAAGTAAGTTAATATCATTAAGCCCTTTTAAAATTTTATTATCTTAGTTTGTCTTTAAAAAAAAAATTGATACAAAGGACAAAGATTTGTTCCCTTCTCCGTCCCAAAAGTAATTTGAAATTAAAGGCCCAGCTTTGACTTCTAGAGTAAAATGCTAGGCATACAAACGTCTTAGGAGAAAAATGTGTGTGCACACTGTTGTGACCTTACAAGATTTTTTATAAGAGATGATTGAATTTTAAAGCTCCCATTCACAACGAAATTAAGAGGAACAGACTTTGTTGAAGCTCCCAACCATAAGCTCAATAACGATGGTAAGATCTTCAAATTTCACTCTTTTGCAGTCCTTCCTAGTTATGCCTTATTAAGTGTTAATGAGGACTGCCCTTATATGCCCAGTTTTAATTATAGTCTTGAGACTACCCATTGTTTGTGAGTATTGGTGAGTCTGCAAGTCAAATGACTCCAGTCAAGTCATTTTGCCCCAAGTTTTTATGTAAAATCTTTTATAGAGGGGGGAAATTTATTTTTTTAATAGGTTATATGGGATTGAAAGGATCCATCTGTATTACATCAATTCATATGGTGGTATTACAATAAACTTGGCAATTATGCATTTATCGTTTGATAAGATTTGAAACCTTGGTCTCCTTCTTAAGAATTGAAGAATCTAACCAGTTGAGCTAATGCCATTTGATAAAGAAGGAAAAATATTTACTAAGTTATTGTAAACTTTTCCCTTATCCTGAGTACAGATCTAAAAAAAATAAATTTGAGTTTGAGCTGGAATCTTGACACTATGGTTCTAACAGAGCATGCAAAAGCTCTAAAAAAAAAATAAATTTGAGTTTGAGCTGGAATCTTGACACTATGGTTCTAACAGAGCATGCAAAAGCTGGAACGGATAACAGAATTGAAGCTGAAACCCTCTTCGACGAATAATAGAATTGATTTGTCATGGATATAGATAAAATGGATCATCCAAGTTCAATGCTTGCCAACTTACATGTACTAGACACAAATTTCTTCGTAAATTATTTTTACGAAGAAACGCCGACTATTGAAGTGATATTTTTTTATTTTAAAGATTAGAAGTACAAAATAAGGTTTTTAAATGTTAAAATATTACCCATCATTTTTGTGTTTTTAGAATCTTTTTCCAAAGAATATCTGTATTTGTTTTTTATAAGGTCATTTTTTGAACCGCTTGGAGTGTGATAAATAATTACATTGCCTTTCCATTTTGTGTTACACAACAATTAACTCTTAAGAGTTTCTTTACAGTAAGAACTTTTTTGAAATTGTTTTTTATTTATTTGTTATATGGTCTCCAAACTGATCTTATTAGTATTATATCATCGTTAAAATGGTGTAATATATTTGATTATTATGTTTGTATTGTTTGGCAAAATTTAAAGTTTGGTCTTTTCCTTGAAAGTCAAATTTAAATGGTTATGCTAATGCCATTTGATTGAAACGTTAAGGTTCACCCATAAGAGTTGAACTTTGGTTTAGGGTATGAAACTCATTACTCCTCACCAATTACTCTAAACCCTATGAATACTTTAATTACATTGTTTCTACGAACTTCTTAACGTTAAATTTTTTTTTCAAGTTATTTGGGTTAAATATTTGCATCATATTAATTTTCTTATAGTACACTAACTCTGTTACTATGGTATTTCACCATACCACAATTGCATTGCAAGTGGTAATTATGCATATATTGTCTGGCAAGATTTGAATTAGTTTTCTTCAATAGAAACTCAAGTTTTTAAACACTTAAACTTGGATCATTTAATTGTATCAGTGGTTTATTTAGATATTATATATGATTTTGTATTTGAATTTACGAGTTAGGATAAGTGCGCTAACACAAAATTTAACTCGTATATTCACTAATTTCTTTTTTGTAAATGTTGTAGGATGAATTAAAATAAATACATCTTTGATTAGACTCTGTGAGGACAATCAATTCAAGTTAAATTTATTTGGGCTGTCATAGGGATTCTTAATTTAACAAGAGTTGTGTAATAATTCTTGCTGCTAATTTTTTTAAAGTGGATTTTGTTGTGGTCTTTTTCACACCGGTCAACAATAACAAGGTGGAATAGGTTTGGTGGGAGCAGCCCTTGTGGTTTGAACCCTGTGTTTGTTAGTTACTAAAAATAGTGTGGTTGTGACCAACTCTCTTATATAACAAAAAAAGATTTATTTTTTGAAAAAAGAGGTTTTATAACATTTGAAAATGTAATACATCTCGAATCTATATGTGTGAAAGAAGCTCATATCATATTGTCAACATAATCTAAATGGGTTTTGAAAGCCCTTAACTTAATAGAGAGTGACTTAGTAACATGGACACAATTTACCCTTTACTTAATTCTTTGAAAACCCTTGTTATAACATATAACATGTCGATGATGCAAACAAATAACAAGAAAATCAAAAGAAAATTTTAAAAATCCACATGTTATATTAAAAATTAAATATTATACTAAAAAAGGATTAATACGAAAAAGAGAGATTGTCATCAAATCATAGAAAGAAACAATAGTTGACTTGGCTATGCTTTTGACTATTATTATTTGTATTAAGGCAAACCTCTTTTAAATTTTGGTGAGTATTGAACTTCATCTTTTTAAGTATGATAGATGTCCTTGGGCCTTGATCTATGGTCCCCTAGATTGGGACAAAGTTCACAACCACTCTTGCTTCTATTATGGGAAGCAAGAAGCAAACATCACCTTTTTTATTGAAATATTTGTAATCTAACCTTATTATGCGAAGACCAATGGTGACAAAGTACCTATGGGTGCTCTTGATGTAGCCTAAGGGCAAGCATTTGTTGTAAGCCTACTATGTAAGCCTATGGGCATTCTTGTATGTAAGCTTGTGAGCATTTATTTGTAAGCTTACAAACATCTTTATGTAAGCCTACTATGTAAGCCTGAGAGCATTTATTTGTAAGCTTACAAACATCTTTATGTAAGCCTAAGGGCACTCTTCATGTTTCACCCTATGTGATATTAGTTAATTCACCTCTATAGATAACTTTAATTAAAGGGTGTAATTTATTATTCTTTTATTATAATTTAATCTCAAAGTAAGTTTATGTCAACGTGACAAATACCTCTAAATGATTGATCCATTGCATCAATTTGTGATATATGAGATATTAGGGTGCCTATAAGTTATGTAAGTTTGAGGTTTACTATTATTTGGTGTTTTGGTATCACTAGAAATACCTCCTAACGACTAATCCATTGCATTAGTTTGTGATATATGAGATATTAGATCCTTCTTTCCTTTTGTCTTTTTTTCTATTTTTCGTCTATACATTCTTTTATTTTGCTCTTCATTTTTGTGTATATGATTGTGGTGAATGGATGTTTCGGGAAATATTGTGAGTTCCAACATTTCTTGTTGAAGATCTTTGTGGAAATTCAAAAACTAAAGGATTTTTATGAAGAAAATCTAGATGGCATGGCATTTTCTTTGTGGGAAAATTCTAATTGGAAGTAAGGATGTCGTAGCTAGAAGTACAGATTCCCTAATTGGGGACAAGAGAAAGAGCAAATCTATGGCAAATCATATATAGGTAGTAGATATTACACCATAAGTGATTATCAAAGATGAGATGATTGAGCATGACAAAATGGTTCTAAGAAACAAAGGGTTAATATGTAAGTTCCATGGATATAGGCCATGTTTTTTGGAGGTTCAAAATTGAATCGAGTGTAATGTATGTGGTGGTTAAGCTTCTCTCGAGGCCACAACCAACTATTTGCACTTGTGTTATATTTGCCCATTGGGCCTTGTAATATTTTATTTTTTAGGATGCTCTCACAACCTTGACCTAAAGGCACCATGTACTTGGGTATATATACCCCTTCTTGCTGACCATTTTATTATTGGTTAGAGTGTAATTTTATTTCTTTTAATTAAGACTATTTGGTGCCCAAAGACACCCCATCATATTCTATGTTCATTTTTGTTTTTGTGTATTTCTTTTGTTAAGCAATACTAGGTAATATTTGATTTTATTTATTTTTGGAAACTGCTCTGAACTTTGACATGGTATTAGAGTGGGTGTGAATCTTCATTATTTGATTACTTTTGTCAGTAAGAGTTTTCTTCCATCTTATCTTGAGGGCAGTTTTTGTAGGACCTAGTAAAGGAGATATTTTGAAGGACGATGGTGTAATATGAAGAAGGGTTTTTGATAAAAACCTTAGGTGGACTTGGATTGCGAGGACCTCATTCGAATTAGCTGTTTTACTTTAGGAGAAATATTCATAGACAACTTCGTATTTTCTTTCATTGACACATTATTTTTTCTTTCAATTTTTTGTTGACTAGATGAATGCCTTAGTTTTAGGATTAGGTTTTTTGAAACCTCATTTGTCTTTTACAATTTTTTTCAAAAAATCCATTTCCTTCTCTTTTGGCTTTTTTTTGTCCACTAATAGTACAGGTGAGAGGGCAGATTGCTTGGGCATCATGAAATAAGAAAATAAGACGAATAATTTTAGACATCCTTGGTGCCAAAGAACTCATGGGTAGGCTTTCGTACTTAGCAAAGACATTGGAGCCACTTGACAAAGTTGCACAACTAGTCTAGCAACTTTTTTTCTACATAGGTATGCGAGAATGTCCTGATTGGTTATGTTCAACAAAATGGTTGTGTAGGGCAAACCATAATAAATATAGACAAATTGTGAGTTTTTCTAGAATCACATATGAACTTTTAGGAGGGCCATAGTTCAACACTTTTTCTAGTTTTGCCTCTAAGTACCCTAATTTTTTGTTCGAAAAAACCTATCATTTCCTTCCAAAATTTAAATTAAAAAAGGGAATATTCCCCAATAATATAGTTTGGAGAGACACAAGCGCATACCTATGATAGCATAGGGCGCCAAAGAGGGGGTGTTAAGCGTTATTAGTTTCTTTAATAATTTTGTTCAACCTTCCCCTCCCAAGCATTGTGTTTGGAGGGTTGGCTAGCCAAAGCCATCCAAGGCCTTGGGGCATGGGAGGTGATGAGTTTAAATCCCTCCCACTCCAAAATATTTTCAAATGCAGTTATGACGTTAGCATCCACTTAGCATATGATAATGTGGCAACCTTGATGACATGGCACCCCATGATGATGTCACCTCTTTGTGCAACAATAATGAGGTGGTAGAATTGTACGACTGATGTGGTAGTTTGTATAGCTAAGGTGGAAACCAATACACTTTCCAAGGTGACACATGGCATGACATATGACAGTTGGCTTGGTAGTTTGTATAGGTGATGTGGCATGATATGTGGTAGTTAACAAAGGCACTAGCATGACACAAATCTTGAGGTAACACATGGTAGATGATGCAGGGGTTGACGCATGTGTTGATGTGCGCTCTACTTGGATCAACATGGCGGGTCATATAGTGGTTGACATGGCAAGGCATATGCCAATTTGTGTCTAAATATGAGTTTTTCCAATTACATTTCACCAACTCATCAAACTTGACAAGTAACTTGCACAATCAACAACAAACTTGGTGAAGTACAAATTTTGGAGTGAATTGGAAAGTGACAGGTGGCACAACGTGGTTCATAGATTAGTCAAGGAATCAGTTCGTGACAGGTGGCATCATGTAATTCACTAGTATGTTGTACAATTAGCACATGCTTGGCATCCCCTTTTACTAATGCAATAATACATGGGGGCCTCTCATTCGTTGTAGGTATTAATTTTTTTAATCTGTCAAAGGTTTTGAAAGTAATTTTTGTGATTTTAAGGCTAAAATTAGTAAAAGTGCCTCGTCATAGGCAATATCATGGTAGGCAGCTCAAAAAGTTCTAAGATGATCAGTTGGGTCACATTCTCCCTCATACATGTGAAATTTAGGAGCTATTAAGTGTGGAGGATAGGGTCAACTAATGAATAATGATCTAAAGGTTGATTGTAGTAATCCTTAAAGGAATTCTTTTTTCCTATTGTGGCTCCTTGAATAGAAGCCAACTATTGCTTAAATTTTGAGTTTTTCTTAACTAATTGTTCTAATTTAGTGTTTATATCTTAGAAGCTAGGATAAGGAGCTTATGGTGCTACAAATTATGGTTGCAAGCCAATTAATGGATAATACTGGGAGTCTAAATGGGTTGATCCAAAATGAAGGATCATTTTGTTAGATCTAAAATTTATTGGAAGAAAAGGATTATTGGAAGAAGTGTTGGTAGGAATTAGAATTTGGAAAGAAGGCAGACTAAAGAAGGAATTAGAAGGGATCACATTTGAAGGATTTGACATGCTAGGGAAAATGTCCATATTTTGAACTTATGGAATGGTTATAGGCTAAGAGATAGGGTGATTTGGCCTAAATGGTTCTATGTTTGGAAGCATGGATCCCTAATTTCCATAAGAACATGATATATTAGGTGACCTCCCTTTTAAAGTTGTGATGATAGGAGGATTAGACACCATTCAATTCAAATTAGAAGGGTTGACATCTACATATAAAGAACCAAGAGATGGGTCTCTCTACTAAGAATTCAAGGAATTTGACCTAGGTTGTTGTGGAATATCTAAGAGAGATTCCTCCACAGCAAAAGTAGTGGTCTTTGTCAACCCTCAAAATGAATTGCATAGCTTCCTTATTTTCTTGTAGGAAAGTCATTAGATGATCTTTGGAATTGAAAACTACTTCCCCTTGTTCTTTTTGAATAAGGGAAAGGGTTCTTGAGGGAATAATTTCCTCCTCTTCTTCCTTATATGTTGGGTTTTTGATCACCTTTTGCTTCTCTAGAAGCTCAGGCAAACAATTCAAAATTTACACTAACTATTGCACAATATTCCAAGTAAGGTAAGAAGCTTTATCCATAGCTAAGAAAAGGGGGTTCAATTTTATTACAGTTTTGTTTTCAAAGTTTTTTTATACATAAGGGAGTTGGTTAGATCCACACTATTTTTAGTAACTACCGAGTGTAGGGTTTAAACAACAGGGGTTGCTCCCAACAAGCCTATACCACCTCATTATTGTTGACCTAGCATGAGGGGGACTATCAATCACTCAAAATTTGTACCATCATCATCAGTTTGGTGCGCACTCAAAGGATTCAGAATAGACTTCTACCTTTGCAACAGGTATGCCCCCAAGGTTTGAAACTGTCTCTTCTTGGTAAGTTCCTAGCCATATAGACAACAACCAATGCACCTAGCCCTTTGGGGCAAAAATTAAATGGGTAGTGTGATAAACCCTATAATTGATGCATAGGACTGAGTAGTCTCCTCCTAGTTATGACCCCTTGTAAATCTGAGAGCTACACTTATCAATAGGAAATTAACACAACCAAATGTTGTGGTTTGAACCTTGGACCTCCCAAAGAAGAGCCAAACCCCAAACTATTGCAATGTTCCCACCTAGACAAAATTATTTGGGTAGTGTGATAAACCCCTATGACCAATGCATAGGGCTGAGCAGTCTCCTCCCAACCATGACCCCTCATAAAGTTGAGAGCTACACTTATCAATAGGGAATTAACACAACCAAATGTTGCGGTTTGAACCTTGGACCTCTCAAAGAAGAGCCAAACCCTAAACCATTGCACTATCCTTATCAAGACTAAAATTTTAGGGTAAAGAATGGATTTTTTGAAAGGGTCACAATCCCTTATACAATGGTTTGAACTTGGATCTCTTGGATGAGACAATTAAATGGGGTGTGTGATAAACCCATATGATCAATACATAGGACTGAGTAATATCCTCCTAGCCATGAACCCTCGTAAATCCAAGAGCTACACTTATCAATATGAAAATGTTAGAAAATGAAATCCTTGATATTATTCAATGAATGTGACCTTGCATAAATAGCAAAGGCATACAATCTGATCCATTGGATCATAACGAACTGAGCTAATCTTAGCCACAGATTATCTGTGTGGCTAAAATTAGCTCAATTAGTTATGATCCAATGGATCAGATTGTACACCTTTGCTATTTAAGCAAGGCTCCTTTCATTCAATAATATGAAGTATTCCATTTTCTAACAAAAAATAATACACAACCAAACATCAAGGTTTGAACCTTGGACCTCCCAAAAAGAACAAAACCCCAAACTATTGCATTGTCCCCACTAAGACAAAAGGGCTTATGGTAGGTGTTATTTAAACTGGAGTTGAATAGACCCATGGTACAGATCACAGACCTCAGTTGGCTGCCTCACACCAACTTCGCTACCCACTCACCCCTAAAAGGGCTTATGGTAGCCAGTGTGATTTGAATCAGAGTAGAATGGACCCATGGTATGGATCACAAACGTCAGTGGGCCCTCAAACCAACTCGGTTGCCCACTCCTAGAATACTTTATAGTTATTTTGGATGATCATGACATGTGATACCTAAATGTCAAGATTTACAATCCTGTGACATTTGTGGTAAAAATAATCTTAGAAATATCATTGGCACAAATATTAAATGGTCACAAAAATACATGTTGATTGTGGATGGTTGGGTGTAACAAAATAGGACAAAGTGAAAGAAATGTTGAGTGGATTCTACAAGATAATGTTTTGTTATCAAAAGAGAGCAAGGATAGGACAAAGCATTGTGGTTGACCATAATTTATCAAATGCATGTTTTGCTATGAACCAATGTAATCTTAGGATTCTTTAAGGAGGCTTAAAAATAAGAGATGCATGACTTCTACATTGAAATGTATACATGTGACTTAGGATATGCTTGGAAATCCTAAAATGATAGAGCCTATAGTAAAACATCATGTAGAAGATTCATAATATGTGGTAGAAAGTTCCAGAGCCAAAGCTCAAGCTAAAGCCAAAATAAGAGACATAGCCAAAGACAATGCTAGATCAAGAGCAAGAGCCAACACTAGAGCGAGACCCCTTGTCTCATGTGATGGAAATAACTATTACAATTCATTTGGAGTAAAATTTTGAAGAAACCAAGAAGGATGCATTAGATGCACAACCGCAATGTGGGAGATCATCTCCCTCCTCTTCAAACAATAAAAAATTATCTCCTTGTAATAAAAGGGGTGGTGCAGACATTGCCCTTTGCACTTTAGATTTTCCTCAACAACGTAAAGATGACAAGTTAAATTAAGAACAAATTGGAAAAAAAGAAGTTGAGGAGGATGAAAACATTGGTGGGAATGACAAGAATAAAGGAAGATCCCCAAAGCTAACAAGAAATATGACAAATGTTAACAAGAAATGGGTTTAAACACAAATAAAAAATAATAATGATAAAGACAATATTTGGATGTCCAAGATATAAATATGACCTGCCAAAAAAATAAAAGAGCTATCAAGCAATTAATAGTCCATCTTTATTATCAACTGACATTAGCTCAACCGGTCATATTCCTCAACTTTGAAGGAGGAGACATGCATAATTATAAAACTATTGTAATAACACTATGTGGTCATGATGTAATATGGGTGGGGCCCATTTCAATGTCATATAACCAATTAAAAATTAAAAAAGCTATCTTTGTCCTAAGTTTGGTTTTATATGGGAGACAAAAATAGGTAGTGGAAGTGTAAGGAGTCATTCAAAAGAAACTAGAAATTAGTGATGAATGCACTATTTTGAAAATGTTAGCATATCTATACGAAAAGAAAAAGGGTGGAAGATAAATTGGCTAATCAAGATACCAATATTTCAATTAACAAAGTTCAAATACTAGAAGAAAACCACTAAACACATATTTTCTCTCAATGATAAAGATATCAAAGAATAAATAGAGGAAACAATATAGGAAGAAGAAAGAGTTAGAGAAACTATTCTATAACAAGGAAAACAACTATTCATGAATTTATGCTTGAATATGGTCTGCTTGACTTAATAACATATATATATTTTGATGTTAATGAAAGTGACCCCTATAAAAGCCACGTACATTTATTAAAAAAATAAAAAATAGTAAGGAACTCTTACACCGAGGGCTTAAAATAGGAAGATACATCTTTTTTATGCTACAAAGCTCTTACATTTCATATTTGAACTACACATATACCCACGTCTATGCTATTGAACCTTGCATTTTAGATCAGGAGTTTAAACCAAAAGATACACAATATTTAATCTATGAAATTTCATTGCATTAGGAAGATGCATGTTCTTTATGCTATGAAATGTTTCGTATTTCATATAAAGATTTAATTAAGAAGTTTTGTTTCATATTACATGGAATCATTGCATTGCAAATAAAAAGGAAAATATGAAGATCCACACACTTCTATTATGTGAACCTTTTTTCGCATTTCATGTAAAGTTAAGTGTAGAGGGGGAAAAACTGCCCTCCTACATATGATTCTCGACTAGATCCATTAGGAGCCAAGGTGATTGTGGGGGTATGTTATATCCTCTATGCTCAAGGGCTTTGGGATCAATGGGCTCACTAGGAATGCTTTTAGGACTTGCTCCAAGTCTAGGGTGGAATTTTTAATGTGTTTATTTACACAAGCACCTATGTTCATCCTTATTAAGATGTAGACTATGAAGAGTAAAATAACGGTGTAGGAAAAACAATGATGTAATCAAACAAGGAGCTAACCCTAGAATGATTTTTGGATTTTCAATGAGAACTAAAACCCTAGTTTGCAAGTAAGTAAATATTTTTATTTTTAGCAAGGGTTCAAGAGAATGCGCAAAAAGATTAACCTAAGATGCAAACTATATGTTTTTTCTCTTTTAAATGCCTAAAAATAAAGTAAAATAATTTTATTTTTATTTTTTATTTATGATCTAAAAATAGAAATGAACAAAAAACAAACAACAAACAATAAACAACCTAAGAAGTCTATTTAGAGCACTTACTTGATTTGATGGTTGATCCTAGCTTTTAACTTTCATCCCGATATATCCAACAACTTCAAATCCTAGAAAACATCTTCAAAACCTTGGAAAAGTTGATCAGTGTTTGGGGGCCTGCTTAGGCCACTAAGTGACTGAGCTTGGAGGTGAAGCAGTCAAGTCCCTTTAGTACTTTTAGCTAACTATGTGGAAATGAAGTAATTTTTGAAATTTGGAATAAATAAAGTGAGATGAAATAGATGTAAACAATGAATGAAATACATACAGAATGAACATACCACAAAGGGAACATGCAAAAATACAAATTAGGGTTTTGGGAGACAAAATTCAGCCCCAATCTCTAACTGGCCAAATTTGCACCCTATAAAGGGCAGGTGCAAATTTGGCTTGCCAAATTCACACCCTATATAGACTGGGTGTAAATTTGGTTAAGACACTTTTTAGCCTACAAAACATCGAAAAATGCAATGCAAAACAAGAAATAAAAGCTTGAAACAGATTTACAATGCATAAAAACTTGATTAGCGAATGGATAAAGTAAGGTGCAATGAGAAAGAGAAGGTAGTGACCAAAATGGTAGACCTCTCATATCGTCAAGACTCATTTACTTGTTCACCAAGGGTAGCCAATTACAAGAAGCACAAAAGTCAAGTAGCACAACAATCCAAAAGTAGAGACTCATCAAAACTACTTTTTGTAAAAGAACTTCACAACTTGTCACTTGGCACTTGGAGAAAAATGGAGTCCAAACCCTCTATGTAGAAGAGGTTTGGAGGGGAAGAAAAGGTGGGAAACCAAAATTTAAACTTAGGTAAGAGTCGATGTCACAGAGGTTGATCAAACTTGGGCGAGATAGCTAGACCCATGTGTAGTTTTTCTATATTTTGAGGGACCAAACAATATCAAAATGGGACAAAAATTATATCGTAGAAAATATTTTTTTTGAGTCCAATCAATAATAGAGGTTTTGGTAGGAATGAAGAAGATTTGATTGAAATTTTTTTGGCTCAAATATGACCTTACTTTTTAAAGCAATAAATGTTCAAATTTAGGTCTCTAAAAGGTGAAATTGGCTTGGTTGGGTAGATGGTTGATGCATGAGGGTGAATTGATGAAAAGTGGGTTATTTTTTTTATCTATATTTTACCCCCTTTTTATGTATTCATTGTGCAATGAATGCATAAAAAATAGTTGTGCACCAATTTTTATGGTGGAGAGATTTTGGTTGCTTAAAAAGCCAATGTAGAGTGGATGGTGTGAAAAATTATTGCTCATACATAAATTATATGTATATATGCACCCAAAATAGGGTTCCTTCTTGATTTTTGAGGGAAAACCTAATTGAATTGATGAAAGTTGATTAGGTTGGGGTTGAGGAAGAAATACTTGATGAAGATTGAGAAGGATTAGATATGATTAAATTGATCCAAGATCAAGAGGAAGGGAAGATGAAGTGATAAGGAGAGATAAATAAATGAGAGAAATAATTGATGCCCCCTATCGTAGATTGATAAATGCAAGAGAAGAGTGATGGAAGAAAAATAAGAAGAAAATAAAGAAATGAAGAAATGAATAAGAAGGAGAAGAAGAGGAAGAAGAAGAAGGGGAAGAAGAAGAAGAATAATATCAACAAAGGTAAAAAATAAAAAATATGCTTAGAGTATGATATTAGAATCAGTATAGACCATAAGGGATTAGTGTGATCAAATAAACATAAACTACGAAAAAAGGAAAAAAAGGGTGGAGCTACACTGTGTAAGGATGTGTGCTCATGCTTAAATGGAGGTTGTCCCTCGCTAGTGACCATGAAGCTATCCATAAGGGTTTAATGCTCAATAAAATAACTAGTGTGGAGTGATACCCACTATGGGTGTGATAATTGCTAATGGTTGTGGTTGGAGAGATACCTGCTAGGATGTATGCTCACAAATTGCTAAATGGAGGTTTCCCCTCGCTAGTGACCATGAAGCTATCCTATATGGGGTGAAAATTTGATTGATTTTTTCAAAAGGAGTGTAAGCTAATAGGGGTGTGGTGTGTGCAAAATATGAATGGGTAAAGCAAAACATAATAGAACAATGTGTGTGTGCATGTGTTAGACGAGAAGAAGATAAAACAATTAGAGAAGCAAGGATAAAACAATAGTGTGTACCTTCCTTTTTAGCGATAAGAACAAGGACTCCTAATTGCTCAAGGTCTTCAAGAGACATAGGAATGGGGTCCACTTGAGAACTAGAAGACTTGACATGGGCGACACAAGAGACCGACCCATAAAAGAAGAAACTATCTTGAAGGATATCTTCATGATCCATATCACAAAGAGTATCTCCTTCAGCATTATCCCCTGGAGTCACAAATAACTTAGGGTGCACCGAAGTAATCATATTCCAAAATAGAATGTAGGAGGGATAAGGTAGTCCCTCATCTTCATTATCCCATTCTAAGCCATGATAATCCAAATAATTTGGCATAAGCGACAAGTTGATCATCATTAGTTGGTAAGAACTGGTTTATATTGGGAATATAGCCTATGCCACATCTCCCAGGATAAAGCTCAACTTCCATAGGCTCTTGAATACCTTTTTGTTATGGCCCCAAACCCTTAATTACATATCTCATACTAGACAAGATTTGCTTAGAAAGTGGGTAATCATTGGATAGATAACAATGGGTAAAGGTTTTCTTAATGAGAAAGGGATTGCTACCACAAATATTATTTTCAAGGGACATATCCACGTAGATTAAGATACACATACCGATGTGCACTACTTCACCCTTTTATGAGGTAAATCCATAGTTTGAGGTGAAAGTGGTAGTTTTGCTAGATTTAGATGATAGCTTTCATTGAGCGTGTTGATTAATCCCATGATGAAATTATGGTTGGTGGCTCCTCACTTATTTTAAAAGAAGAATTAGAAGAAATTTTGTGGAGAGAAACATATGGATAGAAATTGAGACTAGATTAAGCTTTCTCAACCATTGAACAATATTGGAATGGATGAGGGTCACCCTAAATGGTGACAATTTGATCTTTGAATTCATACTTTAAACATTTATGAAGAGTAGAAGGGAAAACCCTCATCGCATGAATCCAAGGGCATCCAAGAAGGATATTAAAAGATGCGAGGCAAGATACAACATAAAATTAGGTATTTAAGATATTAGATCCAACCCTAAGGGGAGGGATATAATGATGTAGACCTCTTGGTACTTGTTGTTGAAAGACTTGATGATTACATCAAATTTAATTAAATATTCCTCTTTGAATCTAAAATTTTGAAAAAATTGAAAGGTGCATAGATTGAGGGAGGAACCATTATCTATCAAAATTTGCTTGATAAACATTTCCTCAATATATGCGGTGATGTAAAGGGAAGAATCCCCTTACAAATTTGAGGAAGGAATATCATAATCCAAACATATTATATAATGTATCCCAAGGCAACCTACAACATCAACTATATCACTAGGGAAAATATCTTGAGGAACAAATTGTTGACTTAGAAGCTTCAACAAGGATTCCATATGAATAGGAGAAGTTTGCAAAAGCTCTAGGAGAGAAATATTGGATGGGGTACTAGTTAACTACCGTTGAATGTTGAAGGAGGATTTTTGTTGTGGTTTTAACACTAAGGTTGGGTTTTCTACTCTTGTACTCCTTTTTTGGGTAGTGTTCAAAACTAAAGGTAGTTTAGAAGGTTGGTTGGATGCAAAACTCATCTCCTAATAAGATTTGTTAGTCGGTTGAGTTTGACCTCATTGCCTTGTAGTTGTTGCTATCATACGAACCATATTGTTATAGGGAGGTGGCACTTTATGATATGAAACTTGATTAGTTGCTTGTTGCCCATGATTAGATAGGGTATTTTTGAAGATCCCCATGCCTTGATTAGTCATAAGTGCTTATTGTGTAGGAGGTTCATTATTTTATGAAGGATTGTGGTTAGGAGTAGGTTGGGAATCCTCTATAACAAGATCACCTGCATCAATTAATTCCTAAAATACATGTTTCAACCTCTTACATGAATGTATCATGTGCCCCTCTACTCTATGATACTCACAATGTTGACCAGGCTTATACCAATCAATCATGGTATTGGGTTACATTATGGGAGGCAACTCAATCATGTTAGTTTCCAAGAGTTGTTTTAGGACCAATGAAATAGGACCAACGAAATATTTTGCAAGGTATTAGAAACATTGTTGATAGGTCTACTATCCGTTACCCAATCACCAACTACATGTTTATTCTTATACTAGGTTTTTGTGGTTCTATATTCTTCTTTATTTGATTTAAGTTGACCTATTAGAATAAGGGCTTGCTCGAGTATTCTTTCCAGATATATTACTTGTTCGAAAGAGGTAATAGTTGTTGTTTCCAATTCATATGATATTTGCTCTTGTAAACTTTCAATAAATATCTCTAGCATGTCTTAGGGAGTTAAGGTGTATCTTAATCATCCAACTAAACTTCTCCAACAAGATAAGAATTTTGAAAAACTTTCATCTTTACCTTGCTTCAACAGATAAACATCCTTCATAGTCACACTTTTCTCAACATAAGCTCCAAATTGTTGAACAAACAACTCTGTTGTCTCCTCAAAATTTCTCAAATAATGATTAGGTAGTTGATAATACTACTCCAATACCATACCACCAAGTCTCTTAGAAAATGTCTTTAGCAACTACATGTCATCATATAAAATATCATGGCATACTATCCTAAACATCCTTAAATGTTCAATTGGGTCCTTTGTTCCCTTATATATAGGTAAAATCAACATTATAAAATGTTTAGGGTAGGGCCTAGAGGCAACAATAGGGTCTAAGGGCTTATTGCACATTTATTTATAGTTGTAGGTGAAACTTGGAGGTTGAATCATATCTATTCTTGAGCCCAATTGTTTCACCATGCTTTTCAAGCTTTTCATATTGGTATTGTTGTTGTGCAATACCCCTAGGTTCCCTAAGGGAGGGTTATAGGTAGGTTGTTGAAAGGAAACTTGGTTAATGTTGGAGGTATTAATATTGTTATGATATGATTTATGATGTGGTAGTTACGTGGTATCTTGTTGTGGAGGATAACAATTCACATTTTGTGGAATAGAAGAATGAATGTTGAGATTAGCAGAATGAGGAGGAAATTGAGCATAATTTTGGGATGCACTACTAGTTAGAGGAACTTGTGGAATTTTTCCAACATTGGTGATTATAGTAGTAGCATATATTAGTTTATGAAATGGATTAGCATGATGTGAATATTTGAACAAAGGATTGGTGTGAATGTTTTTATGAGAAATGGTTTTATGATGAGATGTCCTAGCCTCTTCGAGTTGAGATTATTCATTAATAGCCTTATTCAAGGCATCCCAATGATGATTAAATAAATTCTAGATATGATCAAATGATTTAAAGGTGAGGTGTCCATTAGACCCTTTGGTAGGATTAAGGTCATTACCAGTTTCTATATTTTCTTCCTCTTCTAGATTAGGATTCTCTCTATCAATATGGTCATCTTCTTAAAGAATGTCACTAGATTCTAAAATCCTTTGCTTACTCCTAAGGTTGGGAACCATATGAGAAAGGGAAAGGATAGAGGAGAAAAGGATGATCTAAAAACTAGTAAAAGACACACAAAGGAATTTTTAATATGTTTTGTTTTTTCTGATTAATGGTCTTGCTTAAAGTTTTCAAAAGGAAAAACAAAAGGAAGAGGCTTCCTAATTTGGCCACTAAAGGTGTGCTTTCACGTCGAGTTCACCAAATATGTAGAGGGGGAAAAACTTCCCTACCGCGTACGATTCTCATTTGGATCCATTAGGAGCCAAGGTGACCACAAGGGTATGTTGTATCCTCTACACTCAAGGGATTGGGGATCAAAGGGTTCACCAAGAATGGTTTTAGGACTTGCTCCAAGTATGGGGATGGAATGTTTGATGTGTATATTTAGTAAGCACCTATGTTTGGACTTTCTAAGATCTAAACTATGAAGAGTAAAATAATGATGCAGGGAAAACAATGATGCAAGAAAACAAGGAGCTAACCCTAGAATGATTCTTAATTTTCAATGAGGACTAAGACTCTAATTTTCAATAAAGTAATTTTTTTTTTTTTAAGCAAGGGTTCAAGAGAATGCACAAATAGATTTGACCTAAGATGCACACTATATGCTTTTTCTCTTTCAAATGCCTAGAAATAAAATCAAATACTTTTCTCTTTATTTTCTTTTTATATATTTATTTATGATCTAAAAACAAAAATGAACAAAAAGCAAACAACAAATAGTAAACAACATAATAAGTCTATTTGGAGCACTTACTTGATTTGGTGGTTGACCCTAGCTTTGAATTTTAATCCCAATATATCCAACAACTTCAAATGATGCAAAACAACTTCAAAACCCTTGGAAAAATTAATCAATGTTTGGGGGTCTTCTTAGGCCACTATGTGACTAAGCTTGGAGGCATAGTAGTCAAGCCCTCTTGGTCCTTTTAAATAACCATTTGGAAATTAAATAATTTTTGACCCTTTTGGAAGTAAACAAAGTGAGATGAAACGTATGTAAACAACAAAATGAAATACAAACAAAATGAACATAACATGAAGGGAACACACAAAAGTGTAAATTAGAGTTTTCGAAGACAAAACTTACCCCAATCCCTAACTAATCAAAATTGTACCCTGTAAAGGGTAGGTGTGTATCTAGATTTCCAAATTTCCACCCTATACATATTGGGTGCAAATTTGGTTCATAACACTTTTTAGCCAACAAAACACCAAGAAATGTGCTGCAAAATAGGAAATAAAAACTTGAAATAGACTAACAATGCACAAAAATTGATTAGCTGATGGAGAAACCAAGTAGCAATCAGAAAGCAAATGTAGAGACCAAAATGGTAGACCTCTCTTGTCATCAAGACTCCTCTACTTGTTCACAAAGGGAAGCCAATCACAATAAGCACAAAAGCAAAGCAACACAACAATCCAAAAGTAGAGATTCATCAAGAGCACTTTTCACAAAAGAAGAATTTTACAACTTGTCACTTGGCACTTGGAGAAAAAAGGAGTCCAAAACCTCTATTTATAAGATGTTTGGAAGGGAAAAAAAGGTAGGAAAACAAAACTTAAACTTGGGTAAGATCCGATGTCATTAAGGCCGACAAAAAACTTGGACGAGACAACTAGACCCATGTGCAGTTTTTCTGCATTTTGGTGGACCAAACAATGTCAAAATGGGATAAAAATTATACCATTGGAAATATCTTTTCAGTCCTTATACAACGGTAGAGGTTTTGGTAAGAATAAAAAATATTTGATGGGGAAAATTTAGCTCAAATATGACATTACTTTTTGAAGCAATAAATGCTCAAATTTAGGTCTCTAAAAGGTGAAATTGGCTTGGTTGGTTAAAGGGTTGATGCATAAGGATGAATTGATGAAAAATGGGTCAATTTTTCATATATATAATGAGTATACACTGTTAGAGAAAGCGATGGATGCATATGATTAATAAAAAAATATATAGTACAACTGAGGCTTAGAATAGCCTAGGAAATAATCACGCTAACTACTAACCAATCCCCTAACTAATACACTTTGACAAACAAGCGCTAACAATATGCTACGTAGGAGACCTAGGATAGTAAACAACCAACTACCTAGGGGAATTACCAAAGAATGTAATAATACTCTAACATCCCCCCTTACAACAATATTTGGGTAAAGTATATAACTACCCCAATACAGTGAAGAAGAAGAAGAGAAATGAAAGAATGGTAGCTCGTGCTTTGTCTTTGGCTTTGGCTCTGGCTCATGGCTCTAAGCATACCTCTAGATTTGTAACTCTTGGTCTATCTTTGTATCTACCGATGAATCTGCCTCTAGATCAGTGCCTCTGGATCCGCTTGTAGATCTGCCTCTGGAACTTTATCTCTAGGTCTGTCTTTAGGTCTATCTCTGGGTCATTATCTCTGGGAATACCACTCGGTATGTCACTGGATTTTCCTTGGGGTCTACCATAGGTTTTACCTTTTTGGTAGCAGCCATACAACATTTATTTCATCATGGTCCATTGTGTGATATCTGTCCATCCAAAATCAATATGAACCTTATTGGCCATTTTCACTTTGTACCAACAATTTGAAGAAGAGTGATTCATACATCCACATGAATCACAATGATGTAATATCCAACACTTAGCTGCAACTTGTCCTATCTTTCCACAATGACTACAACAATGCTTTTTAGGATATGGAGGAGAATTAGGTTTTACAAACATGGTTTGTTGGTACTTGCTTGTCCAGAATAGCCAAGGCCTTCATTCTTTGCCCTGACATTTAACATTATTGGAGTTTTAATGCCTTGTTCATGGTTACCTAATCTATCACCATTGAATCCCATTTTCTTCATCAATTTGGATCCATATCCTTTGGTGTGTTTTTCAAAACACTCAATTTCATCATCTTCATCAATGTTTTTAACAATATGGTATTTGTCATTATTGATGAGATTATGGAGTTCTTTTTTAGGAGGTTCAATTTTTAAGTCACTAGTGTCACAAGCAAAATTTGTTACTATGATGAGATCACCTGTGCTACAACTGATATCTACCATTGAAGGTATGAGGTCGCTTGTATCACAACAAGCATTGGCCATCATGGGCTCAAGGTCACATGTGTCACAACAAGCATTCGCCACCATGGGCTGAAGGTCACTTATGTCAGTAAAAGCATCGACCATTAGGGGTTTGACCTTTGTTTCCTCACTAATGTCCCTTTTCTCTTTATGCTGTGCAATATCAAGAGCATAAAATGACATGTATATTCCCATTACAACACCAATAGGGATTAGAACACCATTTTTTTGCATATCTTCACAAGATGCAGAATCATTGATTATTGCATCCACACCATTGTGTAGTGTGAGAAATGTGCCATCTTCATAAAAATCCATCCCATCCATGAATGGAGAAAAGTATGGGCCTTTAACTGATTTAGCAACATCAGTTTATTTTGGGGTAGTTTTCTTCTTTGATCTGCCCATATTTTAAGGTGTCGATCTCCGCCAAAAATGCACCTTTTACAATAAAATTTTGCAAAATAATCCGACTAAGGTGTCAGTCACTGCAAAAAATGTACCCTTATAAGTCTTCCCCCTTTGTTTTTGCAAAATTATATATCCCCTTAAAGCAAGATAGGATATGGTGGAGAGAAAAAATATATCCCCCCTTTTTAGTGCAAAAAATATGCAACTATGAAGCCTCAAAAAGGCTTTTACAAAGAGTGCTTTTGAAGGCAAATCGTAAACAATGTTACAAAAAAAATCCCCCTTGGTTCTTCAATTTGGCAAAATGGAGGATGAAATGGTTTTTGAAAGGTACATTAAAGAAGAATTTTTTAAAGTAATTTTTTTTAATTTTTATGAAAAACAATTTGAATTTTAATTAAATAGTATATCAATTTCATAATAAATTTTATAAAATATAAATTAAGAAATTGATTATTTAATTAAAAGAAACAAATTATGAATCATAAAAAATAAAATAAAAACTTAACAAAAATAAACTTTAATTAAAAAATATACCTTTATGGTCAAAGGGAATTGAAACCCTGACATAGGCCGCACCGGCGCCTTAGCTATAGGTTTCCAACCGGCTATCCTATCGCGCTGGCTGGTCATAGGGGTAAAACAACCCTTATTTGAAGACTACTTCATCTTCACTCGAGGGGAGCGACGATCAGAGTCTCCTTTGCTCGTTGGGTGGCTATGCGGTGGCGGCGTTGGCTCCCGACGAGCTACCTCCTCGTCGCTTCTACACCATCACGGCTCCTCCAGGTGGCCGCTCTGCACCGGTAGTGTTGTTCTATAGTGCCACCTCCTCTCAGATTAGCGCTCCTTCGGTCATGAAAACAATGCTTCTTCCGCCCGACGAAAATCAAGAAAATGAAGTAATTTGTCGCCTGTGTTTGGAAAATCGTTGATTCTCTTCAACTTATTACCACACGATCAGTGACGCCGAATAATAGCCTTCAGCTGTGCGCGATGTAAATTCACATCATCAATGGCGATCCTCCGGTGAGATCTGCGTGCCTACAATCGTGCAACCACCGTCAATCTGCTGCAACCAAATTTCATTGCCGTTTATACTGATGGGCGCAACGTTCTCCTTAGCAGCGATGAGACGTTGTTGTGCTCACGAAAATGAAAAATAAGTTGGCTAACAATAGCCTCTGATGCTTGTTTATCAGATACAGTAGAATACACAAAACTTAGTGCAAATGAGAGGGCTGTAATAGAACTTCGACTGAGCTGCAAAATTTTTGACACTAGCTACTACAGATCATGGGTCTTTCTCTTGTAAATCTCGCCTCTACATTGCTGCCAGGGAAAGTTTATGATCTGCTCCGGTACACGACAAATTTTCTCAATCCTGATGATGTCACGAGATTTGAATGCGGTGTCAGACTGATCGTCGAGTGCGCACTCAATGGATCTACCAGCGTGGACTTTGGTGAGAAGGACAAGACACTACTGGGAAATTTAAAAACCAACAACGTGGCGATGATCTCATCAAGTATGGCTGCGTTCACTATAGCAATAGCCTGGAGGACGATCTCAAAAGTAGATGTCTCCAGCTTGCGAGAGTGATCTCACTCGATCTTTCCAGCATTAGATCGTCGATCTGCAAATTTGGATATGCCAATCGTAGTGTCATCTGTTTCTTTTATAAAGATGACCGAAATCACCAAAAGAACACTATAAACGACTGACCAGAATCATCCATCACCGGATTTATCAAGTCGTGGCACTGTAAATCGCCTGTCCGAAGATGCCAAAAAAAATATATTTGGTGAAGCAGGATAGTCCGCAGATCTACAATGATCGGGCTTCGGATCTGCAATTGTTCACCTCCTAGTTTTTTTAATCAATGACAATAGACGACTTTTTGTCTACATACTATCTGTTTCAATGTCCCACATGCACAGTAGGAGAGCGCATAGACTTGTTTAAAAATAAGAAGACGCTAATGGTTATATGTCCACCTTATGTGGATAAGCAAGTGTAGCATTTTACCGCTCGTCCTCTAGTGCACGCTGTCTAGTCACCTCACAGTAGCGAGGTCGATGTTCTGTCCGCTTGAGATTCACCAATAGAATCAATGCCATGAAAATGTGCTTTGGAGGGTGAACACACTACACATCGTCACTCGAAATTCTATGCCAATCCAGTCTCTTTCTCCAAGATCCACAGGTTACACGAAATTCTTTGCTAATCTAGTCCTCTTCGGTCTTGTCGGTTAGATACCTGTCTAGGTCACCTAGACAAATCTGCGTGTAGTGGGTCCTTTCAGTGCTCTTCGGTCCTGTCGGTTAGATACCTCTCTAGGTCACCTATACAAATCTGCGTGTAGTGGGTCCCTTTAGTGTTAGGCAACACACATTCCGTCCATACTAGTCTGATACCATGTCAGACTAGTATCAGAGCGAAGTTCCTGGTCTGATACCATGTCAGACTAGTATCAGAGTGAAGTTCCTGCTCTGATACCATGTCAGAGAAAGCGATTGATGCATATGATTAATAAATAAATATATAGTACAACTTAGGTTTAGAATAGTCTATCACGCTAACTACTAACCAATCCCCTGACTAATGCGCTTTAACAAACAAGCGCTAAGTAGGAGACCTAGGATAGTAAACAACCAACTACTTAGAGGAATTACTAAAGAATATAATAATACTCTAACATACCCACTCAAAATTACAATAATAAGAGACCTAGGATAGTAAACAACCAACTACTTAGGGGAATTACTAAAGAATATAATAATACTCATACCCACTCAAAATTACAATAATATTTATGTTCTTTAAGATAAAGATCCAAAAAAGATAATTTATGAAACTCATTTTATTTCAAAGAAAATTTATAATAATAATTTAAAATACTAAGTTCTTCTGTTTTAAGAAAGAAACACTTAAATAAAAAAATAAACATTATATCTATTTTATGAAATGTTGGATTTCTAAATAAAAAGAAAAATTGAAATATTGGCATTCTTTATGCTCTAAAATTCTTAACTTCCAGATAATACATTAAAATATAAAGATTAAAACATTATATATATTATGTTACTCTTAAATTTCAAATTTTAAAATATTAATATGAGTATAACTTTAAGATAAAAGTAACTGAATGTGTTGATGTGCCAACCTCTACTGTCTTGTTTTGGGTAAGGCATAATTAACTTTATGTGCCTCCCTTATCATTTTCTATTTGTGTTTTTTTGTTTACTATTCTACTCCATTATATATGCGCCACAATATTTTGATAGACCATTATCAATCCAATTGATTACGATTGTAAAATAGACCTAGGTTCACAAAGACAAGGGCAATGCTATGGTATAAACTCTTAAAGGAAGGTTGAAAAAATAGATATCTTTTATAAGTGGATACATGTGACATGAATAAGCATACATACATATGATAATTTTTTTTAATGAGTTTACGTAAGTTTTTATGAGGGGTGTCTTTTATATTGAATGGGTGTGAATTTTAGACCTTTTAAAGTCTTCACCACTGTAATAAGCTTGCAATTTTTTTTTTGTTTTTATTTTTTCAACGAGTTTTCATAAGTTTTTATAAAAGGTTCCGTTCTCCTCATACTAAGTAAAGTTTGAACCTTGAACGAAAAACCACAATCCTTACCATTATAATAAACTTACTACTACAATTTTTTGTTTTTATTTTTTCAATGAGTTTTCATAAGTTTTTATAAAATATTCCGTTCTTCTCGTACTAAGTAAAGTTTGAACCTTGAACGAAAAACCAAAATCCTTACCATTATAATAAACTTACTACTACAATAAACTTATAGCTTAATTAATAACTTACATAGAAGATTGCTTCTAAATGCATTTATAACCATTAAACTATGGAAGACACAATATGAAGGATTGTCTTAATATATAAGCACTAGTATATGAAAAAAAAGAGAGACTATGATACATGGTTTGCCGACTATCATTTTCTTGTTGATAGAATATTTTAATTTTATTTGTTTTTTTTTTTAATTAATTGGTTTACACAAATGAATATTCATATTTTCATTTGTTGATATTTTGGTGGTTGATAGGTCTATAAGGAAATGAATATTTTATCTTCACTTGTTGATATTTTGGTACTTGATTGGTCTACATGCAAATGATGTTAGAAACAAATATGTTATTTAATGGTATCTTTATTAGTTTTAAGCTCTATGTTTTTAGACGTGCATAAGCATATAATAACATAATGGCTAATGCACAATATTTTTATTATATTTTATAGTTGATAAATTATTATCAAACATATACTAACAAGGTGAGACTAATATTATTTTTGTGTACATTTAGATTAATAAATTTTTGGTTAGTTTTATATGTTATTCTAAATTATTTAAACTTTATATATTATAATTATATATTGTTAACAATTAAATGTCAATCTCGTGTTTATTTTAAGAGTTAAATATTTATTTTGATTTTTTTGCTAAAGAAAAAAGGGTTGTACTCAAGTTCTCCGCCATTGAAAAATCATAAATTTTCCTCATCTTAATTGAGTTGTTATAACTAGATATCTTCATTTTTTTCATAGAGAGATTACATTTTTTATTTTCATTCTCTTGATCTTTTACAATTTTATATGTAAATGCAAATATTCCTAAATTCAACATCCTTCTTCTTGATATTTTTCTGCAATAGTCTTCGCAAAACCAAAACTCCACCTCTACTATCTACACATTGCATCTTAGTAGAGTAATATTTCTAAAATTTCGTGCTATTTTAGATTACTAGTTTCCTTCTTAAAGCGTAAGTGCAACCACAAAAATTGTAATATATACTTTATATGAAAACACATTAATGTTATAAAATATATCAAATATTACCAATGGAAAATATTAAAGTAAATCTTAATCATTATTTGATTTAGGCAATCAACATTTTCTTGTTAGCTTCAACTAAACTTACTACTTCCTCTAACCATGGAAAAGATAATTTAATTTCACAATCCTCAATTAAAACCCTTTTATTGGCTAGCCTATCTACACATTTATTCCCTTTCCTTAACATATGTGTAAACTTGATTTCTTCAAAATTTGTAGCAAGGTCCAGTATTTCCACAATGATCTCTTGTATGTTCTATGGAGACTTTATTTTTCTCAAAATTATATTTATTACTGTTAGTGAATCACCTTCCATCCATGCTCTATTTCATTTCATTTACTTGCATCTTTTTAACCCTTCCAAAGCCACCTAAGCTTCAATTTCATTATTAGTTTTAAATCTACTATTGAAAGCATAATGTGATAAAATTTCATCCCTATTATTTCTAATTATTCCTTCTCCTATTGGTCCTTGATTTCCTTTAGATGCTCTATCAAAATTCAATTTGACCAACTCCACTTTTGGTGGTTTCCACTTTATATTCTGTCTTAATTTTGTTTCTTCTATTCCCAATATAATTCCATTTTATGAGTTGACCCCATTTATCAAGGCTCTCAACTTCAAGATTGGGGATTGAGTAAGTTGATAGGGTTGGTTTAGACTTCTACGTGGCTAAAGAAATCTTATTTTTCATTACTCTAAACTCCTTTCCTTTCCTTTAAATATTATTGTGTTCCTTTCTAGCCATATAGTCCAAAGTATTGTATCTTTCGATATATCCTATATTGCCTATAACACCTCACTATTAAAAGTGCTATGTCATTGCTTTAACCATTCTTAAACACTATCGTTCATCGCCACACATTTACCAAACATATTAAGAATCCATTGCCATAGTTTCTAAACTATTGAGGAGTGTCCCAAGAGATGGTCTATACTCTTCTCTTTTTTACATAGAATACATTGTGAGGGGCCATGAAAACCCCTTTTCATAAGGTTATCCTAAGTTAGTTATCCTATGAACTACTAGCCAGACAAACATTTTAACTTTAGGAATGCTTGGGCTATCCCAAATATCTCTCCATATTCTTGCTGTATTCCTATTTTTTGGTGTTTTACATTATATCAACTTATTGTTGTGTATTCTCCTAAGCTATTCAAATCCTAAATTAGTTTATCGTCATCTCCCTTCAAAATAATCATTATTTTGATCTTTCTGCACAACTACCTTCTAGCATAAATGTCCTATATACTTGTAAAAAAATCTTCTTTCTGTTTGTATCTTCCTTCTTGATCCTTGTACATAATGTTTGAAACCCTATCACTATATTTTTCTTGAATTAATCTCATCCATGATTTCAAACTTATATCTAGATTGAATGACTTTTTATCACACCAAGTATCCATTCAAATAGAAAAATTTTCTCCCCCACCATCCATCTTAGACCTTTAGTCACTAGATCAGTTGATTTTTTTAAACCCTTTTCCAAAGTGCAAAATCATATGTTAGTTAGAATGCAATATAGATTAAGGTTGAGTCATTGGGCTCAACGTACTTAAAAGAATTCTTGCCCATTTTCTTTGACTCTCTTTGTACAATCTCCAAATTACTTTTTCCCTTAGAACTAAGTTTGCATCTATAAGAACTCTTAAATCGAGACCTCCCTCATCACACACCTTGCCCTACTTTACCAAAGAAAAACTTTTTTAATCATGTAATCCTGACCATAAAGAAGACCGCATTATATAGATTAAAATTTTTTCTACGAATTTGGACATAATATATAAGAACATATGATATATCGAAAGACTAATTTAATTAACTGCATTATTTGTGATAGCAATACTTTTTCATATCAATAGTTTATTTTAAACTTTACTTCCATAATTATACTTCCACAAAAAAAAAAAAAAAAAAAAAACATCCTATGCCTATACTGCTTAAGCATTTCACTTGATTGCTCATAATCCAGAACAAAAATAGAAAAACAATTCTGAACATAAATATTTCCGATCAAACAAAAAAACAATCATAGATGCATTAATGCATTTAAGTTATTGTGCAAGGGAACACAAAGCTTGAGAAGCTAAGTACAATCCAACCCTCCAATGAAGACAAATGCATGATTGGCAACCAAAGTGCCAATTATTACCACCATGGGACAGAACACACAACTTTCAGAGCATATGGTTGTGGCAACAACAATTCTTCTCCCCAACATCATCTGCAATGCAGGGGGTCACAATCTTCCCATTGGGAAACCATTTTGGTCTGTTATCAATCAATTCATTTGCAAATTGGTTTATCTTCTCAATGGTTACATTGGGCATCACAACAACATGGGCAATTATCTCCTGGCAGGCAAGTTGCCATTTGCGCACAAAAGTCTCATCTCATGGCCTTTCAAACACAACAGTGTTGCAAAACTTGTTTACCATTACACTAATCGATCCCTCAAGCGAATTGCATTCTGGAGGCATTCTTCAACTTCTTTCTGTAAGCCCCGACGACCTTTGAGATTCAAGGTGTACCAGAGAAATAAGGAAGGATGCCCATTGCGACTACCCATAATCGTTTCATCTACAGAAGCAAGATATTCCACATTTGTTGAAAGGGCTTGTATGTGCTCAATCCTTGTTATTTGAACTACACATGGCATAGGAAATCCTACAAACTTATGTCCAGAAATACTGACACTTCCTATTGCCTTCTTGAAAGTAACCTTTGGTGCCTGTAAGAGAAGCGAAGAACAAAGAATCAATGTGGCAGCATTACCTTTAGAAATGTAACTAAATATAATAGAGACTGTGTAAGATTTAATGTCTAAACTAGAACTTCATTGAAAAATGAGCCATAATTTGGGGTCTTACCTCCTTAACAAAAGGCATCATTATCCCAAAGAGAGCCGCATCACAATGGATGTAGAATCGGTCCCGAGTAAACCCAGTTTCTTCAAGTTTTTTTGATTACCCTATCCAAGTCATCAACAGCACCCTTAACCGTGGTTCCTACATCATATATCGAGATACAGTTCACAAAGTCAAGCATAAACTAGTTTTAAGAAAATCTGCCTCACAAACAACAAACTAAAATGTCAAGGTGCACCAGCAATAGCTTTGGAAAGATGAAAACCTTGTTAGAAAAATAAACCCAGATTTCACGCCTGTGCCCAACTGCGCTGCGAACCTTGGGCGAAACCGGACTGCGCTCTAGACATGGGCGTAGTCGGACTGCGCTGCCTCAGTCCGGGATCCCGGCAAATGTGTGACATGACGTCGCACCTACCTTCTGACAGATTTGACACCTGACAGATCCGATCTCCGCAAGAGTTAATGCCAAGTCGGCGTTTGTCAGAAACCCTAGATGAGGGTCGGTCCGAGGATAACCCTTATCCGGAGCTGTCAGAGGATAAACCTTATCCTCCTCTCCCCGCGGCTATAAAAGGCAGTTCGGGTCTACAGACAAATTAGTGCGTAAAAGAGGAGAAGCAGAGCGGGTGTGAGAGAAGTTCGTGAAAGTGAGCAGAGAAAGAAAGCAGAGCGATTCAGTGAGCAGTGTGGCTCAGCTAATTAATGTCCGAGCAGCAAACTCGACATTTCCCCTATCTTGTTTATCTTGCAACGTAGCCTGCAGATGTTGTTTACTTCCTCGGTTGAGGAATTTTCTGTAACCCTAGTTGTTCATATGAATAAAGTTTGCTGTTTGTGTTAGGCATCTTTAGGGTTTGCAGTTTGTTGTTCTCTGTTCTGGCATTTCTCTCCTCTCATACGGGTGTTGCCAAGCTAGGCAAACCCAGTGGCAGCCGTGAAAGAAGAAGAAGTAGTAGGCTAGAGTGGCCAACTCTGAAGCAGCTCGAGTGCACGAGAGAAGTCTGAAGTCGGTCGCAGTCCGCACTTCACCCAGCGCAAGTCCGTCGGCTGACCGAAGTGCAAACTTCGCCCAGTTTCGGGCGAAGTCGGTTCTGCAGCCCGAGTGCGAACTTCGCACGGGTTCGAGCGAAGTCCGGCTGCGGCCCCGAAGTGCGAACTTCGCCCAGTTTTGGGCGAAGTCCGGCTGCGGCCCCGAAGTGCGAACTTTGCTCAGTTTCGGGTGAAGTCCGGCTGCGCAGCCAAAGTGTGCACTTCGCCCTATTCTTGGGCGAAGTCCATCGGCACAGCCGACATTCGCACTTCGTCCATTCCTGGGCGAAGTCCGTCGGAGCCCCCGACTCGTGCTGTGCGTTTCGAACAGCGCCGTGCAGAGTTCGGTGAAGTTTGTGTCTGAGTTGCGACGTCCGGTTTCGACGACAAGGAGGAGAAAAAGAAATAAAATTTCCTTCAAATTGGTATCAGAGCTGATAGTGCCGTGACACAGAGATAGAAGCATGGCTTTCGAGAGAAACTCGCTGCAGTTGCAGATCCCGCGATTTAACGGTAAGAACTACGATTATGCCAAATGCTACTTCAATGCTACTACTGGAGCAAGTTCGGCCATTATGCCACATAGTGCAGAAAGAATATGGCGAACGAGAATCAGCAGCAAGCCCATTATTCGAAGGAACCCAAAAATGCGATAGGAGGAAATGTGCTGCTGACTTGCAGTATTGAAGAGGAGAGCAAGAAAAACATCTGGTATCTTGACAGTGGTTGCAGCAACCATATGATTGGGAATAGGGAGATGTTTTCACAACTGGATGAAACAGTCCAATCCGAAGTCAAGATGGGGAACAACATCAAAGTTCCTGTGATGGGGAAAGGAAAGATCCTCATCCGCACCCGGCACGGTGATAGAAAAACAATTCAAGATGTTTTTTATGTGCACTGGTTGAAGCACAATCTGCTAAGTGTTGGACAGCTTGTGCAGAAGGGGCACACTGTACTGTTCAAAGACGATGTTTGTTCCATCAGAGACAAAGTCCATGGACAAATCACAACTGTGTCCATGACGAAAAACAAGATGTTTCCGTTGTAGATTCAGAATGAATCTTTGATGTCTCTGAGTGCAGTTGAGAAGGATGCTACCTGGTTGTGGCATCTCAGATTTGATCACCTGAGTTTCGATGGCTCTGAATCGTCGCACAAGAAGCAGATGGTGAAGGGTTTACCCCTTATTGAGCAACCGAAAAAAGTCTGTGAAGGTTGCCTGGTCGACAAGAAGCACATGGACGCATTCCCTGTAGGACAGTCTTGGAGAGCATCATGGCCTTTGGAGCTGGTGCACTCAGACATCTGTGGTCCCATGCAGACCACCTCATATGGCGACAATAAGTATTTCCTGACCTTCATTGATGACTTCAGCTGAAAGACTTGGATTTATCCAATCAAGTTGAAGTCAGAAGCATTTGCAAGGTTTAGGGAGTTCAAGGCTCTGGTTGAGAAATAGAGCGGTCATTATGTGAAGACTCTCAGAACTGATGGAGGTGGAGAGTACATCTCCAACGAATTCCACAACTTCTGCAAGTAGCATGGAATTCGGAGGCAGTTCACTGCCAGATACACGCCACAACAGAATGGCGTAGCTGAGAGGAAGAAAGAACAATCATGGAGATGGCACGGAGCATCTTCGAAGGCAAAAAGTTTGCCACATGAGTTTTGGGCAGAAGATGTAAGTTGTGCAGTTTATCTGCTGAATCGGTGTCCCACCAAGAGTGTGAGGGACAAAATTCTAGAGGAAGCCTAGAGCAAGTTGAAGCCAAGTGTGGCTCATTTGCGAGTTTTCGGGTGCATAGCATATGCACATGTTCCAGATGAGAAAAGGCAGAAGCTGGATGACAAAGCTGAAAAGTGCATCTTCACAGGGTATAACGAACCAGCAAAGGCATACAGGCTGTACAATCCTGTGACAAAGAAACTTGTCATCAGTCGAGACGTGAAGTTCTTGGAGGATGAAGTCTGGAACGGGAAGTCAAAGACTGGTCAGTCTGAACCAGCAACTATTGAGTCTGTAGACTTGGAGGAAGACAGTGTCCAACCACCTGTGCCTTCAAGCATCAACAGTGGTGCTAGCAATAGCACACCCTCATCATCCCGGTCACCTCCACTTGCAAGCAGAATTCAAAATTTGAGGACTCCTGTGAAGACTCGAAGCTTGCAAGACATTTATGAGGTAACCCGTAATCAATTAGATGAAGATTATTCTGATTTTGCTCTCTTTACTGAATGTGATCCAGTGGAGTTTGAAGAGGCAAGTCAGAATCGCAAATGGGTGAATGCGATGGATGAGGAGATAGTAGCCATTGAGAAGAATGAGACATGGCAGCTAACAAATCTTCCAGCACGAAAGAAGACCATTGGGGTCAAGTGGGTATATAAAACGAAGTTTAATGCCCAAGGAGATGTTGACAGGCATAAGGCCAGATTAGTGGCGAAAGGCTACAAGCAGAAGTCAGGAGTTGACTATCATGAGGTGTATGCACTTGTAGCCCAACTTGACACAGTCAGAATGATTCTGGCATTCGCAGCTCAGAAAGGATGGAGCGTGTACCAGATGGATGTCAAGTCTGCCTTCCTCAACAAAGTGTTGGAAGAAGAGGTCTACATAGACCAGTTGCCCGGTTATGAAATACAAGGGCAAGAAGGCAAAGTCCTGAAACTGAAGAAGGCCCTGTATGGGTTGAAGCAAGCACCCAGGGCATGGTATAGCCATATTGACGGCTATTTTCAGGAGAATGGGTTTCAAAAATGCCCATATGAGCACTCCCTATACATAAAGACAAATGCAGCAGGTGAGCTCATCATTTTCTGCTTGTACGTAGACGATCTGATATTTACTGGCAATAACAGTAGCCTATTTACGCAGTTTAGAAATGCCATGAAGTCTGAGTTTGAAATGACTGACATGGGGCTGATGAAATATTTTCTCGGCATTGAAGTTGACCAATCAGAGATGGCATCTTCATTTCTTAGGGCAAGTATGTGAAGGATGTCCTGAAGTGCTTCAAGATGGAGGACAACAAACCTGCCATCACACCTGTAGCCACAGGTTTGAAGCTGAGCAAGTTGGATACAGGGAGGTCTGTAGATCCAACCTTGTTCAAGCGGCTAGTTGGCAGTCTGATGTACTTGACTGCAACTCGACCAGATCTGATGTTCGGAGTCAGTTTGATCAGTCGTTTCATGGAGACTCCGAAGGACACGCACTGGCAAGCAGGCAAGAGGATCTTGTGCTATGGCAGCGGGACGTGAAACCATGGCCTATTTTATGCCAGACGGGACCAGTTGGAGCTAGTGGGCTTCATAGACAGCGATTGGGCTGGCAATACTGACGATTGGAAGAGCACCTCCGGGTATGCTTTCCATCTCGGATCAGGGGCAGTCTCATGGGCGTCCAAGAAACAACCCATTGTTGCATTGTCCACAGTCGGAGCATAATATGTCGCCATCGCGACATTCGCATGCCAGGCAGTATGGCTGCGAAGAGTTTTGAGTGAACTGTACAATCCTTCGAAAGGCACGACAACAATTTTCTGTGACAACAATTCGACCATTGCACTGTCAAAGGATCCCGTGTTCCATGGCCGGACGAAACACATTGATATTCGATATCACTTCATCAGAGAGTTGGTGAAGTCCGAAGAAATTCATCTGCAGTTTTGCAGATCCAAGGAGCAGTTGGCAGATATTTTCACGAAGCCTTTGAAGGAGGAAGACTTCAGCAGATTGTGAGAGCATCTTGGAGTCAAAGTGCTTGTGAAATCAGTTTTAAAGGAGGGTGTTAGAAAAATAAACCCAGATTTCATGCTTGTTCCCAACTGCGCTGCGAACCTTGGGCGAAATCGAACTGCGCTCCAGACATGGGCGAAGTCGGACTGCGCTGCTGCAGTTCGGGATCCCGACAAATGTGTGACATGACGTCGCACCTACCTTCTGACAGATTTGACACCTGACAGATCCGATCTCCGCAAGAGTTAATGCCAAGTCGACGTTTGTCAGACCCTAGATGAGGGTCGGTCCGAGGATAACCCTTATCCGGAGCTGTCAGAGGATAAACCTTATCCTCCTCTCCCCGCGGCTATAAAATGCGGTTCGGGTCTACAGACAAATTAGTGCGTAGAAGAGGAGAAGCAGAGCGGGTGTGAGAGAAGTTCGTGAAAGTGAGCAGAGAAAGAAAGCAGAGCGATTCAGTGAGCAGTGTGGCTCAGCTGATTAATGTCCGAGCAGCAGACTCGACATTTCCCCTGTCTTGTTTATCCTACAGCGTAGCCTGTAGATGTTGTTACTTCCTCGGTTGAGGAATTTTCTATAACCCTAGTTGTTCATATGAATAAAGTTTGCTGTTTGTGTTAGGCATTTTTAGGGTTTGCAGTTTGTTGTTCTCTGTTCCAGAATTTATCTCCTCTCATACGGGTATTGCCAAGCCAGGAAAACCCAGCGGCAGCTGCGGAAGAAGAAGTAGTAGGCCAGAGTGGCCAACTCTGAAGCAGCTCGAGTGCGCGAGAGAAGTCTGAAGTTGGTCGCAGTCCGCACTTCACCCAGAGCAAGTCCGTCGGCTGACCGAAGTGCAAACTTCGCCCAGTTTCGGGCGAAGTCAGTTTGCAGCCCCGAAGTGCGAACTTCGCCCAGTTTCCGGCGAAGTTCGGCTGCGGCCCCAGTGCAAACTTCGCCCAGTTTTGGGCGAAGTCCGGCTGCGGCCCCGAAGTGCGCACTTCGCCCATTCTTGGGCGAAGTCCGTCGGCACCCCCGACGTTCACACTTCACCCATTCTTGGGCGAAGTCCGTCGGAGCCCTCGACTCGCGCTGCGTGTTCCGAACAGCGTTGTGCAAAGTTCGGCAAAGTTTGTGTCTGAGTTGCGATGTCCGGTTTCGGCGACGAGGAGGAGAAAAAGAAATAAAATTTCTTCAAACCTTACACAAAATAAAAACTTTTAACTGCAGATCAATCCCATTCCCAAATTAAGCTTACATGATTATAACTTATAATGGCATGCATAGACACTGTTCTCTTGATATAAAACAATTGATTGAACCTACCAATATTGAAGTTGACAATTGCAGGATTTTCCTTGTTTTGAAGTAGCCTTCTTTTGAAATCGTTGCAGTCAATAGTCAATCTCACCAGAGGTCTGCGTGTCCACCTTTACCAATTCCATTCTATACATTCGTGCCGCTTTGAAAATTGAATAATGAGTCTCCTTGGATGCATACAAAAGGCCATCTGGAAGAACCTCCTTCCTGCAAAAGAATAACAGCACAAGATAAGTTGGTAATATGAGGCATAAATAGAAAGAACTAAGAAATTTCAACCTAAGTAAATTCAAGAAGGTATAAACCCAACTAGGATGCCATGTAAATTCCCTTCTGTGCCACCATTTGTAATGTATACTAAGTACTCATGTTTCTCTAATTCCGAGAGGCGGGCAAACCAGTCCAAAACCCCAACCTCAAACTGCCTAGAATGCATTCCAAAGTTGCTGTCAATAAATGGTTAACAAATTTTGTTGGTATTTTTAATCCCATTTTTTTTGGTTAACATAGGGGAATTGGTCACATCCACAATCAATTTCTACTATCAAGCAGGGTTTGAATCTTGAGCTATCCCCTATAACCCCTGCGGCCTCTCGTTTACGTTAATCCGACGTGAGATGGCGACTGCCGGACGCTCCAGGTTCGTACCGTCGTCATCGGTCTGACGCATCACTCAGAGGATTCAGATCAGACTACTTCCTTTGGTAATTGACACCACCAAGGTTTGAACTAGGTCTCTTCTTAGTAAGTGTCCAGACTAGCACTTACCAATCCACCTAACCCTTAGGGCTAAATTTTGTAATGATATGATAACATGATGATGAGGTTGATATGGTATAACATATGTAAGAATTGCCATTGTGGTAATTTAATGTATTTTTTTCAATTAATTAAATATATTAATCTTATTATATTCTTGTTATAACCTAGTAGGAGATAAGTGGTCAAGGTTAGTGATATGTTAAATTGTTGGTAGAATTCAAACTATTACCCAAGTAAATGTTGAATATTTTCTATGTTATTTTGGCGGGGTTAACTCTAAAAGGTATTGGACACTCAATGTATTGTTGGGATTAGGGACCGACAGTTTGCAACGAAAGTTTTAGGGTTTTTTAAGCTATTTTTAGATCCATATGAGCTGTTTAGGGTTAATTATTTGAACCCATGGTTTTTAAGCCCATAGTATTGTAAAAATCCGTTCTTGTGTTATTTAATTGCACTTGCATCAAGGTTTGAAGAGAGATGAGAGATGAACATTATTGTATTGGAGACGTTAAGTTTATACGATAAGGAGATATTACTGTGCTAGTTTTTTTAGTAAGGTTTCCAAAGTGAAATACTACTGTGTATATGTTATCTTTTTTTTTTCCTTTGATTCAATATTTGTTGTTTTTCTAGATTTAGTTTATGAGGCATTTTGCTCTTTAGTAAACATTCAAATTTTTTTTATTATTATCTTAGTATGTCTTCTTTCTTTCTATTACCTCATTTTGCCTTCATGTTAAGAGATTGGATATAGTTAAATGAAAATATGTTTTTAATTGTATCTCTTTATGAACATCTAGATATGCATAACACTTAATTGATCTCTTTGTTTGTTGTTTACCGCCATCCTCTTCCTCTTCTTTCATTAGTTATTTTTTGTTCTATCTTGGCCTTACTCTTGAAGTGATATTAATTATCCTCGTGGCACTTCACAAATAATATCTAAGTAGTTGTAATACCACTATGTGGTGATGACGTAATATTGATGAGGCCCATTTCAATCCCATATAAATTATTGAAAAGAAACTAGTCCAACACAAAATAAAATAATATTCTAAGTCATGCACCCAATAAACAACAAGAAAAAAATTGTGTTAACTTGCTTTGTCTTGATTTTGATGATCCTTTTACCATTAATGGAACCTTATTTTGATTTCCAAGATTTATTAATATCACTTAGCAAAATTTCGATATTGAAAGAACCTTAATGGAACCTTTTAGCAACATTTTGATATTAAAAGAAGTTCATTCATTCCCAAATGCTATCTAAAGGGGCTAATTTATAGAAAATATATTCTTAGGGATTTCCCTAGGGGGTGATATTTCTAGGTAGGTTGGCTAATTTGGGGCTATCGCTTGTCTTGATTAGCAAGGAGAAGGTTGATTTGAAGGAGGAAAGTTTGCTGCCCCCTGATTGGGGCTAATTGGGAAGGTGGAGGAAAGTTAGCAAGGATTGATTGTAGATTGCCTAAGATGAAAGAAGAGCTGATTATGCCATGATTGGCAGTTGTAGGCAAGGCTAGACCATTGGCTACACATCTAAAGTGAATTCATTGCCTGCAAATTTGCCACCAAAAAATTCATAGATTTGACAGTGCAAATCAAATCTAGTAGAGGTAAAAAGTTTAGGTGAGAACTAGAGGTGGTGTGAATATATCAGCGAAGGTGGAAAATTTGTTGTTGGCATATTCAAATTTAGATGATGAATTTGCTAACAATCAATTTTGGTTAGAAATCTAAGGTTAAGGTAGTCAACACAATTGAGTTGATCATTGTATACTTTTATGACAAAATTGGTCAGGTTAGATAATTTTGGGTATCTACAAAGTTAAATACAAAGTATGATGACCAAATGAACTTAATGTGTAATAAGATTAAATATTAGTGTTACAAAAGCAAAGATAGTGTCTAAAGCAAGTAAGAGGAAATAGCAAAATTCCAAAGCATATTTGTTGCTCCAAGATGTTAAGGTTGTTTCCTCCTTATAGACAATTAAGAGTTTGATCCTGAAGGATGATATGCTTGGAATGCTTAGAATACTTGAATGTTTGGAATGCTTGGATGCTTGAGTGAGTGAAATCTTGAATGCTTAAAGGATTGAGAGTTTGGATGCTTGAAGGACGCCTTCAAAATATTATGATAAATTTTTGGCATAACCTTGCCATACATAGAGATGAATTCTTATAAATCTAGATAAAATTTGGTAGAATGTTGTTGTTTTCAAAAGACCATGAATTGGGATCTACCAAGTGTTGGCTTTATAGGTGGATGGCTTGAAAGGTACTATTTATCAATTTGTTTATTTTTTGCACATGACAATCAAAAGCATTGGTGGATGATATCATTAGTAGTGCTAATGCTCTAGTGATTTTTCCAAAATGACCATTGCTATTCAAATTTAGGTAGGAAATGGTGAAAATTTAATTTTTGTAAAAATCACTATGAAGGACCAAAATACTTCAAATTTGGTTATGAGGATGATTGATTCAATTTTGTTGATTGACTTACTAATTAATCAAGATATTGATAAGCTTAAAGACTAATGACATAATCAATATTGGGTACCTATATTTTTCCTTTTTTGATAATTTATTGCATAGTAAATGCATCAAAAACTGACATAGATGCCCTAATTTTTGTGATAGGAATATTTACTATTGCTTAAGGTTAGTGATGCAAGATCATTGATGCTTTGAGTATTTGTTTAGAGGTGATGTTAACATTTATGTTTTGGACAACATTAAATATTTTCATACCTCAGTGTTCCCCCTCAAGTTTTAGAGGTAAAATCAAGTTGGACCAAGAAAACTCAACTTGATAATCCACACTGGTGCAAAGATAAAGAATTGAGGATAAACAATGAAATTAATTGGGATGACCAAGAGGTAAAAGGTCTAGGGATAAAAATAAATTTATTTCCACCATAATGAGGAAAGAAAAGGAGCTTTGGAGCTTGGATATATTCTAATTTTATGATGGCCCAATGGGCACATCCATTACATCAAGTTAATTAGGTGAGGGAACCTATTTTTGGAGGGAAAACGTAAGCATAGGTATGCAATAAAAAACCAAATTTCTTTGGTCAAATTTACATTTAAAAGTGTGCCTAAATAAATGAGTAATGCCTTTACATTGTGGTAGCACTATCACAACAACACTTTTATATGTCAATGGTGTTTTTGTGCCCTAGTGATGCTTTTGACATGCGACAACACCATTGTCACCTAGGTAGCACTTTCATGATCTAATGGTGCTTTTGCATGGGGTTGGAACATTTTCTTGATTTACATTTTTTATTAATTTTGCAAGCTAAGGCTAGTAAGATTTTTGGATATGGATGTAAGAGCAATTATAGACAATCAAATACTAGGAGTGACACCCACATGCACTTGAGACCATTCAATATCTCTTGGGATTTGCTAAGCATGCTCTACTTGTGATATTGGGACTATATCACATAGCCCTTATTCTAAAGTTAGAGTTTGCCAGGGCCCTCCTAACAACACTAGCAAAGTGGTGATATCAAAAAATGGATACCTTCCAAATTCCTCTAGGGAAGATTATGATGATACTTGAGAATTTTTTGTGGACCCTTAGAGTGTCCATTGGTGATGCATAGGTCTAGATTATCCAAGATGAGAGGCAATGTCTAAAGAGGTTTATGGGAGATGCAAACTTCCTAGTAGTGATATTAGGCATTGGTATCAATGTAACTTATATTGGGGGTTGTTTAGATAGGTATACCATGCTCCTATGCACCATGGTTTTGGGTGTTTGTTTGGCAAAACTAACCAAAGGATGGTCCACTATAGATACAAAAATGTAATGACTAACATGGGTGAACAGGAGATAATTTTGGTATGGGGTCCTATGGTGCTAGCATGTCTATATCAATCACTCCATAGGGTATTACACAAATGCAAGGATAAACTTAGTTACTACACATTGCTCTAGTTATGGGTCTAGGACCATATAAATATAATGAGGTCACTAAGACTATTAGGGCAAGTGGTATACTATGAGGCATTGGAAACTTATAAATGGGACTACTATTTTTATGTAGGTCAAACTAGATTATCACGAGCTTGCTAGTAGTGGTCAGAAGAGTGATTGATGACCCAAGGCGAGAGTAGATCATGTAGTGACCTTATAGGTAACATTATAACTAGTAGGATGATGCCTACTATCTATCTTGTGTCAAGCAAGTAAGATAGACGGTAGGACCATGAGAAGAGTAGGAGATCTACTATTTTGATCATGTGGTCCATTGGTTTGGCACCATGTAGGGGATCCTAAGAGGTCTAGTTTGGTACCAATAGTTCACCAAGGAGAGAGGGTTCAAGTCAAAATTATATCCTAACTCATATGCCAAGATGAAAATTGATGATTCAACTATACAATTCATGGAGATCAATGATCCTAGTAGTAATGATGGATATTGATGATGGTATCAGACCATTTGATCACAAACATGGTTATGCACAGTGATGAGTATTCATAAATTGGGTGAATATTAGGATTTCTAAAATTAGAAATTGGCGAATATGAGGACCCTCGATGTTAGCCCATTTGCCTAAAATTTTTAGGACCAATTGTTTCTTAGGGTCAATTCGCCACAATATATATCCAAACATAGGTATATTTGTACTCGTTGGAAAGCTCTTTTCAAGCCTGATATAATGATGGTATTTTTATGAAGTTGAAAGGTGATTTAATAGGTCAAAATTTACCTCAAATATGACCTTAATTTTTAGGGCTTAAAATGCCCCAAATTTTGGTGTGAAGATGATTGATTTTATTTGCTTAGGATTTGCCTTGATTCATCTTGATTTCTATTAGGATTCACCATTTTTAGAAGTACATTTTGAGTCCAACCCCTTATACATAACCTTGGTTACAAATATTGATTATCATTTGGTTATGGCTAGGGGAATAGTATATTCTAAGCAGGGCATGGCAAGCAACACCAATTTTAGTTTTTCTATATAAAGAGTACTAAAGGTAGTGAGAGGCATAGGCAACATTGATGATACTAGCAATATAAGCAACAACAATATTAACACCATCACTCTTAGAATTATTGACGAGTATGATAGGTAAGGTAAGACTGAGAAGGTCACCTCTATCTATAATTAAGATAGAGTGAGATGCCCTAGCCTAGAAAGTGGTGAGTATGTAGTCTGTAATGGAAGCCAATGAAACAAATACAATGGCATAGGCAATAGAGTGAATCTGATTGGTAGGAAATATCACTAGGATATAACACACTGTTCAAGGTCTAACCATAGAGAGGGACATGGTGATCATGAGGACTATAGTAGCAGTGAGGGGACTAGGGGGAACTAGGTGGTTCAAATATTGTTGGACCAAGTTTTGTAGGTTTAGAGGGACCTATAGGTAGAGATCAAGTAGGTGGCTCATTACAATGTAACATATCATGTAGTTTTCCCAATTGATAGGCATATATTATTACCAATGAGGACACAATCATTGACCTGCTCTCAATCCATCATACACTAGTCATAGTAATTGTTATTGGCCACACATAATGTGTTAGAGTAATATTCCATTATCTTGGGATACTTACCATTTACTCCACTAGGTAAAAGAGTATTTACATTTATATTTTACTATCTAGATATTTATTCTTCTATCCTAGGTTAATCTCTAAATATCCTAGGTTAGTGGTTTGGTTAGACTTCTCTACCTAGGTTAGTGGTTAGCATCACGCAACTCCCTACTCTATTATTAGAGGGTAGTTAGCGCTATTTCCTAATGTTGTTAGTTAGTCTATTTATTTAATCATAGACTTTCTATTGTAATCGTTGGTTGATTAATTGATCATTGTATTTCCACTCACTCACTTGATCACATTGGTATCATCACAGCCGGGTGGCCTAATACGAGCTTCGCTCCTTCCACCCGACCTGGACCTGGCACTATCTTCGAGGGCCCTGCTGGCCCTTAGGACTTGCATAGATTTCGAGGTGGATCCCAGGCAGTAGGGCACGCTGGCCCATATCACCAGGTGACCTGACGAGGAGAGGGCCCATAGGCTCGAGGTCATCGAGCGACCACAGGAGCAGGTCCACAGACCCCGAAAGTTCTGACAACACTCTGCTGTTCGACCTGTCAGGCCTGACAGACGACCAGAGCCCATAGCACACGACCCACATCATGAGGGTAGGAGGTCCTCCGATTATCGACAACTGCAAGTGCTGCTGCCCCCGTGGGTCTAGCACACAGCCGAGAGGGCAGGCGTGCCCTCCCAGGCAGAGATCAGACCCACACCCGAGGGCAGGAGCACCCTCAGATCTGACCCCCACTGACAGGGAACATCCCTGTCAAACCACAACTGACAGGGGACATCCTTGTCAGATCTTCGACGACCGAGATCTGAGAGGGCAAGCGCGCCCTTCGATCCCCGACGATCGACGACCAGATCTGGCGATCGGGATCTGAGAGGGCAGGGGCGCCCTTCGATCCCCGATGATCGGCGTCCAGGGACCCTACAAACTATGAACCATCCTAGGCACAAATCTTGAGGACAATCGCAGCTAGGACCCACGCACGCTTGGGCACAAATCCCAAGGCACTGACTCAGACCTGCCACTAGACAAGACAAGTGGCAGGCTGACGTGACCTCGGGCATAGATCCTGAGGTGCTGATGTGGCACTGCCACTGGACTCAACCTGAACCAGACATGTGGTGAACAACCACTGACCCTGGCACGCACCTCGAGGTGCTGACGTGGCACTACCACTAGACATGACCGGACATGTGGCACGGCCACTGGACACAACATGTGGCAAGCACCACCTAGATCGGACACATGGCACAGTCACTAGACATGACATGTGGCAAGCGCCACCTAGACAGGACACGTGCCACAACCACTGGACACGACATGTGGCAAGCGCCACCTGGATAGGACACGTGGCACAACCATTGGACTGAACAAATAGGACGAGATGGAGGTGACACGTGGTGGAAAACCACATGTCATCGGACCTGACACATAGGTGACATGTGGCGGACTGCCACGTGCCACCTGACTCGACCTGGCCGTGCCATGTGGCGATGACCAAAAAGGGGCGGGGTGACTGCCCGAAGGCAGTCACTATCCTAAGGGCTTTAAAGCCCTTTTATACCCCCAAATATCGCCCGCGCGGGCGATGTGGGATAAATCCCACAGTTTTCCCCGCCCGCGCGAGGTGTGAAGGGAAAGGGAAAATCCTTCCCTTCCCTTCACGTCGGGCCAGCTAGCCCGACCAGCGGAGGGGCCAGCGCTAAGGCGCTGCCCGACGGGAGGTCGCGAGTTCGACTCCCATCGGGGGCAAAAATATTTTTTGCCACGAGGAGCCCGCCGCACAAAAAAAAAAAAAAACTAAAGGTAAATTTTTTTTTAATTTTTTTTTGTAAATTTTTTATTTTTAATCATTTTTTTTAATAATTTAATACCTTTTGTCTAAAAATCAATTTTTTTTTAATATTACATTGATTTTTTTACAAAATTAAATTTTATTATTAATTAAATAATGATTAGCTTTATTAAAATTTTGCATTAAAATAGAGAATTAAGGATTTTTTTTGCAAACAAATCAAGAAGAGCTTTTGTTTTCTCCACGAGGGGATATAAGACATAGAAGAGCAATTTTTTTTTGCAAATAAGAAAACCCTAAACTCTTCTCAACCTTGTTAATTTAGCATACAATAAAGGTTCAAACATGAATCCTTTTTTGCCAAATTGTAACACAAGGAGACCCAATTTTTTTTGTAAAATTCAAAGGCAAAGTGTGCATTTGTTTTCTCCAAGGGGGGATATAAGACATAAAATTGCACATTCTTTTTTGCAAAAATTTGAGAAGTAATTGTAACCTTTGGTCCATCAAAAACTAAGTCGTGTGTCGACTAGTTCTGGAAGCCTTTCAAATGCGGGTCGTGTGTCGACTTGTCTTGGAAGGAGTGCTCAAAATTGTTAATTTTGCAAAATTAAGGGGAGAAGACAACATTGTACTTCTTTTGCAAAATTGGAAAACAAAGTAGGAGACATAAAAATATCATTTTTTGCAATACACAAAACACACATTTTGTTGCAAAAATTAAAAAGGTGCATTTTCGATTTTACTCGACACCTTTATTGGCAAATTAGGTGCATTTTCGGTTGCATCCGACACCTAGGTGATAAGAATTTTGTGGGCATTCTTGTTTGATTATTGCATTATTTCTTTTGCAATTATAAGTCATAGAATCAAGAACATCCAAACCTCAAAATTTCACAAATTTGTGTAAATCCTTGCACAGATTTAAAGCCAAAATTACTTGATATTCTCTCCTAAATCATCAAAACCCCTAATTCACTCTTATTTGTTTGGCTTAATTTCCTCAAAATTTTCATCCTTCTTGAAGGGAGTTAAGGTAGGTGCCATTAAATATCTGTTTGAGTGAATTATATTTTGGTACTCTTTTAGGGTAATCAAAAGAAAGAACAAGTTTTTTGAAAATAAGGAACCTTAAAAGTTGCAATCCTTTGCACTAAGGGGGATAATTCCTTTCTTCCTTCAAACATCGATTTTTGATAAGAGGGAAATAAAACTTGTAAAGGCAATCAGAAAAGTCCAAGTCATCCACATTAAAAATTTTCTTTTAGACTTCATAATAGCAATCATGCTTGAAGTACTTACAATAAGAAAGGACAAATTGGTGAAACTTTTTTGATCAAATTGCCTAGAAAGCATAGTTTTGCACAAATTGTAAAAATGAAAACCATGACACCATTCAGTGTTGGTTTCAAAACAAGCAAAACTAAAATGGCAAAGGCACATCACAGAAGCCATATTTCTAGTGAAGTGTCTCATACTGATTCTGTTTCTGGTTCAAAGATAGCACAAGGAGTGCTAAATTGCTAAAACAGTTTTGTAGAGGGAAAACACATGAGTCCCTTGGGCAAAAGCACCATTTTCTCTCACTCTTCTTTTAGGCTTCATAAATAGCATAAGTTTTTTGTTTGAAGACCTTGCAATAAGGGGTGCTTGTACCTCTTTTAGGCTTCATAAATAGCAAATTCTAGGTGTTTGAAGTACTTGTAACAAGAGGAGCGATTTTTTGTGATGTAAAATTGTCTAGGAGGCAAAATTTGTAAAATCCTTCACAATACTCTTGAGTTGCATATTTTTTGCAATTGAGGGGGAAATCCATTTCTTTTCTTCACTCATTTTTGTAAATAGGGAAGATGACTTATAAGGGTGCATTTTCGGCTTTGACCGACACCTTAGTCACACTTCCTTCAGAAATTAATTACACTATGTTTTGCAACAAGAAGGGGGGAACTTATAAGGGTGCATTTTTGGCAGTGACCGACACCTTAGCTACCTTATATTTTGCAAATTCATATTGTAAATGAATGAACCTTGTATGAAGTGATCTATTCTACTACACCTAGCGATTGCAGTGGCTGGTTACCCATGCAAATTGGTTGGATGATGTGATTACCATAAGGACATTCGTTGGCATGAAGACATAGTGAGAAATGACCCACTTTTTGCTTAGGAGCAGCCAGAGCACTATGACAGAGCAAAGAACCAGCAGATCAACATCTTCTTCACTGTATTGGGGTAGTTATATACTTTTCCCAAATATTGTTATATTAGAGGGATATGTATGTATTACCCAAATAATGTAATAAGGGGGGATGTTAGAGTAATATTCCATTAACTTGGGATACTTACCATTTACTCCACTAGGTAAAAGAGTATTTACATTTATCTTTTACTATCTAGATATTTATTCTTCTATCCTAGGTTAATCTCTAAATATCCTAGGTTAGTGGTTTGGTTAGACTTCTCTACCTAGGTTAGTGGTTAGCATCACGCAACTCCCTAATCTATTGTTAGAGGGTAGTTAGCGCTATTTCCTAATGCTGTTAGTTAGTCTATTTATTTAATCATAGACTTTCTATTGTAATCGTTGGTTGATTAATTGATCATTGTATTTCCGCTCACTCACTTGATCACATAATGTTGAGGATGTTATTGTACCTTAGGCTTAATTATAAGCCTAAGTTATTATTATTAGAATTTTTTTATTTTTTGCATTGTAATACATGAGGTATAGTATGCCCACATTGGAAATATGTTTATTATTTGTTAGGATGCATAGTTATACTGTTAGATATATCTTTTGTCTTCTAGCAGTTGGTTGTTAGCATCCATGTTTGGCAAGTTGTTATCCCTGCATATTTATTAGTTACAAGTGGTTGGCCTTGAATGGAAAATTGTTACAACCATTGTAACCACATGATTTCATTGTAGCTTCTATATATTTTATTACCAATAATGAATAATCAACTTCACTTTTAGAATTTCCATATCAATGGTAATGAAAGCCATAGGATAGTATAGGTGACTAGTATTATTTTTCTAGTGCACTAGATCCTAGGGTAGTTATTGCAAGGATTTGGTTTGGGCCATCCTGTAACATTAGTTGTGAAGCTTCAGAGGTGGTAGAGGGTGGAAATTACCCCTGCATCGAATATCCCTGACAAAGATCAAAGGGTAACTCGAGTTACCCTGAGAAAGACAAGAAAATTTTATCCTGTTTGGAGATTGAAGAAAATTTTTTTGTCCGCTTTAAAAATCGAATTTAAGAATAAATGATTTATTATTGTAGAGTTGAGGCTTATTTGCACAAATTTAAGGCCAATTTGTGGCCAAGAGGAGGTTCCAAAGGAGAACAATATTAACATAATTGTGCACAAATGGAAGCAATAGTCTAATTCTTGGAAACACTGTGAGTGTTCTTGAAGTACCAGAAGATCAAAAAGCAAATGTGATATACACTTTTTTGTTGAACTTTTTTAGCCCTTATCATTTCGCTTAATCGATCAACCATTCTTGCTAATCGACCACTCCTCCAGATGACCTTCTATCGATTGGTAGAGTGTCAGCTATCCCTACTGACTCCCCTACCCCTCTTCACCCTTATTCCTCCTTTGCATCTTGTCTTCCCTCCCCTATAAATCTTGCCTTCCCCCCTTACAAACTGTTGATCGACCTGTTTTAAGCAATTCACAATTGAATCGATGTCCAGATGACGTCACTGAACAGGTACTATCAGACACCCCTATGATTGTTTTAGGCACAAGAGTAGCATAACCTGTCGTTCACACCCCCAACCACCCCTTCATTAGCATGATCACGTGTTTGTGCAGACAAATATTACAAGCAGATTGTAGGAAATTATAGTCATCAAATTGTATAGAAAAATTTTCCATCTCCTAAGGTTTTTAATTAGGCCAATTAGAACACAGGATTCAAACCCTAATTCTCTTTGAACCAATGTGTGATACATGGCATCTATAGCTTCATAGTGAGAATCCGCAATGATCAACCATTCGTGGACACATGGCCTCACTGTTGGACGTATGTGTGGTAGGCATTGATTGATTTTACATGCAAGAAGACATAACCTCATCTTGACAAGAAATTCAAGAGTACAATAATTTCTTGGTCAAAAATCATGTTTCGGTGATAATTTCCATTTTTCGGTGAGAATTCCAAATTCCCGGTGGGTTTTTGACAATGTTTCCTGCTTCTCGATGATGAAAATTAAATTTTGGTTGTTTTTATCAGCCTCCAATGACTCTCCTTATTTTTTGGCAAGTGTTTCTAGTTTCGATAACTTGATAATTTTTGATAGGTTTAGAACGAATTTTGGTGACAGAATAAATCTCTTGTAGGCAAGAGATTTTTTTGAAGTTTATTTTGTTTCTAGGATAATTGTCCCACATCGCCCCTGCTAAGGACAAAGGAATATTTATGAGCACAAACATGCTATATTCAATGAGACCACCTTACGATGGTCACCAAAGGTTAGCGCTCCCATGTGGGCCCACATGCTAGTTGTGGGTGTAAGCGCATAACACCAAGTAGATGGCTCCCTCAATGTTTGACCTTCGATAATGTTTGTGTACTGTTTGACCTTCCGTTGTGCCAATGGACCATTGCAGTGACCGTTGAATTTTGTGCAATTCAGGCAATTGACTAGCCTGAAATTGATCCATAGTTGACCAGTGGGTTCCTATTGAAAAACCAAATTTTGGACCAAATCCAAATTATTTTTGGATCGTTGGAAGATTTTTACCACCAAAATTCAAATTTATATCTGAATTTACCGCCAAATCAGTAAAAGGTGATATTTTTTCAAACTTTTTGCAAATTTTGATCAATTTATTTTGCAAAAATTAACAATTTTGCCTATTGAAGTTAATTTTTCTGCATTAAGGGTTAATTGGTCCAATTTTAGTGCTATTTTTTGTGTGTTACCTCAAATTGAAGGGAGAAAATTGTAATTGCTTAATTTTTACAATTTTGTAAAAAGCACTAAAATTACCCCTTTTGCAAGTTGTAAAGGTAAAATTTTTGTAATCTAGGTCAATTTTTGTTTTAGGAGTGTCACAATTTATCCTAAGCAATTTCCTATATAGTTCTTGCAAACATATTGAAGTAAAATGTGGAGGCAAATAATAAAATATTATTAATCATTCAACTATAGCATAGGATAGCTATAGGGTTTAAGTAGGTTACAAAATAGGAATTTAACCATAGATCCAATATCCACGCTAACAACTAACGTGATAAGCGCCTAACCTACTAACAACTAACTACGTAGTCAAATTGACTACGACTACTAACCTACTAACCAACTAGGTAGAATAGTTAAAAACAACCTAGTGGTAAAAAGTAATAAATTACTTTTTACCATACAGTAAATAATTTCTACTTAAGTGAGAAATAGGTAAATATCCCAAATGATGGAATATTACTCTAACATCCTCCCTTATTGCATTATTTGGGTAATGTATATAACTGTCCCAATACAGTGAAAAATATGTCGATCTGTTGGTTCTTGCTCTATCACAGTACTCTGGCTGCTCCTAAGAAAAAAGTGGGTCATTCCTCACTTTGTCTTCACACCAACGAATGTCCTTATAGTAATCAAGTCATCCAACCGAATTGCATGGGTAACCAGCTGCTGCAATCGCTAGGTGTAGTAGAGTAGATCACTTCATACGAGGTTCATTCATTTACAATATGAGTTTGCAAAAGATAAGGTAGCTAAGGTGTCGGTCGCTGCCAAAAATGCACCCTTATAAGTTCCCCCCTTCTCGTTGCAAAACATGTTGTAATTAATTTCTGAAATAAGTATGACTAAGGCATCGGTCGTTGCCGAAAATGCACCCTTATAAGTCTTCTTCCCTTTTTACAAAAAATTGTGAAGAAAAGAAATGTATATCCCCCCTTAATTGCAAAAAATATGTGCAACTCAAGAGTGTTGTGAAGGATTTTACAAATATTGCCTCCTAGGCAATTTTACACCACAAAATTCCCTCCTTTTGTTACAAGTACTTCAAACATTGAGAGTTTGCTATTTATGAAGCCTAAAAGAGGTACAATCACCCCTTATTGCAAGTACTTCAAACAAAAACTTATGCTATTTATGAAGCCTAAAAAAGAGAGAGGAAAATGGTGCTTTGCCCAAGGTGACACATGTGTTTTCCCTCTACAATATTGTTTTAGCAATGAGCACTCTGTGTGCTCTCTTTGAACCAGAATCAGAATGAGAATGAGAATGAGACACTTCACTAGAAACATGGCTTCTGTGATGTGCCTTTGCCATTTTAGTTTTGCTTGTTTTGAAACCAACACTGAATGGTGTCTTGGTTGTCATTTTTACAAGTTGTGCAAAACTATGTTTTCTAGGCAATTTTATCAAAAAATTCACCAAATCATCCTTCCTTATTGCAAGTACTTCAAGCATGGTTGCTATTATGAAGTCTAAAAGAAAAGATATGATGACATCTGCTTTTCTGATTGCCTTTACAAGTTTTATCTCCCTCTTGTCAAAATCTGTGTTTGAAGGAAGAAAGGAATTATCCCCCCTTAGTGCAAAAGAATTGCTACTTTCAAGGTTCCTTAAAAACTTGTTCTTTCTTTCACTCTCAAGAGGTATTTAATGGCACTTGCCTGAAAACTCTCTTGAAGAGAGATAATCAGTTGGAGGAAATTAAGCCAAACAAATAAGAGATGAAAGATAATTCACTCAAACAAATATTTAATGGCACCTGCTTGAAACTCCTTTTGAAGAGGAATAATCAGTTTGAGGAGTTTAAGCCAAACAAATAAGAGTGAATTAGGGGATTTGTTGATTTAGGAGAGAATATCAAGTGAAATTGGCTTTAAATTTGTGCATGGATTTACACAAATTTGTGAAATTTTGGGGTATGGAGTGTTCTTGATTCTATGACTTATAATTTCAAAAGAAATAATGCAATAATCAAACAAGAATGCCCTCAAAATTCTTATCACCTAGGTGTCGGATGCAACCGAAAATGCACCTAATTTGCCAATGAAGGTGTCGAGTAAAATCGAAAATGCACCTTTTTAATTTTTGCAACAAAATATGAATGTGTGTTGTGCAAAAAATTGATATTTTATGTCTCCTCCTTGTTTTACAATTTTGCAAAAGAAGAACAATGTTGTCTTCCCCCCTTTATTTTGCAAAATTAACAATTTGAGCACTCCTTCCAAGACAAGTCGACACACGACCCGCGTTTGAAAGGCTTCCAGACCAGTCGACACACGACTTTGGTTTTGATCTTTCAACAATTGAGCATGAGGAGCAACATGTGAATTGTTCTCAATTTTACAAAAAAAAAATTGCTATTTTATGTTTTATGTCTCCTTACTTGAAGGAGAGAACAAAAGCAAAGTGTTGAAGGGTTGTGAAAAATGAGATAATCGTTATGCTTCCTCAATCATGACATGCTATGTATTTTGCAATAGAATTGTGAGTCTATGTCTTATATCTCCAAAAAAAATGAAGAAAACTATAGAACTTCGGTGGAGGTTTATTGCAAAAAAAATGTTGAAGCAGGTTTTTTTTTTTTTTGTTTAAAATTTGCGAAAAATTCCTATGTTTCTTTTGTCTCCAGGTGAGAGAAAACACAATTTTAATTTTGGAATATTTAAGGCAAAATTTTTGTTTTGGATTTCAAGGTCTTCTAAGTTTGATAAAGCAGAAAAAATATGTATTTAAGATGAAATTCTATAATTTATGAAAAAATTGGAAAAAAAATGGTCCAATTTGATTAAAAATTGAATATTTTAAGCCAATTTGTAAATAAATTATAAAAAAAAAAAAATATATTTTAAAATGCTAAAAAAAACTTTAGAAACTTTAAAATTATTGAAAATTTTGAGAAATCTTAAAAAACCTGTGCATTTTGGAGGCGCTGGGAATGGATCCGGGGCCTCTGCTGTGTAAGGCGGCCGCGCTAGCCAACCGAGCCACCGACCGGTTTGAAAAGGCTTTGGCGCGGCTGCACTTTAAGGAGGCCGCGGCGAAGCAAAGCCTTTGTGGGTTTTATCCCACATGCATCCCAAAATGGGATGCAACAGGCTTAATAAGCCGCGACAAGCACCTTAGTCGTCGATTTCCTGCGGGCAATCGACGAGTTCGCCTGCCATTTTGGACGCCACCATGTGGCGCCAGGGGGTGGGCTAGGTCGAGTCCACGTCAGTCAAGTCGTGTCCAGTGGTTGTCCGCCACGTGTCGAGTCCGAGTCAGTCCTCTGGTCCAGTGAGCGTCCAGGTGGCACGTGGTCGTTGTGCCACGTGTCGCCTAGTCAGTCCTCCAGGTTGCACGGTTGCACCTCGGGATTCATGTAGGCCAGAGATCGTGAGATCTCACCACTTGTCACGTCGCGATTTGTCGATGTCAGGGATCGGAGGGCCTCCTGCCCTCGCGGATCCCATGGTTGTCAGGGATCGGAGGGCCTCCTGCCCTCACGGATCTCGATGTCGACGGGGATCGGAGGGCGCGCCTGCCCTCTCGAATCCCGAGGTTGAGGCCTCCAGCTGGGAGGGGAGGGCGCTCCTGCCCTCTCTGCTCTCCCAGCCTTGGGGGGTATTGGGGTTCCACGTGCGCGTAGGTTTCTGGGACTATGTCCCCTCGAAAGGCGTGCGGTCGACCACCGCACGGAGGGCGCTCTTGCCCTCTTGTGGTGGTCCTCCACCTGGGAGGGCGCACCTGCCCTCCTGTTGGCTGTGTCGGCCCTTCACGTGGTCGAGCCTCATCGGGGAGGGCACGCTTGCCCTCCTGTCAGTAGGTCTGAGGCAAGGATCCGATCGTCGGTCAAAGGGCATCGTCGGCTGCCAACCTGTCTTCGATACCGGTCCCATAGGAAGGGTGATCCTACCCTCTGTTGGTTGGAAAAGTCTGACAACCACCTACTGTCAGATCTATGGGCCTATGGGCCCTCTCTCCCGTGGCCACTCGGTGCCCACGTAGGTCAATGGGCCTACGGGCCCTCTCCCGTGGCCGAAGCTAGCCTTGCTGCTCAGGATCCACCTTGGGATCCATTTCGAGCAACAGGTCAAGGGGGTCCCATCTCGGGATTTGTGCCCCTTGATCCAACTCTACAGGTTTCGATCAACCAGTGGCTCTGATGCCAATGAAGTAAAATGTGGAGGCAAATAATAAAATATTATTAATCATTCAACTATAGCATAGGATAGCTATAGGGTTTAAGTAGGTTACAAAATAGGAATTTAACCATAGATCCAATATCCACGCTAACAACTAACGTGATAAGCGCCTAACCTACTAACAACTAACTACGTAGTCAAATTGACTACGACTACTAACCTACTAACCAACTAGGTAGAATAGTTAAAAACAACCTAGTGGTAAAAAGTAATAAATTACTTTTTACCATACAATAAATAATTTCTACTTAAGTGAGAAATAGGTAAATATCCCAAATGATGGAATATTACTCTAACACATATAAGAATCCTCCTAGTTCGACATATACACATCATCAAATGGTTGCTAACCTCAAAAAAAACATAGAAAAATTTACTATAGCAGTAAATATTTTGGTAGATAAAGTGAAAGATATTACTGTCCAATTGACTCCTAGTGATGTCAAAATTTATAACAAATCTACCAACAAGGTAAAATGTGAGGTCAAATTGTATGACATATCAAGAGATCTTGATGTCTTGTCTACTTGGATTTTAGATATGCAAACTTGGTTCACTTATACTAAAATTCTTGAAGATGAACAAGTTGCTTTTGCCATAGTCAAACTCATAGGCTTAGCAAAAATTTTGATTATAGAAAGACAAAGCCATAATACTGCCATGACTTGGAAATAATTGATCCAAATTATGAAGAACATATTTTCCCACCAAATTATCAAAGTGAACTCATGACCAAGTGGTATAGGTTGAGGCAAGCCTATAGTATATCAGTTGCTGACTACAATTTTTAATTTAATAGGCTAAGGGTTTTTCTTAGTGTGAAATATTCAGAAGAGTATTTGATTAACAAGTTCACTCGTGGATTGTAAGATCAGATTTTTAGGGAAATAAAATTCAATGATTTTCTCACTTTGGATGTGGCATTCAAGCATGCCATTCTAGCAGAGGAGAAATTTGGTGCCTTTCATAGATTTCAACCTTTACAGGAAAGCAGTTCCAAAGGTGTGAATAAGAATCAACAAAAGGCTAAGAACAATTCTCATTCTTCCCCTTCATTCTTCTTCCCCTCCCACTTCTCCTAAAGCATATTCTTCTTCTTCTCACTCAAAATATTCTTCTTATTCAACATTGTATTGTGTTTTTTGTAAAAAACATGGTCATACAAAATCTACATATTTTACATTTGAAATAATAAAGAAGAAGTCCCTAATTGTAAAACCTACAAATGAGAAACCATAAGATAATCCCATTGTGACTACAAGGATAGAAGAAGAATATCCTGCTTTGAAGGGTAAACTAAACAAAGTTACCCTCATGTCGAATGTTTTTGCACAAGGGGGTCATGACCATTTGTTTGTCACTAGAGCCCACCTTACTCATGATTTTTATGTGGATTGTATCATAAATAATAGCTTGTAGAAGAATCTCATCGCGAGGATCATTATCGAGAAGTTGAAGCTTCTCACAAATCCACATCCTCAATTCTATGCACTTGGGTGGAAGGATGTAGACTCTACATCTAACATCACACAAACTTGCACCTTGAATATTTTTTGGTGATAAGTTTGTGGACAAGGTACGATGCGATATCATAAAGATGGATTGTTGTGGACTATTGCTTGGTAAGCCCTATCAATTTGATAGGAATGCAATGTATCATGCTAAAAAGAACACATACACCTTGGATTTGCATGATAAAACATATTTGATATAAAGCACTGCACCCACATCAAATTTGATGCTAAGTTGTAGGTAAGCTCATAAACCACTAAGTCAAGAACTTGTATTGTCTCCTACTTGCCTAAGTCCCACATAAGATAAAGAACAAGCACCTCCAAATACTCATGATAAAGAAGAATCTTCACTTCCACAAATTGAACAATCACAAGAGCTCATGGTTAAGGAACCCATCGCTCTCACTCATGAGAAAGAATCCAACCATTCCATTGGCATAATTTTGGGTACACCTATGAATACACAACCACTTGCTCCAAAGAAGTTACCTTTGGCTTTGTCCTCTTCCACCATTGTACATACAGAGAAGGAGAAAGCTAAGGTAACTTTCTTCATTCAACACCAACAGATCCTTTAGGGCAAGATAACATAGGACTTGCAAAAGACTTAGTAGGAGCAGTAGAGAGTGATGAGTAAGCATTGCAGTCCTCATCCATTTTAGGTTGGAGATAGAGTTTGGCTTCCTTTGGAAGCGATGCTTTCTAGAGACACCATATCAGGATCCTCATTTGGTACCTAAACCTATCAATAGCCCTACAGTAGCTATGGCACCTGACCCTCAGCTTCCACTCATTACATATAGAGTTTTTGACACGAAGACTCATCACACTCAATAGGGTTCTTCTCCTTCTTATCTTGTCGTCCATCACAATCACTTTCCACATATGACTCATTGGATTCCTCACCATCAAATGGCCCATGATTTTCCATATTTGTTGAGAGCATTGGGGTCTAATGCTTCTATGGTTGGGAGGAGTGTTGAGGATATTATTGTACCTTAGGCTTAATTATAAGCCTAAGTTATTATTATTAGATATTTCTTATTTCTTGCATTGTAATACGTGAGGTATAGTATGCCCACGTTGGAAATATGTTTGTTATTTGTTAGGATGCATAGTTAGACTGTTAGAGATGTATTTTATCTTCTAGCAGTTAGTTGGTTGTTAGCATCCATGTTTGGCAGGTTGTTATCCCTACATATCTGTTAGTTACAATTGGTTGAACTTGAATGAAAAATTGTTACAACCACTATAACCACGTGATTTCATTGTAGCTTCTATATATTTTATTGCCAATAATGAATAATCAGCTTCACGTTGAGTTTCCGTATCACATAACCTAAGATTGATTATATTACATTATAATAATGAATGAATGTGGGCTTATAAAATGGGTATATAAAGAAGGAATATTGTCATTGTAATCATCATCAATCATATCGAGTATTCTCTTGTAATCATCTTTGCCCATGAAGTGGCTTAACAGGCTTTGCCCTCTCTAAGTGGAACTCTTATCTTAGGAGATCTTGTGCAGTTATTCTTTCCTTAAGGAGTATTATTGGTGTTTCCATACCCTAAAGGTATTATCTATATGTCTCATTGTGTGGATTGTTATTATAGATAATTATTTATGGATGAATGATTTAATATTTCTTCATATTAGTGAATGATTTATGTTAATGAGAATAAATGTTCATAAAAGGTGGTATTAGAGCAATGATTCTAGTAGAGTGGAGGTTGTATTTTTTATGGATTATAGAATTAGGGCATTTTTTCTCCAAAAATATATTTTTTTATCACATCTTTGTGTAAAATTATCTGATTCAAATAATTCTTGTGTCATTTTGTTTGACATTTGAAGAGATTTAAATGAGTGGTAAGATATAGAGGAATCCAAGTAATATTGAGGGAGATATGACCCTAAGAAGTCAGTCATCTAGAGCAAGGGCAATGTTAGGGTAAATTTTTTCCAAGCAATATATTTTTTTGGGAGCCATATCTTTGTGTAAAGTTGTCCAATTTAGGCAATTCTTGTGCCATTTTGTTTAGAATTTGAATAGCTTTAAAATGAGTAGTCATATAAGAAAATCGAGTAGTATTAAGGGAGATACAACCTTGTGAAGTCATCCATCTAGAACAAGGGTAGTGATGAATTTTTAAATTGCATTTTTCTAGAAAACAGACTTTGAGATATTTGTCAGTTAGGGTAAGCAAATTATCTATTTTTTTGGGGGGGCTAGTTGTTTATATGAAAATTTGTCTTCAAAATCTATGGGATCTATAACCCTAGTTTGCATTATCATTTTTGTGGATGTAAACTCTTGGAGTTATAATTTTTTTCTAGAGAATGATATTGATGTACAATAATAGTGGATGAAGTTTAGATATTTGTGTTTTGTTGATTTTTGTTGGTCATTCCACCTTGGCAGATTTTTAAAAGAGGAAGATTATTTTTGGTGGGTATGTTTTGTTAAGGAAAAGAATTATAATTACATATGGGAAAAAATAGAGCTAACATTCTTGAGTAGATGGGAATCTATTTAATTTTGGTTACAAAGAAAGTTCGCTATTTGTATGAGAGAGTTTGAGGGAAGGGATAAAAAGATAGATAGCTTGATGGGTGTCATCAAAGACCTTGAAAATAAACTACAAGGGATTCAAAATGAGAGAAATGAAATAAAAGGAGAGTGAGAATTATTCAAGAAATATAATGAAGACTATGAAAGAGATAAAATTATTTGAGGAGAAAGTGGAAAATGTTAAGGAATATAGTGAGAATAATTCTTTATATTTACAAAAGCAAGAGAAGGATCTAAATTCATCTAAAACTTAAATTTTATAGGTTCATGAATGAATTCAAAAGGAAAATATTATTATTTTTACTAATCCTAGTAGTAGATATAATTTCATTAATAGTGTTTTGGATAAGAGGTTGCAAGTTCAAACAATAAAAATTAAGGACATACAACTTGAGGGTGAGAATGTTTAGATTTTTGAATATTTGAAGATCACCATGGATGAATATGTTTTACATTTTGATGTAAATCCAACTCCAATAGGTCAGAACAAATGCCTCCAATAACATAAAAACTACGATAAACATAAATAAATTGGTAAAAACTTCCATTCACATAAACTGCAATAAATAGAAATAACCAGTTAAAATCCCAATCACATAAAAATTGTAATAAGTGGAAATAAATCAGTAAATACTTTATTTTCTCATTCTTGGGTTCATCGCCATAATTCAATACAAGAGGAATATATTTAGATATCCCAAGAGAAACCCTATAACGAAACTCGAAAGCTTAAATCCCTAAAGATAAAGAAAATTACTATTTGTGGTAAAATAGTTTTTTGTTAAAAATTACCATTTTTAGTAATTACTATTTTTGGTAAATTATTGTTTGGTAAAAAAATATCATTTTTAGTAATTACCATTTTCGAAAAATTATTTTTTCGTCAAAAATTACCGTGTTTAGAAATTCTATTTCTGGAAAATTGTCTTCTCATAAAAATTACCATTTTTAGTAATTTACAAAAAAACTTAGATCATTCTCCTCTAGTTGAAATAAACTCTGCTCCTGCGAGTTCCTCTAATCAAACTCCTGCAATATTTTGCTATCAATATTTTTCCTAACTATTTGAATCTTGGATCAAATTAATATGATTTTGAATATCCCTTTTCAGGGATAGTCCATCTGGTAACTCCTCTGGTATGACATCTGCATACTCTTTTAGCAACTTTGCTACTGCAGGTGGTATAGAAACATCCATAGTATCCACCTTTTGTGCTATCAACACAACAAAAATCGACTTCATTCATCCCTGTGACAAATTCCTTAGTTGTCAATAGTTTTTTACTCTGCCCTTCTTCCTTATGTGGTAACAAGACCACTTTACTCCATCCTTATAGAATGTGTAAGTATTCCTTCCCCATCATGGGTAGCCTTCTTGTCATATTGCCAAGACCTCCCCAACAATAAGTGACATGCATCCATTGGAATTAAATCACACCATACTTCATCCTTGTAGATATTCCCAATTGAGAACTTAACCAGACACCTCTTATCTATATTTACCTCATTTCCTTTCTTGAACCACAATATGTGATAGGGATATGCGTTCTCACATTTCAAGTTAAGTTTCTCAACCATTTCATTTGAAACCATATTTTCACAATTACCACTATCAATAATCATCTTACATACCTTTCCTCTAGATGTGCACCTAGTTCAAAAGATATTTGTATGCAGCCAGGAATCACCACCATCATTATCCTGCACTTTCTCCTTCCTTGGTATGATCATCGTTCTCCTTATCACGAGATTTTATCCCATGTCTGCACCAACTTCTATATCAGTTTTATCTTCTACCTCAACCAGATTGATTCTATATTTTTCTCCCCACCTTCTTTCTTGTGCGAAATAGTGCAGACACTCAAAATATCTATGCCCTTCCTCACTGCATCTATAAGAGGTATATTACCTCTCTAGCCCTTTCCAATTTTGTCCTCCACCATAACCTCTTCCTCTTTGAAATCCTCCACCTATCTGGTGGTTACTATGACCTTGTCCAAATTCTTCTTGTTTTCCTATATTAAAAGATTCTCCATTTGAGGAATTAAATCCACTACACCCCTTGAGTGGTGATGATGGCCCTTTCTTCACTTATCTTCTAAAATTACTCCTCTTATGTTTCTCTTTGACCTTTAATGTGAACTAATATGCATCCTCTACACTATGGATCTAAAGCATACTCAATTCATCTTGTATAGCATAACTTAATCCATTCACATACCTTGCAACCTTTTGTTCTTCTGAGTCTTCAAGCTCCACTTGAATTGATAACTTGTAGAATTCATTGGTGTAGTCCTTGATGCTTTGATCCTTTTGTCTGAGGTTTTATAATTTATGAAACAATGTTTGGGCATAATATTTAGGCAAGAATTTCTCCTTTAGTTTTTTTCTATTTTTTGCCAAACCCTAATATTTTCCTTTCCTTTCCTCTACCTCTCCTTCTGTAGATGATCCCACCAAATCAACACATGCCCTTTCAACTTCGTGCATGTAAGATTTACTTTCATTTCCTCTAAAATATCTCTCCACTCAAAGAAATTCTCTATGCTATTCAACCAATCTATCAACTCTTCTAGTTTCAACCCTTCTACATACTCAGGGACATCAATCTTGATCCCATATCCATTTCCTTCCAAGGCCCTAATCATCCTGTCCTAAAAATTATGCTCCTTTGGCTTCCCCTTTGTTTATCCTCTACATGAGCCTTTGATCTATTGTCTTCTTCCATATTCTCATTATCAAAATCTAGATTTGCAAAATCCATTGGATGTCTTTCCCTCATATGAGCCATCATTCAAGTCAACTGAGCAACTTGTGCTTGTAGCTCCTGCATATACCTGTTAACTTGGGCATAACCTCTTCTTCCTCTCCTCATGCTAATATGATATGTGTTATTCTAAACAAAAAACAAGAATAGCAAAATAACTGTAATCAACAAAAGCACCTTCTATTCTCCAAAAAATATCCAACTTGCTCTAATACCAAATAATGTAAATCTAGCTGTAAGAGGTCAAAACAAATGCCTCCCATCACATAAAAACTACGATAAACACAAATAAACTAATAGAAAAAACCAGTAAACATCCCAAGCACATAAAAATCGTAATAAGCGAAAATAAACTAGTAAATGCTTTATTTTCTCATTACTAGATTCACTGCCATAATGCAATACAAGAGGAGTATATATAGATATCCCAAAAGAAACCTTAAAACAAAACCCTAAATATAAAAAAAAAATCCTATTTTTCGACAAATTATTTTTTTGTCAAAAATTACTATTTTTAGTAATTACTATTTTCAACAAATTATGTTTTCATCAAAAATTACCATTTTTTTTTTGGTAGGTTAAAATTATATTAAAAGTGGGTTTTGAAAGGACCCCAAAACCTTTTTACAACAGGTCAATCGACCAAACCAAAGGTCAAAAATAATCAATTTGAAAAATCTCGCCCAATGGGAAACAAACAGTTTGGAAAAACCCGCCAAATGAGAACAGATAAATTTAAAAAATCCTTCCCAGCAAGAAACCACCAATTTTGAAAAATCTTGCATAGCAAGAAAACATGTAGGATGACAATTTTGAAAATCCCGCCTAGCGGGAAGCAGCTGAAAACCACCAAATTGAAAATCCCCCCCAGCGGGAAAACCAACAAGTTTGGAAAATCCTGCCCAACAGGAAAACCAATAGAAAAAATGAATTTGAAAAACCCTACCCAACGGGAAAACTAGCAAGTTTGAAGAATCCCATTGAATGGGAAAACCAACAAAAAACGAATTTGAAAAATCTTGTCCAACGGGAAAACCAACAGGTTTAGAAAATCTCGTCCAACAGGAAAACCAATAGAAAAAAGGATTTGAAAAATCCTGCCCAACAAGAAAACCAGCAGGTTTGGAAAATCCCGCCCAACGGAAAAACTAGCAAAAAAACGAATTTGAAAAACCGCAGCACTGGTATCCCACCAATAGGAGTACAAGGTAACCAGGTTGGGGTAAGGTCTGGAAATGGAACAACAAAAATGGGATATCCCCAAGACCATCGGATCTCCCTTGTAACTAGACTGGGAATGCAACTACAAAGGATAAATAGGGAAACTGTCACATGAGCACCCGTTATTAGAGAGGAATTCTTGCCCAGGTTGAAAAATATGGCAGTGTCTTTGTAGTAGATGATGAATCACGAGGTCCCATCCCAAGACCTTTAAAACTGCAAAGAAACATACCGCATAAACAACCAATAAAAAATTTACCAGGCCCACCCTTGCCTATAAAAGGATGTATCTAGGGAAAGTCGTAGCTGCACAAAGAAGCTCAGGGTCCCCCTCCAAGACCAAAAGGATAGACTACAGGAAGAAACCAAGGATCCATCCAAAAAACAAGCAACCACTAGATCTACAAGAAGATCCCGAAGGCAGAGAGTTCCTGGAATGACTAAGAAGGAAATTCATTTGCGAGAATGAATCCCAGGTCCCCACGAAGCCGAAAAAGAGTGCAGATGAGAATTTCGAGCAGTGAACAGGAAATCAGAGCCAAAACCTCTTCCAAAAGCCACCCCCAAGCTAGCCGAAAACCCACCAAACTAGGGTACTCAGGGACAGAAACCACAACACACTCCTTGCAGTGAAACAATCCAGTTAAAAATGGGAAACCTGAGAAACCCAATAATCCTGAGAACTAGGCCAGAGAGCAGCCCAGGGAGGGGGGCAAGGAAATGGAAAAGTGGGACTGGACAGTCCCAGGGAACCTAGCACTGGATCCATCCCGCCCTGCCCCCCACATTGTGATCCAAAAGGCTATACCTTTTGACAAGTTTAGTATTAGCTTATTATTCTTATTTGTATAAAAAATTGTCATTTTTAGTAATTACTATTTTCGACAAATTATGTTTTCATCAAAAAGTACCATTTTTAGTAATTCACTAAAAAACTTGGATTGACATGCAAATTAACACACAACTTTATAACACCCATATTAGGCATCCTAGAAAATCTTGACACCTAATCATACATAAAAAAATATTTTAAAACTTCTAAAAAACACCCTTTGAAAGATAGGCTCCTGTATCACATTTAGATTTTATGGTACGAAGATGGATGATGTGGATATTTTACTTGGTTATTATTTGTTGGATTCTTTGGATACTTTTAACATTAATGTGCAAAATAATTTTATGAAGTTATTTAAATGAAAAAGAAGATAACTCTATAGGATATTTATTAGCTTAAGGAGCAAAGATCCAAGGAGAAGTAAGAAGTAGTTATGATAGAGGAACAAGTTAAGGAACCAATAAAAGAATCAAAAGTTGAATTTATAGTAGCAACAAAAATAGAGTCCATGGAAGAAGCAACAACAAAGTCCAAGGTATCTCTGCTAGAAGTGCACAAGGATACACCAAAAGAAGGGCACAATAGAGAAGAACATGAAGAAGAATTTAAAATAGAGAAACAAAATGCTAAAAAATCAAAGGAAACATAATGTCAAGCTAAGGTTGTAGCATATCACCACCTACACTACCCTTAGCGATAACAATATTAGAGGCATGGCTTAAGGCATCAATATTTTTAAGGATCTACATGGAGTCAAAAGGGCATTAAGTATGACAATATCCAATAAAAAAGCATATTGATTCCAGATCTCAAAGAGGTGTAGCAACATCAGGGAATAATAGGATCAATCATTCAAAATATTAGAGTCGAGCAGCAGAAGCATGGAGTCAATAGAGTAGTTACAGATATTCAAGTGACATAATGACAACTTAACTTTAAAGACCAACACCAACAAATATTTCACTTGGATGGATGGATGATCAAGATTGGTACTAGTTGTTAGTATTGCTTAAAATATTACATTATTTAGTTTCTTCTCATGTTTTAAGGACAAAATATTTGTAAAGAATATGTATATGGGGATATGATATTATATTGTATATGGATATTATGAATAGTTGGTATAGGCCACATATAACCCAAGATTGATAACATTCTTGTATTATATTACATTATAATAATGAGTGGCATGAGGGTTTATAATATGGGTATATAAATAAGGGATACTATCATTGTAATCATCATCAATCATATTGAGTATTATCTTGTAATCATCTTTACCCATGAAGTGGTTTGTGAGACTTTTCCCTCTCTAAGTGGTGCCTCATCTTGGGAGATCTTGTAGAGTTATTCCTTTCTTAATAATTATTATTGAGGTGTTATCTATGTTTGTCCCACTATGTGTATTGTTATTGTGAATAATTATTTGTGGTAGAATGATTTGATATCTTTGCATATTGGTGAATGATTTCTATTAATGAGAATAAAGTTTCATAACATAATAACCCATCCATAGGTGTTTTTTAGTGATGATGGCACCACTAAAGTGACCACCACCTAAGCCATCATGGTCCTATTTTATTATTGCTTGGTCTCAAATTGCATTTAAGCATCTAAGCTTAATGCCATCAATGGTATGGTGGTATACGATATTTCTAAGTATGACATATCTATAAGCTCATTGCTTGAGGTTCTTACACTCATTATGGTTCAAACCATCAAGAAAAACACAATACCTAAGGTAGACAAAGATATCCTTATCCCAAGAATCATAGGAGGGAGCTTCTTCTATTGAGAAGACTCCTCGAGAAAGCTGACTAGATGCTAAGGTTGAGGGTTCTCTAATTTGAGAAATGATGATCATAGCTTTTTCATCATCTAGATCTAAGGGGATAAGTGATGTAGTCGAGGCTATAACATCATTATGGTGATTACTAGACCAAGGAGTAGCTTCAATGGTAATATTTTCAAAAGCATCCATTAGTTTATTGATGATATATTTGCATGGTTAGAGTTTTTTATCTTTAGTTTGATAAACACCACTGACATGGTTGAGTACTAGTAGTTATGGCTAGAGTTTTTTTATCTTTAGTTTGATAAAAACCACTCATATGGTTAAGTACTAGTAGTTACATAAGATGTCATTGCCTGTAAGAGGAGGTAAAAGAGTCGCAAGAGTGTAGGATATGGACTCCCAAAGCTAGACTAATTTTTGGCTATGGAATTGAGACATGGATTTTATATTATTGTTGTAGTATGATGGTGTACATTGTTTACTTGTATAGATGAGGTAACATATACACTCATTTTCTTTATATATATTAGCTTTGGATTTATTATGATGTCTTTTAATTGCTTTATGATGCATCTTATATAATTAATTTATGATGATTAATGTTTATGGGATTTAATGCCTAATGATAAGTGGTTTTAGATTGATTATTAATTGGTTTATTGATTTATTCATGTATCATATAATTATGATTAAATTATGTTTAACGTAGGATGATAAATGATTGATTATGATGGGATGTTTAATGTTATGATGAAAATAAAATGATGATGCTATGATTAGATGAGATATGGTGACATGGGAATTAGATCAAGATGATAGATAAATGATAAATGCATTATTAGTAAGCGATGCACCCAAGAGAGATTTGAAATAATGCCAAGAGCCATTGCTATAATACAACTATATATAACTATAATACAACTATATATAGCTATATATAGATATAGATTTGTCAAGTAGGACTTTAGCTTAAATAAAATAAAATATGTATATATAGATATTACAACATTGCTATAATACAACTATATATAGCTATATATAGATTTAGATTTACCAAGTGGGGCTTTAACTTAAATATAATACAACTATATATAGCTATATATAGATTTAGATTTACCAAGTGGGGTTTTAACTTAAATAAAATAAAATATGTAGCTAAGTGGGACTTTAGCTTAAATAAAAAAAAATATGTATATATAGATATTACAACTATGTGCATAGAATTTGCTTATATATTTTTCCTAATGGGACTTTAGTTAGATTTGCATGGAGATTTTCCTAATGGGATTTTAGTTAGATTTGCATTGAGATTTTCTTAATTGAGATTTTACTAATAGAATTTTAGTTAGATTTGCATCGAGGACTATAATACAAGTTATGTACAAACATAAAAAAAAATAAAGAGAAAATCTAAAGGACAGTCATAGGACTTTTGATTTGGGTTTGCCTATAGAAATTTTGATTAAGTGATTTTTAATTTGGGTTTGTCTATAAGAATTTTGATTCAGCTTGGAGATTTGCCTTTGTACAAATGTACGAAGGACTTTTACTTAGATTGGTTTATCCTATGCAGAGAGGACTTTTGATTAGATATTAATGTTATATTAAGACTTTTGATTGAAGATTAATGTTAGATTAAGAATTTTGATTGAAGATTAATGTTAGATTATGCCTCCAATAGGGAAGATGAATCTAATATTGACATGTTTCCATAAGAGATGATATTCATTGATCTTGCTATCGGTACATAGAAGATAAACGATGATATTCAATGATCTTGAATATCAATTGTTACAATACCTAATAAGAGATTGATAAGATATAAGAATTTGATTAACCATAAAAGATGATATTCAATGATATTGAATATCAATTGTTACAATACCTAATAAGAGATTGATAAGATATAAAAATTTGATTAACCATAGATAGAATTAGCACCTATGTGAATGGAAGAAGGTAGATTGAGGTGAAAATAGTCATCTATCCTTGAGGATCAATATTTAACAAAGGAACCATTTAGTTGTTTTGATTAATTAAATATAGGATCAATATTTAATAAAGGAACCATCGACAATCAATATTTAACAAAGGAACCATTTAGTTGTTTTGGTTAATTAAATATAGGATCAATATTTAATAAAGGAACCATTTAGTTTGTTTGGTTAATTAAGTATAAATTTGTGAGGTTGAATAAATTAGAATGATAAGGGATTATTAAGATTGATCGGTTAGTCATCTATCTTTTCGACTTAATCAACCTTGAGGATCAATATTTAACAAAGGAACCATTTAGTTGGTTTGGTTAATTAAGTTTAAATTTTTGAGGTTGAACATATTATGATGGTAGTAGGAACCATTTAGTTGGTTTGGTTAATTAAGTTTAAATTTTTGAGATTGAATAGATTATGATGGTAGTAGATGATATGATAAAATGATAAGGGATTGTTAGGATTGATCTTGCCATTAGCACTTGTGAACCTTAAGTTTAAATTTTTTTGAGGTTGAATAGATTATAATGGTAGTAGATGATATGATAAAATGATAAGGGATTGTTAGGATTGATCTTGCCATTAACACTTGTGAACCTTGAAGTACTCATCATGTAACACAAAATAGATGAAGATAAAGCTTGAGTCAAATTGGACTAGAGATGTGAACCTTAAAATATTCATCATGTGGCAAGAGATTGGTGATTGATAAAATAGATGAAGATAAAGCTTGAGTCAAATTGGACTAGAAAGATAAATTGAGATAGGTTGATGTTGTATAAATACTTATTGGTTTACAAAGTGGAACTAGCCTAGAGATAGATTAGCCCAGAGATAGATTGAGATAGGTTGATGTTGTATTTATTGGTTTACAAAGTGGAATTAAAAGGATCCACTCGTATTCTCTACACCAAAAAAAAGGTTTTAACGGTGGTTTTTGAAGGACGATTATTCAACAGTCATCGATACGATGATTGAAAAACACCTCGTTACACCAAAAACCAAAACAGGGCTTAAGGGTGATTATTCAACCGTCATCTATGCAAAGATTATAAAACACCTCGTAAAAAGTCTCTATACGAAGATTAAAAAATACCTCATAAAAAGTCTCTATACGAAGAATAAAAAACACCTCAAAAATTGTCGCTCTTTTAAGTCAAAGTTAGGAATAGGACAAAGAGGGCGGTTTTAATCTGCCCCATTATATAAACCGGGCTCTTATTATTACTTTTCAAACAAATATATAAAACACATGAAAAGCTAGTTTTATTATTACATCAAATCTTATGAAAAGCTAGTTTTATGGTTTCATTATTACATGAGAATCTTATGAAAAGCTAGTTTTATAGTTTTATTATTACATGAGAATCTTATGAAAAACTAGTTTTATTATTACATGAAAATCTTAGTAATAATTGTTTATTATTACATAATTTTTTAGATAAACAGGTGATTAATCCGAATTTTATTTTTCTTATGATTCATAAGACTGTATTTTAATAAAATGGCGATTTACAAATGCCTAGGTACAAGGAAGTGTTTTGGCCGTTTAATTATAGCCGCGTATAGCTGAAGTTTCCATTGTAACTTATTTGAATTGGATTTGGAAAAATTTAGAGAAATTTTGAAACCTTTATGGTGAAAACAAATTTAAGCAAATGTCTTGTAACTTATTTGAATTGGATTTGGGAAAAATTAAGCAATGTCTTGTAACTTATTTGGATTGGATTTGGGAAAAATTAAAGAAATTTTAAAACCTTTATGGTGAATCAATGTACAGACTACACTAAATCTAAAAAACAGATAACAAAGCCTAACAACAAAGCCTACATGAAGAATCTTAAACAAGGTTATTGGCACATGGAAGAATGATGTTTTCCGAAACCACAACAAAGCCTACATGAAGAATCTTAAACAAGGTTATTGGCATATGGAAGAATGATGTTTTCTCAAGCCAATTGTTTTTCATTATTGAATCTTAAACAAGGTCATTGACATATGGAAGAATGATATTTTCTGAAACCAATTGTTTTTCATTATTTTCATTTTAATCTTCAGGTTTTGAAATATGAATAAACTAGCCCACTTTAGAGCAATTGTAGACCAGTCACTTGAAAGTTTTGAATTGCAAGGTATCCTCTTCTTCAAATACAAGGAAAAGTAGTAACAATGTAAAATTTAAAACCCATTACTTCCAAATTTCCATAGCTATATTATTGTAGCTTCAAGTGATGATGTCAAATTGAATTTTTTAAACAAAACACTGCAAACCAGCAGAATGCTAGGCCTGCAAACGTGTGAAATCATTTAACTCCTCTCGACCTTAAAATGAGGTAAAATCATTCCTCATCATAACTGCCATAGCCATAATATTGCAGACATCTTACAAAAACAAATAAGACATAAGAGCCGAAGGATCCATTTACAGATGGAAGGTCGATACAAGGACAGTGAAGGCACGGACGCATGCTAGCGATAAAGAAAGTTTTGAATTGCAAGATATCCTCTTCAATCCAAAACCAGCATAAAAATAGTAACAGTGTAAAATTCAAAACCCATCATTGTAGCTTCATGATGTCAAACTGATTTCCACAAAGCAAAAAACTATAACCCCAGTAGTAGAATGCGGGGCATGCAAGCCTGCGAAATCATTTAACTCCTCCCGACCTTAAAATCAGATTAAAATCATTCCTCATTGAGAATTTGCCATAGCCATAATTTTGCAGACATTCTGATAAAAACAAAGAAGAAAGTAAGAGAAGAAACGGGGGACGCGTGGGTAGAGGAGGGGACGCGTGGAGAGAAGACGCATGGAGAACGCATGGAGGAGAGGAAAAGGGGAAAGGGGGTGGGGAAAAGCATGTCCTCTCTTAAAACACACTGCATTCGACACTAATCGTTTACGAACCACCACTAAAAATCCTCAATTAGCATTTGTTACTTCCAAATCCTGAAGGGAATGGGAGGATATTAATAAGAGGTGTTGTTCTTGAAAAAATTGAGAGTATAACGTGTTCTATATCGATTGCAAATACAATCACACTACAGACGTTGATCGAAGAAAATGAAAAGAACTACGCACATCTTTGTACGGCCAAGAGACGAAGACTGGCGACAAATTCAGGAATTGTAGCTCGACCCAAATGGCCTCCACCCGTAAGATATGTGCATATTCATGAATGTGATACTTTCTCCGTAAATAGCATCCCTCGAAACAAATTCCACAACATTTTTAACTGCAGGCCTTTCAAGAATTTTGGGTTGTTTATGATCTTTGTTGAGTTGCAGATTGAAATATTTTGTTTGCCAATATCAACAGTAATTACACTTCACAATCACCCCGGAATGACGGTGTTGAGTAAAGTTTTATATGGCTCAATGCAGGTCACAGCTTATGATTGGTATAGCTAGTGCAACCCAACAATCTCGCCTATCATAGAAATGTAAGAAGACTTGGTTAAATACCTAAACATTTCTATGTAAGAAGACTTAGTTAAGTAATTACACATTTATGTTATAATATCTAAATATTTGAATGTATATGGCTTCGGCCAAAGTATGGTGTATATGGCTCTCTCTCTATGTATCATTTTCTTTGAAGGATCATAGTTTAAGAAAAATTTCTTTCGTGATTTCTCTCAGTTGTACGAGCATGTGTTTTTTGGGCAGGAAAGGAACCAAAGGACAATGGCTATAATGTCCAAAGACTGCTAATATCCAAATGTCCTGCGAGTGAAGGCTCCTTAAAAGGTTGTTAACCATTTAAATGATGAAGTAAAAATTTTATTTTATTGCTGTTAAAATGTCTGCATAGATGTTCCTTCAAAATGAAAGGTTAAGTTTACGGTGTTGGTGAGAAAAACTGTAACTTGTAAGTTCTCTTTGGTCTTCCATTGGTCTTAGTTTTGATGGATTTGAGGAGAAATATGAAATAATTGTTAACATGGAGCATCAATTTATGATGATAGCATATATCAACTATTGAGTCAAATTCATTTTACTTTGTATACAATTTTTAGAAGGTTTATCTTGTGTAATAGGAAGTTGTAATATTTTTTTTTGAAGTAACAAAATCAGAAACAGAGAACGTCTGCCAAAATGAATAAAGCAAAGCAATAACATAATTAATAACAATAATTACTTGTAATTTGCCAAAATGAATAAAGCAAAGCAATAACAATAATTAATAACAATAATTACTTGTAATTTGCAGAATAATAATTAAAAAAAGTGGGGAAAAGAGAAGGGTTTCTTAAGTTAGTTGGTGTATGAAATAATAAGCTAATTTAAAAAATAAAATAAAACTACGGTTAAAATGAAAATGAAATCGTTTTATGGATGGGAGAGCACATACTGCCAGTAATGCTCTTTGCAGCATGAATGTTCTCTTCCGTAATAATTGTCAAGTTGCTAATGATAGGCTTCGAGTTGAATGTAAAGGCAGTTTTTCTTTATTAAATAGGGCATTGGTTTTAAAAATATCACATAGCAACCTCCTGCCGTGTAGAGGGCCAGTAGCATTGTTTCAAGTCCTACGAGAAGCATCGACATAGGTCCTCAGCGTTAAATTGATTTACACACCTTGTAATAGAGAACGTTTGTTAAAACTCAAACCAATGCATATAGAGGAATTACCATTGAGCATGGACGTACGTGAGAATTCTACAAGGATTACATTGGAAATGAAAATCCTCACATAGAGGTGCATAAAAAATATGATCGTAAATTTAAAAAATAAAAAATCCTACCCAAATCTAAAAAGTAAATTCCATCGAATCCTTCGTTAGTTTTTGGTGATTCTTCAGGGTTTAGATGGGTCTAAGAGGGCGGTTTAAAACCACCTTTTTATGAAACATTAAGAGGGCAGTTCTCCTAAGAGGGCGGTTTTAAATTGTCCTCTTAGTGTTTATTAGGACAATTTTTTACCGTTGTAAAAAACATCTTATTTTAGCTGTCCTTAAAGCCTTTTTTTGATGTAGTGATTAGTTGCTTAGTGAATACAAATATACTATCTTAATAAGGATTATCATTTGTATGTCATTGTAAATCCCTGACTTAATATCTAATAGAGTGTCTAATTAGAGAAGTCATACGAATACAATAAAATATGAAAACATATTGATATAAACAACATTGACAAGAAACTAAAAGCAAATAGCCAATCGATACAAACTCATATATAGTATCTTTTAAGTTCTTTTCTATCAAGTGTGATGAGGCAATAAGCATCTAATCCACACTTGGTGGTTATGATGTATGGACCTACCTAATTAGGCTCAAATTTACCTTTGATATTGGTTTTTTTCTTTTTTGATTTACATGGTGGAATCGGTAACTGCCATCGTGATCTGAGCGTGTTGTTTGCCTCTATGGTCACCATGGTATTCTATGCTATCCACCTCGAAAGTCCTCACACGGTAATCTATGCAGTCCACCCCTATAACTGCCACACCACATTCATTTTAAACCTTTTACACCACCGAAAGCACCAAGAATTTGAGATTGATTTTGAAATTGACATTTTTCTAATTCTCTTTGAAATGTCCTTCTAATTAGTTTTCAAATAGGTAGAAGTTGTAGTGTGCCTGGTGTGTGAATAGTTTCCTCCTTCATATGATGAAAAGTATCACATTCTTCAACAAAGGTCTTAATATCCTTTTTCATTCCTACTTAGAAAAATGTGTGTTTAGCCTATTCATGTCTTTAAAGATGCATTTCCTATGTTATATATTCATGAAGTGGCAAATTTTTAAGGATAACAAGGCAACCTCAGTATCTTATATGTTGCCCATACCATATATGTCTTGGGTGAGATTTAGGATAAGTTTGGAGCTATTAAATTAAGGATTCCAAGGTGGAGTTATGGGTTACTTCATCTAAAGATGGTGGATATATTAAGGAAGTGGAGTAGATATGGTTCATAACAATTCTCTAGTTCTCATATTGATAGGAAAATGCATCAACAACAATATTTTTCTTGCCCTTCTTATAAATGACTTCATAGTCATATCCTAGCAGTTTGGTCATCTATTTTTTGTTGTTTAACCATAGAAACATGCTGTTCAAGAAAGTATTTAAGGTTGTGGTGATATGTTTTAATGTAAAAATGCCACCCAATAAGATAAGGTATCTAGTGGTTGATAGTGTGTAATATCACCATCATCTCCTTCTCATAGGTCAATGACCACCCTTCTTGCATAAGTATTACACCAATTCCACTTTTGAAGGCATCACTTTCAACCATAAAAGATTTGGAGAAATTGGGCATTACCATCACAAGCAGAGAGAGCATAGCATGCTTAATTCACCAAAAAACATATTTGTGGGTTTTGACCATAGAAATAATTTCTTTTACAACAAGTCATTAAGGGAGATGCAATCTTTCCATAATCATGAACAATTTTTTGATAATAGTTGATGAGGCATAGGAAAACCCAAATATTTTTGAGAGTGTGTGGCTTGGGGTATTCCTATATGACGGTATTATATTTAGGATTCACCTTGATCCCTTACTCTAAAACTATGTGGCTAAGGTATTCCACTTCCTACATTTCAAAAGAATATTTAAACTATTTTGCGCATAGTTTATTATCAGTCAAGAGTTGCAGGGTCTAATCCAAATGTTGCAAATGTTCCACCCATGTGTGACTATAAATTAGAATATTGTCAAAGAAGACCAAAATAAATTACAAAAGACTCTTAAAGGTGGAAGGCATGTTGGTAAGACCAAAATGCATGACAAGAAATTCACAATGGCCTTCATGAGTATAGAATATTGTATTTGGAATACCTTCTTCGCCCAATCTGATATGATGATATGTTGAATGTAGATCAAACTTCAAGAAGTGAGCACCATGGAGTTCATTCAGTAACTCATCAATGTTGGGAATAGGAAATTTGTCCTTAATGATTTTTTATTGAGTTCTCTAAAATCCATACATAACAACAAGATCCATATTTCTAATGGGTTGACATTTGGATGAATGACCCTTGCTGCTAACAAATCTTGCACCATTTTTCAATATCAATATTTTACATATATGGGTATTCATAGGGATGATTTTTAGGTGGTAAGCTTCTAGGGATAAGCTTAATGACATGATCGTGAGCATGCCATGGTGGTTATTAGCATATGATAAATTATTCACACAATATATCAATATTAAATTCACAATATATTCTCACACAAAGACATACACATATATTCAAACACACTTGCTATATTTCATGAATCACAATCTTAGTATTCCAAATAGTGACTCTTAACATTTCAGCTTCAACAAACTATTCCTCTTGTTAGACCCTTTACTGTTCTAAGAAATATGACTCTTCATATTTCTCATATGAGAAATATATTTTATTAACTCCTAATAATGACAAACCTCTAATGATTACTAAATGAAAAACTCTAAATGACTCATATTTACAATACTCTTTTCACACTACATATTTACAAATATTTACAAGTACCAAATAATGTAGTAAGATACTAATATTTACAAGTACCAAATAATGTAATAATGACCCTTGCTACTAATAACTCTTGCACCATATTTTAATGGGTACTGATAAGGATGAATGTTGGGTGGTAAGCTTCCAAGGACAAGCTTGATAACATGATTGTGAGAATTCCATGGTGATAACCTATGTGGTTCTACAAATATGAATGCATGTTTTTTCATAATTCCTTGTAATTTCATGGACTAAATTATATCAGTGGTAGTCAAGGCCTAGAGTGCAAAAAATTGTGCCACTACCCCTTGAGATGATATCTTAAAAAAAATCCATTTGATAGGAGGTGATGAGTTGGGTAGGACCTTCAGGTATACCACAAAGAGTTTATTGATTTCCATATTTATTAAATTGCATCCATAGCTTAGAAAAGTCCCATACTATCAAACCCAAGGTACAAAGCCATTGAGTTCCCAACATAATGTCACAACCTCCCAAGGGAAGAGCAAACAAGTATGCCCTAAGGTTGTAGCCATCCATCATCACCTTCACAATTCCACATTTTCCTTTGAATGGTAGAGTACAACCATTGGCCACCATGACTTCATATTAATTACAAGAGTAGATATAATAGTATACTTTTTTGGATACATGAGGATCAATAAAATTGTGGGTACTACTTGAATCAATAAGGTTTATGAGTCATTTTATCTTTAAATACGCTATCACTTTTAGGGTTTGGGGAGTGGAAATCCTAGCTAAGGCATGTACTAATATTTTAGGTGGTTGGTACTCTATCATTTAAAACTCTTTAGGTTGCCCTTCTTCTCTATGGTCCTCCCCTTCATCATGTGGTTTCCTTGTTAGATATTTTGAGCGATAAATTGAAATTGATGTCAAGAATAAATTGTCATTGATGTCAAACGTCAGTATCAATGATAAGTACAAGAAAAGTAAAAAGTGGTATTATATTGGATAATATTGTTTGGGAAAGAAAAGTAAAAAGTGGTATTATACTGTTCACCCCCCCTCTCAGTATAAGCTTGTGTTCTTCATTACTAGTGGAAGGTTCACCCACATTGAGTAAATATAGTTTCTATTGTACACACTTGTGGCCCAAATAATATTTATCATCATAGTTTTAACATATTTGTTGTGCCCTCTATGCCTCTATTTCTTCTCAGGTAAGATATTTGATTAGGGGCAATTTATTGCATAGGTTTGATAATTTCCTATATGGAAGTGAAATTTAAGATTATGGAGGTTTTAAAGTACACCTTTATGGCATGAATTTATCTTTTGCTAGTCTGGCTAGTCCTACCACTATCATCATATTGTTTGATTTGAAAATTCTTACCTCAACATGAATATATTTCTTTAATACATAAATAAATAACTTTAGAAAAAACTTTGCACTCAGTCCCTTAGTGCAATTTACCAATAGGTTTTAAAGGACACCTTTATGGCATGAATTTATCTTTTGCTAGTCTGGCTAGTCCTACCACTATGATCATATTGTTTGATTTGAACATTCTTACCTCAACATGAATATATTTATTTAATACATAAATAAATAACTTTAGAAAAAACTTTGCACTCAGTCCCTTAGTGCAATTTACCAAATTTTAAATTGTGTTTGATAATGACAGACAGATGTTATTTGTCTTAACTTGGTGAAGGATCCAGTGAAATTCTTGTACTCATTGAGTCTAAATCAGGTGAGTAATTTTATCATAAATTTAGCCCCAAGTAAGATGTAGATGCATATTCTCCAACCATTGGTACCATTGAAGTACTTCATGTTCAAGGCTGAAAGATGCAATTGCAACCCTTTGATTATGGGGAGTCACATGAAGAGAAAAATATTGTTTGACCCAATACAACCAACTAGTTGTATCCTTGACATTATATTTTGAAAGTCTAGCTTGGGCATTGTCTAATTAGTATTAAGAGGTAAGGTACTTCATGCTCTACCCTTGAAATTGCCCATGTGACTCCTTGATGATTTTATCACTAGCATGTCATATTTGTCATTTAGGTATGTTAAATGGATTTCAAGGTCATCTAATTTATTCAATTTGTCTAGTTTGGATAATGCCTAACAAAATTCTAGTTGTTGGATTTTTACTTGTCTCACCTGTTCACTTAGTCACTCTAGCTATTGGGAAGTTGTAGTACCTCCAACCTTTTTTAGGCACTTTAGGGTGTTTAAAAAAGTTTATGGGAGTTATATTTAAAAATGATCAACTCGAAGAGAGGAGTTGAATGGACTATACCACAAAATAATGAATTTGACCTTTTGTACTCTTAAATTATTAACTAATTGTTTTGCTTTTGTTAGATAATTATTACATTATTTTTTATTACTATTACACCTTACAGGAAGTTGAGATAAGTTGAATTGTTAGAGAAGGTGAATCACCAAGAGACATACCATTGTATGTATATGTATAGATTTGAGGTTGAAAGAGTGCAATAAAAGTTTATATTTTAAATCCTAACATTGGTATTAGAGCAAAGGGTGAACCTGCTACAATAGAACCATGGAAGTTTTTACAATATAGTAGATCACTATGGGGCTCTCGTGATTGTTTTTTCCCTAGTACATTATTGTAACCATTCCATAATTGTGTGCATATCATTCTATTCACTTCTTAAAATTGTAGTTATTGTAGGAGCATCTATAATAATTCCTTGGATTCAAGTTATTCTTTACAAAATTTTTCCCATACTTCTACCACTTATACCCATCTTGTAGAATGTGAAATTTACATCTTGTTTCTTAAGGCATATCTCATGGGTCATTTTGACTTCCTCTTATTGTTATTTTTATTGCTTGGGTTTGCTTTGAGAATTTGAGGTTGGCTTATGGTGGACATGTCCAATTGAAGCCCCAAAATTTTTGGAGAGACCATGTGAGGAGAGGATGTTTTGTCTCTCTTAGGATTCACCAAAATATCTTAATTGGACTACTCATCTGATTCATTTTCATTGGGACTGATAAATTTTGATGACTCAAAGAACTATATCTCTTGCATCTACACCTCCTACTTGATGGCTTCCAAATCCATCTAAATATATTTGGATTTTTTAAAAAGTGCATCTTTTAGAGATTGGAAGATAGATGATGATTCCAATTCCTTTATTATTTTTGTGATGTGTTCGATCTATCCATGGTGTTTACTTGGGTGATAAATAACCCTTCTATGTATATCGGGCCATAGAACTTGTGCTGCTTCCATTATGACATGCTCTATAATATGTACATGATTTTTATAGATGATATTTGTAGAGTTTGTCTTTGTTATATTAGAGTCAAATATTCTAGAAGAAAATGGTATTTTAAAAATTAAAACAAAAAATTGCATAGACTTAGAGGAGTTAAAATTGAGAGTAGTTGGATGACATCATGTTGACCTAGGAGATAATGTTAAAAAACTGACCAAAAGCTTGTATTCCCTCTTGAGAAATTGAGAGAAACAAAAAAAGATGGCATTTGTTGAAGGGACACATCCTTTACCATAGGAGGAATTCAAAAGCTATAGATGTTGGAGAAGTAGTCAAAGAAAATGAAGACCTATAATTTGAACCCAAACATTATGACTAGAGGCATGGAGTGAAAATTGAGACTTGAAGAAAGTTGTATTAGAATGGTAATATGTGTTCTAGAGAAACTAAGAACACTCAATGGATAAATTGCTTGGAATGATGGAGTACTCGTTGAGAGTAAAGACCAATAACCTTAAATATTGAGAGAGGATGCAAAAATGAGAGACAAGGGAGTGATCATCTTAGAGCATTTGCATAAGATGAAGCAATGATTGTAACAACCCAAGACTACTCAGTTGGTTGCACCATTATGACTACAAAGGCTATCAAAAGGGTATATTTTTTTTGTTTTCATCAATAGTTTTGTTTATAGGCATGCTTTCTAGTTCATAGAAAAATTAGATTCACCAAATAAAATAAAATCATAAGCATAAAATAGTACATGCATGTTCACCACTTTTGGTTTCAGTACTACTACAAACATCCACCCAAGTGAACGAGATTGACCAAATCCCATGAAGGTGCCATTAGTGAAATCAACTTGTATCATTTATATACTCATGTTTTGGCATGCGGGTCAAATCATATTTGGGGTTGCCCTCTAGGGCCCATAACACCTAGAGGGGGATGCTTTATTTCCCCATCCCATAGCATATATGAATCTACAACCCACTCAGTAGTCTTATTCAATTTTTAGTTATGCAAGGGATCAACGTAAATTTATACCTAGTGTCTAACTAGGTGTCCACTACTCGGATCTAGTTAGAGCCCTGTCACTACACTTACCTTGGTCTTAATCACACATACCTCTTAGTTTTCCTCGAGAAAATTCTCCGGTCCTATTGGTGCAAAATCTACCTTTGGTTACGTTTACGCCCAAGACTTTTCCGACATTGAAAGACTAGGTTCAAAACAAATTTTACCTAGTTCAATCTCTAGAGGAGGCTGGTTCCTTTCTTTATTTTAGGAAAAGGGGGGAGAGTAAAGTGCATAAAGAGGGAAATATAGTCATTGCTAAGAATGTTTAGATGGTGCAGATTAGATAACAACAAAGAAACATCTACAACCTTTTACAGATAAGCATCCTTTGAACCATAAAATTAGAATAACTAGTCCTCTAGTGTAGATTTAGTCAAACATAAGCTTCTTGGAATCGTTAATTTCAAAGCTAGATGAAATTGAAATGTAGAAATTTAGAATAAGAATTAAGGCAATTTCTATTCAACGTAACTTATACAACAATCAACAATCCATACATACTTGATAACAACACTAGTGAGCCAGAAACCAGAATGAGTAGTCTTTATTTGCTTTCAAAAGTCTATGTACATTTCCTTGTAAACATCCAAGATCTGACCCTTTGTTTGGGTCGTGCATCCTATATATATATATCTTTTACATAATAGAAAAACTGAAAGTTGTTACAACAATATGCCCATAGTCTCATTTTGGTAAATATGCAGTTAAGAGAGTATGGAATCTTCAACTGCATATGGTTGGGATCTTCTTGTTATTATATGTTCACCTTTATCTTCTTGGAGACGTCGTGGCCCAACTATTTTCCACCTATTTGCTTTTGGTTTGTCGATCCGTGAAATCATGACATATCGCGAAATTGTGATGTTTTTCATGGAGGTGACTTGTGGGCACTAAAATGTCATGATATCACGATGTTTTCTCTAACCTAGCTCTTGAGCTCCAAAATGTCATGATATCACGATGTTGTCTCTAACTTGTCTCTTGAGGTCCAAAATATCGTGCGATCACAACGTTTTTCTCTGACTTGGCTCTTGAGCTCCAAAATGTCATGATATCACGGTGTTTTCTCTGACTTGGCTCTTGAGCTTCAAAATGTCTTGATGTCACAATGTTTTCTCTGAATTAGATCCTAAGATACAAAATATCATGATGTCATGATGTTTTCTCTGACTTGGCTCCTGAGCTCCAAAATATCATGATGGTGCGATGTTTTCTCTGACTTGGCTCCTAAGCTCCAAAATGTCGTGATGTCACAACGTTTTCTCTGACTTGGCTCTTGAGCTCCAAAATATCATGATGTCATGACATTTTATCTGACTTGTCTATTGAGCTCCAAAATGTCATGAGATTGTGACATTTTTCATGACTTGGCTTTTGAGCTTCCAAAATTTCATGAGATCGCGACATTTTTCATGACTTGGCTTTTGAGCAACAAAATGTCACGAGATCATGATGTTTATCATGACTTGGATTTTGAGCTTCCAAAATATCACGAGATCATGATTTTTTTCATGACTTGTCTTCTGAGCTCCAAAATGTCATGAGATCACAATGTTTCTTATACACTTAGCAAATTTTGGAGAATACATTTCCTTACTCCCCTTGATGTAGTCATTTTGACCTACATTATTGGTGCCTCCTAGGGGAATTCTACCAGTTGAATGTTAGAATCTAGAGCCTTTATCTATTTGGGAACGAAGTAAAAAGAACAACGACAAAAAAATAAAGAGAGAAATGGGAGTGATACAGAGCAAAAAATGCATTTCTTTCTATGTATGATCATTCCTTTGGAGTGTCTTCCTCTATTGATTTCTTTGTGTCTTCTTGCTCAGGTGCCACTATACTACTTGTTGAAGTTTTCTTAGCATTTTCATGTTTCTCTTTTTCCTGGACAACTTCATTGTAAGTGGCACAAGCCCTTTTCCAAGTCTCTTCATCTAGGTCTGAAGTCTCCATGAAAGTTAAATACAAATACTCTAATTCTTCCACTTTGTCATAAGATAGAACTTTCGATCTCATGTATAACTCATGCAAATAGGAGTTGATTTGGGTGAGGTCTTGAGCCATACTAAATATTTGTTCTTCTTGGATCGGCTCTTCCCAACTGTCTATTTCTGATTCATCATCTACAAAATCCTTCCAAGAAGCTTTCAGTTCATCCTCCCCTAAGCATTTCGAATATTTATCCTAGAAGCTCGACATTTTGTAGTTCTCTACTATGCATGTTTCAAAATTCCTTTGGATTCTGCCTTGAGTTCCCATATTATTTAGCACTCTCTGTCACAATTTTATGCCTTTTAAAGAAATTTCTAGCAACTATTTTGGCTTGGGACCATTTTTCATCTTGGGCCCTATATCCAAATTTTCCTTGCGTGCTTTCTGCTAGAACTTGGATCTTTGTGGTTGTAGATAGCCTTGTTTTTAGGAAGTTAATGGATGTAGTGAATTCATCTTCCACTCAACCCAAGGTCTCCTTAATATTGGCCAAGTATGATAACGTAGGCATTGCTTTCAGGCCTATCTTTTGGATATTATTAAACATTTGTTTCCTAACCGCCTTGGCATTTTTCTTGGAAAGTCTGCTGGTTTTGCCAACACCATCTTGGATCTGCTTTTGAAGGTCTTCTACCTGCCTATTCAATGCTTGGATTTGTTCAACACCTTTCTTTGCTTCCTCCTTATATGGTGTTCCTTAGTTAAACATCTATTCCCATTTCTTTACCTCATTTTCAATGCCTTTTCAATTGTCTTTTGCTCATTTAAGGCTTCTTATAAACATTTCCTTGCCTGCTCAGCTCTAAGGTATTTCTCCTTGTAATACTTGGAATTTAAGTATATAGTCCTCATGTGAGCTTGGGATTTTCACCACTCATCTTCCATAGGTAGCTGAGTGATATCTTCGATGATTATCTTAGCTTGATAATCTTCCAAGGTCAATTCCCCTTCAGTATTTTGAACCAACAACATCATCTTCACAGTCTAATATTGCATATTGATAGGATCTAAGGCTATTCCTTCCCTGGTGTGAGCTATGTTCTTGGAGATTTTAGCATTGCATGACTTCAACCATGCTAAAGCATTTAGGGTTTATTTCTTAAATTTTTTTAGCTTAGCAATGGTAGGGTGACTTTCATAAGAGGAGGTAGGGATAGATTGGAAGTTAGGGATATTGGTGGTATAGGGGAAAGGAATGGTGGCTATTGAGGCATCAAAATTTTGTAGTCCTGCGAGTGTATCTTGGGGAGTAGCTAAGGACACATTTGGATTAGGTTAGGTCGATGATGGTGATGATGGAGGTTGCTGATTAGAAGGAGAAGAGGCATCATCTTGATATGAAGAATGGGAAGGGGAATTTCTATGGGGGTGATAAGTAGAAGAAGATGTAGTAATATTGATAGGAGACATACCTAATGCCTTTTTTGGGCTTGTGCCACCAGTATCAGGTGCATTCTTAGCAGGGACCAGGTCTTCAGTAGAGGCCTTTGCTGTCTTTTGTAGGCTCATATCTCTAGCCTCCAGTGCATATTTAGTGGGGACTTGTTCTTCAATAGGGGTTTCCCCAATAGGATAGACTCCAGTAATTTTATCCAACTCTTGGTTGCTGGCATCCTACTACTTAGAGAGTTGTTCCACATTTTCTTCTACATTTCCTTCCTGGTCCACTGTCTCAGGGTCAGTTTGTGTTTCTTCCTGTCTTCTTTTATTTTGTTCTCCTGCCTATACCAACTCTACTTTCCTCTTTCTCTATATGAGAGGAGCATCACTATCATATTATATATTTTATGTGGAGGGAGGATGAATTTTGAGCCATTATTTTTGGAATTTTAGTTTGTTCAACATCGATTTATTTTCCTTTACCTTGGCTAGTTCCAACTTTTTTAGCATTGAGTGGAATCGATACATCGTTGATACCTAGAGGGACTTTGTTTGCAAGAGTCTTAGACCATGTGGCGTGGTATTTGTTATGTCTATCATAAAATTTATTATCAAATTTTATCCCATACCTAGAGTGCATTTCAATTTGGCACCTCATCTGCCACCAAACTAGGATTTTTGCATGTGTCCTTCCCTTTTTCTTCATTCTTTTAATGATATTTTCATCTAACTTGTGGCTCAGATCAACTTTGGGGTTCTATTCAGTCAAATTCTCATAGAAGTCATGCCACAAGGCCAATGGATGTATTTTTTTGATGTGCCATTCTAGTGCTTCATCTTCCTCATTGTTTCTGCCTTGTTTGTCAATTTGTCTTTTTGATGAATAAAATTATTTGAAAGGAGTCTGGTTGAGGGAAGCTTGTTGTTGTGCAAATATGTCAATGGTATCGTACTTACATTTTTGTGGCAATTCTATTAACTTCAAGATTTTTAGATCTCGAGTGATTCACTCATGGTCTCCCCTTTTTGCTATAATGACTCCTTCAAACTAGAAAGGCATAAGACATGTGTCGATTTTGCCAATTCCTGTGCCAAATTTATAGTTTATATATTCAATTTGTCTTACATACTCCAGAGCGAAAAATCACTCAGTGACATAGTATGGAAGTAAGAAAGGCTTCCTTGTGAAGTCATATAGTTGGACGACTACTCCCTGTATCAAAGTAAACCAATCTCCTTATTTTGCATGAGTGTGTTGTAGAGTATCTCGCATATTCTAAGGAATTCTCTGTACTGTGCCATATATAATTCGTAAGGCAAGGCCTAGGAATTCCATGTTAAAGTAGTAGTATGACTCTACTTTTGAGAGTACTGTAGTCCATTCATATACATGTAAATAATTTCCTGCTTTATCTTTACTGGTTGTGGAAATGAACTCCAGATTCTTTGATTGAAAGAAAAAGAAAATCCATATTAGTTAGGAACAAAACCTAAAATATTCTAGAGAACCCCTCTGTATTTTGAATAGACCTGCATGTATGTGCTGAGCTAGATATACCAGCCAGTCAAAAAAATTAGCATTATATTTTTATCTACACATGAAGCGTCATAGAATTTAGGGTTCGACATACATTGCACCACTGAAATATGCCATTCGTAAACTTGTAGGTCAGATTCTAACCTTGCCACCATATCCAGCATGGAGAAAATCTCCTTAATTTTAAATTTATATAGGGGAATTGGTGATTCTGGTAGGTTTCCCTCGAGAGGGGGTTTTGACATATGTTCTTGTAGAAATAACTTTATATTGAGAGTAGGGGTATAGTGCTTGGCTAATGTAATTGGGTCAAATGGAATGGGATTTATAGTGGGTCTTCTATCACCACTGAATATGACCCTAATTGCATCAAAATCTAGGGTAAAGACAACATCGCCCTTGGAATTCCTGACAATTCAATTCTTTACATCATAAAATGTTGTCTTAGCTCTGATTAATTCAGGGCAGGGATGAATAGGGGTACAAATATACCAGGAAAGTAGAGAGTGATAGGAGAATGTACTTAGAGAGGATGGCATGATGTGATTTGCTACCTTGGCTTCCACATATTTACAAATTTTCTCTAGATTTTTCCATGTTATTATGGTATCAGTGATGTGGGAATTCGGGTCTGTGAAACCACCCTCGCTTTTCTCAGCCCTGCATTTTTCTTTAGCAGATGGAGGAGATGCTATCATGGTTGCTTGCTATGATTCTACCAAATAGAAAACCCTAAAAGGAAATAAAAGAAGCTAAAAAAACTTGGGAGAATTTAGGGAATTCCGCAAGCAAAGGAAAAATTTCAAAAGATAGAGAGGTGAGGAAAAACAACTTTTGTGGCATAAGCAGATGTGCATGCATGTGTTAGGGTGCCATGCATTAATTACAATTGGTTGTAAATTCTCCTTGAATAATTTTGAACATTTTCTAGATGCTTTATTTTATGTGCCACCTTCAAATAAACCAACCGCCATGCATCACCATTTCCTCTAAGGTGATGGTGTTGTGTCACCTATTTTATGGGCCAATAACATCATGTAACCTCCTTTTTGGGCCAATAATTTTGTATGGTGGCACTTCGAGGGGAGAACATTTAAAATTTCAAGAAAACTATTTTTCATGCCAAAATTTTAAGTTTGACTTCCGAACGCTTAAAATATTGTGAGATTGAGACAATTTTATTTGAAGTGGTTTTCGAATGCCAAAATGTTAACAAAATTGCAACAATTTTTTTCAAGTGGCCTCTAAGTGGCAAAATGTCACGATATTGTGACAATTTTCCTTGAAGTGGTTTCCGAACACTAAAATGTGGTAAAATCGGGATATATTTCTTTCAAGTGGCCTCTAAGTGGCGAAATGTCATGATATCACGATAATTTTCTTTGAAGTGGCTATCGAACACTAAAATGTCGCGAAATCATGATAGTTTTCTTTCAAGTGGCCTTAGAGAGAAATAAAACAACATATTTACATATAATACATGTGAAGTGGAGAGAAACATCTTAATTATAGTACAACTTTAGATGGAAGCTATTGACAGGGATGGGCTGGACCTGACCCTATTCATTTCTCTATTGGAAGGAGTTCTATTGTTTTTATTTGATTATCTCAAAGGGTCCTTCACAAAATACATCAAATTTTTGATGGTTTTTAGGTTTTGCTTTTTTTTTGTTCCACCTTAGAACCAAGTCTCATACCTTGAAATTCTTAATGGTAGCCTTTTTGTCAAACCATTTCTTCGTGGTGACCATTTGTTTTTGATAATGGTTGTAGGCTTGTTATTTATGTTCTTCTAATTGTAGGAGTTGAATCAACCTATTTTCTATCAGCTCTGCTTCCTTTGTGCCAGTTTGATTGAGCAAATTTAAAGCAGGTATTTCTACGTGTATCGAGAGGACTGCTTCCTTACCATAGACTAATAAGTAGGGGGAGGTGTTGATAGACTTCTTGATAGTGATCTTATCAGCCCATAACACTTGATTTATCAGAGATTTCCAACTTCTCTCATTGTCTTTTAGAGTCCGCTTTAAGATTCAGAGTAAGCTTTTATTTGTCAATTTGGCTAATCCATTTTCCTGTGGATAATAATTTGAGTATTGTTGGACATTTTGAGCAGTTGTCATTGATGTCCAAAATTAGTTGTCATTGATGTCAAGGTGCCAGGTGACAGCTCAACTTAAGTGCAAGTGGAAGTTTAATGAAATTCATAATGGGTTTAAATATCTATATTTTACACCCAAGAGAATGGGTCAACCCAAGGAAGCAATTTATCCAAGGCATCAAAATGGTATAATATTACAATAATTGTTATTATAATATTAAAGTGATATGGTGAAACCCCAAATAAAATATTTATAATTTTCATTATAATATTTTATAAATCAAAGTGGGTTTTATAAAGTTTAATTATATTTCATAAACCCAAAGGTTGGGTTTGGAAGAAAAGGTATTCGAAGCACCTTTAAAACCTTTGCCGACGTCGTGGAAGGAAATCGGGGAAGCACCGACGTCTCCCAAGGTATGGAGGAAGCAATATAAATACATTGCCCAAAGTCTAAAACATTATCCTTGCTCGAATTTTAATTGGCATGCGAAAAAGAATAAGAGCTCGTGAGAATTGCAAATTTTGTGGACAACAAAGTGTTTTAGGAAGGAAACATTAATTTTCAAAGGCACATAAGACAGCATGGCCTAGTGGTGAGTTGGGAAGTGTGAAAATATTTGTTCGTGCGAGGGCCTATGTTTGAAATGAAATGGATGCACTGGAGGTCATGTTGGTTAAGGCACCCAAGGCACACATCATTTTGCCAAGGGAAGAAGGAGTTGAGAGTTGAAGCATGCGGTGGTGCTTCGTTAATTACAAATGAGTGCGTGGCTCGTGCGACGAATTTAGCCGCGGCTAAGGTGCACATTGTGGGTAAGGTTGAGGGTTCAATTCCCTTCAAAGGTGAGGTAAATATTTTTGGTTAAATTTTTATTATCCGCCTAAGTTGGAGGTATAAGGGTGTTTAAGGTTTTATGATTATTTGCCTATGTTGGAGTTATAAGGGTTGTTAGTGAAAATTTAGAAGGATTAATTATTGGATAAGTTGTGGTATTTGAGTATTGTTATTAGGAGTAATAAAGAGGGTTTTTATTTTCATTGTTTATTAAAGTCTTAATTAATATATTGATATATTGGAGAATTATGACTATTGAGCATTTATTTTATTTTAATAAGGGTTTTTTCTATTAAAGAAGATTATGGTGAATATTATTTTTAATTTGGAGTGATAAGGTGTATTTTAGTCATATTTTTGTATTGTGTTTTATTGAAGTCTTCTAACCCTTATTGAGATTGGCAAAGAAGTAATTGTGAGTGTGGCAGATTTGTGAGATCAACTCCTTGTCAAGAAAAAGGTATGGTAAATTCTTCTTTGGTTGAGTTGATTGATTGGCTTACTAGAAAATAAAGTTTAGAGTGAAAAGGATTTGATTAGGGTGTAGACACCAAAATCTAGGCATTTGTATTCACCCCACAATTCTGCATAATAATAATCATACGTCTAAAGTTTGACTTAGGCATATTCCTGCATATTATTCATTCACATAGCACATTGCAATTTGCATAATAATAATGTGCCTAAGGTTTGACTTAGGCATATTAATTCTGCACATTATCCTATTTTCTAGATTTTAATAAATCTATAAAATCCCCCTAGGATAGTCTATGTCTCCATGTGACACTTGTCCTAGCCACAACTACTCCTCACTTTGCCACATATCACACCTCACTGCACACATCACTCCACTTGCACATTGCCACATCTCACACCTCACTCCATACATCACTCCACTTGCACATACCCACATGCCACCACTCCACCTGAGTGAGACACTCTAAGTGACTCACTGCAACTGCCCAGGATAGGTGGCTGTCCAATCCCTGCCACTTGGCAGCCCTGGCTTGCCACCTATATTTTTCCTTAAAAAACCAAAAATACCTATAAAAGAAACACCATTGCATCAAGAAAAAGGGGCTAGAAAATATTTCGTCACACTATCAAAATTGTTGCAGGGAATCACCAACGATCGTGGAGTTCGAGCCATCGAGGTCCCGAATCTGAGTTTCAAGGTTTTTTGCCATATCTTCACAATCGTGCATCTGTGGTTACACAGTACCAACCACAAGCCCATAGTTTCTAAATAGCATATTTGTGGTTACACAGTCACAACCGCAGGCCTGTAGTTTCTAAACTGCACATCCACGGTTACACAGTCACAACCACAGGCCCGTGATTCTGCAGAAACTACCAAACTTGTTTTGGCCATATCTTGCTCATCCGGACTCGGATTGAGCTAAAATTTTGAGGGTAGGTTCCTGACATCCCCTAGAACATCTCCATAAATTTTAGGCCATTTGGAGTAGCAGATATTAGTAAGTTATTCATTTGTTAGCAAGGCATTTTTAGTTTAATTTCTATGTTTCCTGCAAGCATTCCTTTCAAGGGTTTTCATTTGAATTGATTTTCAATAATTTATACAGGTACTGATGACCCTTGTTTTACTTCTATGTATGAAGGATACAATTATTTAAATATATATTGAAGCTATGAGTGGCCCCTACATTGGATACCAAATCCCACTCATTCATCTTGGATTGTAGCAGAAAGGACAAAGAGCATGAGTTCCTTTGAAGAGTTGGAAGATCCCCGTTCCATCAGATTATTCATTTGTAACAATACAGAGAGAAAATTGTAACATTTCTCCCAAACACACTTGGGGCAATTCAAAATTCATTTGTAACATTTGTATCAAATATCAATAAAGAAAGCAATTTTGGCAATTTCATTTCTCTGTATTCTCGTTATTTATTGGTAAGCAAACAAATCAAAAATTTTCAAAAATCATTCATTCATGTGCGTCGAGAAGATTTGAGTCCATTCATCCAATAAATATAGGTGTCATTTGTTTTTTCACCGCATTGTGTTTTACACAACACGGTACAAAAAGGGGCATCTGTAGACACCAAAATCTAGGCATTTGTATTCACCCCACAATTTTGCATAATAATAATCATACGTCTAAAGTTTGAATTGGGCATATTCCTGTATCATAGCACATTGCAATTTGCATAATAATAATGTGCCTAAGGTTTGACTTAGGCATATTAATTATGCACATTATCCTATTTTCCAGATTTTAATAAATTTGTAAAATCCCCCTAGGATATCCTATGTATCAATGTGACACTAGTCCTAGCCACCACTGCCCACTTTTCCACATCTCACACCTCACTCCACACATCATTCCACTTGCACCTTGCCATATCTCACACCTCACTCCACACATCACTCCACGTGCACCTCACCACATGCCACCACTCCACCTGAGTGAGACACTCTAAGTGACTCACTGTAACTGCCCAAGATAGGTGGCTACCCAGTCCTTGCCACTTGGAAGCCCTGACTTGCCACCTATATTTTCCCTTCATAAAAAAAAATTACCTATAAAAGCAACACCATTACACAAAGCAAAGGGGGCTGGAAAATACATCGTCACGCTATTGAAATCATTGTAGGGAATCACCAACGATCACGGAGTTCGAGCTATCGAGGTCCCGGATCTGAGTTTCAAGGTTTTCTACCATATCTGCACAATCGCACACCCATGATTACACAGACCCAACTACAAGCCCATGGTTTCTAAATTGTACATCTGTGGTTACACGGTCACAACCGTAGGCCCACATTTTCTAAACCACACATTCGTGGTTACATAGTCACAACCGCAGGCCGACGGTTCTACAAAAACTACCAAATGTATTTTGGCCATATCTCGCTCATAAAAAATTAGATTGAGCTAAAATTTGGAGGGTAGGTTTCTGACATTCCCTAGAACATCACCACTAATTTTCAAGCTGTTTCGAGTAGCAAAAATGAGTAAGTTATTCATTTGTTATCAAGGTATTTTTAGTTTAATTTCTATGTTTCCTGAAAGCATTCCTTTCAAGATTTTTCATTTTAATTACTTTTCAACCATTTATATAGGTGTTGTTGACCCTTGTTTGAATTCCATGTGTGCTAGATATAATTATTTAAAGAGCTATTGAAGCTAGGAGTGGTCCCTACATTGGATACCAAATCCCACTCACTCATCTTAGATTGTAGCATAAAGGACGAAGAGCACGAGTTCTTGTGAAGATTTGGAAGATACCTGTTCCATCAGATTATTAATTTGTAACAATACAAAGAGAGTAAATTGTAACATTACTTCCAAAAACACTTGGGGTAATTCAAAATTCATTTGTAACATTTGTATCAAATATCAATAAAGAAAGCAATTTTGGCAATTTCATTTCTCTATATTCTCATTATTTATTTGCTTAGTTCTTTTTGGTTACATAGGGTACCCTTTTCAAAAGTGTTTAAGTCAATGCTTCAAGGTTTTCTGGAATTAAGAGTTGTGATTAACACCTTGTTTTATAAGCATTGTTGTTGAATCCATTAGATTGTGCAAAAAAATTGAGTTAGGGTTTGAAAAGAACATGAGTATCATTGTTATGTGAAGATTGATTTATGAGCATTGTTGTTGAAGTGAATTGTTGTGCAAAGAACTTGAAATAGGGTTTGAAAAGAACATGAGTATCATTGTTATGTGAGATTTGTTGTTGAGCATTGTTGGAAACATTTTGAGTTGGTGTTTACATACTTGGACTAGGGTTTGTGAGCAAGGGTTGGTTCTTGAGAAATTGGTTGAGTAGAGTTTATTGAGCCTAGTCAAGTGGATGTATGAAGTGATTGTTCAAGTTCCATAAAAAAAACTATTCTATATTCTGATTTGAATTGTGAAAGAGATTGAGCTTTGAGTATAGAACATATTGAGTCTCTAACAATTCTCTTTATGCTTCTATGAGATTGATTTGAGTTGAGAAAGTGATTGAGCTTTGAGTGTAGAACATATTGAGTCTCTAAAAATTCTCTTTATGCTTCTATAAGATTGGACAAGTTTTGTGTGGACTTGTTAAGCAGATTTGAGGTAAGTCTTTGAGAAGACTTGTGGACTGATTTTGTGTGAGCTTTTGTGGAAGCTTACAATACAGATTTGTCTAAGTTCTAGAGAGGACTTATTGATCAGATTTGGACAGGTTATGAGTAGACCTATTGAGCAGATTTGGACAAGTTCTAAGTGGACTCGTTGAGAAGATTTGGAAAAGTTTTGAGTGGACTTGTTGAGAAGAGTTGAGCAGGTTCTGAGTGGACCTATTGAGCATATTTGAGCAGGTTTTGAGTCGACCTGTTGAGAAGAATTGAGAAAGTTCTGAGTGGACCTATTGAGAATATTTGTGCTAGACCAACTAGACTGTGTTTAGTGTATATTTGAGTGAGCTTGTTGAGCAGACTTGTGCTAGACCGACTTGACTGTGTTTAGTGTAAATTTGAGTGAGCTTGTTGAGAAAACTTGTGCTAGACCAACTGGACTATTTTTAGTGTAAATTTGAGCAGATTTGTGCTAGACCGACTAGACTGTGTTTAGTACAGAATTGAGACAAAGCTTTGGAGGTGACAGATCAGAGAGGACAATAGTCTCTAGTGGATAGAGATCCATCAACTAGGGCAGTGAGAACATGTCTTCTGAGTGGGGACAAGAGTCTTCAGTGGAGAGATATCCATAAGCCAATCTAGTGGAGGCAACAGTATTCTAAGAGGATCACCAGCCAGAGCAAAGGAGAAGGAGTTCTCCTATGGATAGAGATCCATAAGCTAGATTTAGGGGATCAACATCTCCTTTGGATAGAGGTCCATAAATATTGTAATTGGGAAGGATTCCCAAGAGATTATTTGAGAAATATTTAGAAGAAATATTTTCTTCGTGGAGGTAGCCATATTTGGGTGAACCATGTTAAATCTATCTCTATTATGTGTGGTGATTTGTGCATTGCTTTTATTATTGCTATTGATATTGCTATCTATACATTGCATAATATTGATTTGGAAAGAAAAGTAAAAAGTGCTCTTATACTGTTCACCCCCCCTCTCAGTATAAGCTTGTGTTCTTGAAGGATGTCTTCAAGTAGATCCTATTTTTACACGTAAAAGCAATCATTTTTGCACCTATGAAAGATGTGCTATTTTTTGTGACCAATGTGTTTGGGATACCGAATCTTGTGATCAAACTCTCAATGAACTCCATCACAACTTCTTGGTCCACTTTCTTAGTGGGTACTACCTTATTCCACTTAGTAAAATAATCCGTAGCGGTTAGGATGTATTTATGTCCAGCAGATGAGTTAGTTTCTATTACTTCAATGAAATCTAAACCCCATTGTTGAAAAGGCTATTCAACCTAAATGGATTTCAAAGGCATTGAAGCATTTATATTTCTTTCAACGTACCTCTGGAACTTATCATTATTTTTGGTCACTCTAAAAGTATCTGAGAAAATGATTGGCCAATAGCACCAAGTCCTGATAATTTTTAAAGTAGTGTTCTCCTGGAGTAGTGTACTCCTGAAGGACCTCTAGAATTCATCCAATATATTTTTCTTTTGATCATATTTTATGCATTTAAGCAATACCCCATACAAATTTTTTCTATACAATCCTTTAGGTAATAAGGTGTACTTCAAAGCCTAGATCCTGTATCTCCTTATTTGAAAAGTATTCAAACTTGCTAGACATTTTACAATATGGAAGTATCTGATCAATTTATCAACCTAGTCAGACTCATCCAAGGGTTGATCATCCCCTAGGGCTGTTTCTTGAGTTTGACAAGCCACATATTTTTATGAGGCTTGTTTGACGTGTTCTTAACATAATGCTCTACCCCTCACTATCCCAGTTGGATGGATCTCAATATTGTACTCTTGTATATTTAATACTCAACTAGTTCTTTTCTCGTCAAGTTCCCCCTGTATGATAAAATTTCTAACATCAGGATGGACCACATACACAATGGTCCTACTCTGTGAAAGAAAGTACCTAAACTTTTTTAACGACTTCATTATTGCATAAACTTGCTTTTTAATGAAGTTGTACTTTCTTCATGTTCCTATATGGTCTGACTTAGAAATGCTATAGGTCTCTCTTCATTGTCAAGCCCTTTCTGAGTAAGTATTGTAGTGTAGCTCTCTTACTCACCTACAACATACAAGATGAAATCTCTGGAATAGTTTGGATTTACTAAGACAGGTGGTTGGGCTATTTTTTCCTTTATTTGTTTAAAAGTCTACTTATGTAAGTCCGTCCACTTGAATTTAGCATCCTTTTCTAACAACTCGGTCATAGGTTTGACAATTTGCATAAAATTTGCTACGAATTTGTGTATGAAGTTGATCTACCCGAAGAAGGGTTGCAAGAATTTTTTGTTCAGGGGTAGAGGAAGTCATAACATCGCTTTCACTCTATTAGGGTCTATAGCTAGCCCAAAATTAGAAATAATGTGACCTAGTAAAATCCCTTCTTCTATAACAAAAATGGATTTCTTTGGGTTTAATGAGATGCTGAACTCCTTGCACTTTGCAAAAATGCTTCTGAGATGGTCGATGTGATCCTCCTTGAGATGAGAGAACACTGTCATATCATCTAGGTGTATCACTATAATTTTGTTGATGAGTTATCCAAAAGCCACATCCATTGCTCTTTGGAAAGTTTCCCAAGCATTGGATAATCCAAAAGGCATCCTTTGATAAGCGAATGTCCCCCACTTGGTGGTGAATGTAGTTTTGAATTGATTTTCTTCCTTGATCCATACCTGGTTGTACCTAGAGAACCCATACAAGAACAAGAATCTTTCTACTCTTGCTACGGTATATAGAGTATAGTCTATTTGTAGGAGAGGATAATGATATTTTAGTAAAACTTTTTTTATGTTTTGGAAGCCGACACACAATCTAATATCCCCATTCTTTTTCTTGACTGGAACCAAGTTATCTACCCAAGTTGAATGTTTGATTGGGTAGATAATATTGGCTTTGAGGAACTTCAACAGTTCTTATTTCATTAGAGCTTTGATATTGGGATTCATCAATATTTTCTTTTGTCGAAAGGATTTTGCACCTTCTTTGAGCTCGATTGTATGCTGGACGATATCTTTAGAGTAGAATTTAAGGTCACTATAAGTCCAGGCTATGATGTCAAGAAATTATTTACATAATCCTTGAATTTGGTCCAATTATTCCTCTATAATGTTTCCTCCTACTTTAATAAATTTATTTGATTCCATTTGGACCTCCTTGTATATGTGTTTGTCAAATTTCATTTTATGGTCAGTTGATCTATCATTGTTATCAAATAGGATTTTGAGAGTGATCAATCCTTTTGGGATATGGTTATTTTTCAATTGGATCATGTATGTATCTTCCTCATCTTTAGACAGTCTGTTATTTGAGCAGTTCATATTGTGGATAAAAAATTCCACTATTTGTTCATCATTTTCGAATACCTACCAAAATGTGTCTCTATTTGGTATGGAAGACCTGGAGATCAATATAACTGTCTTAGACTTCTTGATGACGTTGATAGGGCAAAAATTTGCACCTACTAAAGCCAATAAATTTTCATGAGTGTTATTTTCTCTAGGAATTGCTTTGAGGTTTAAATATTCAAAGGCTTCTAACAAGTCCCAAATGTTGTTCCTGTAATATTTAAGGTAATGTTGCTTACTCACACATTTCTCAGTGACATGATTCACTATTAATTCAAAATATCCAAAAATTTGGAGTTGTTTAGTACCCAGCTTCTCGGCTTTCTTAATGCCTAAGTAGAGTGCTTCATATTTTGCTGCATTGTTAGTGCAGCTCCAGGTTAACTGATAAGAAAAAAATTCTCTTCACCTGTCGAAGAGATTAAAATAATACCTGCTTCGACTCCATTTATGCATCTGGCATCGTCAAATAAATGTTTTCATAGTTGATCGATAGATGGGTCTATTTTACAGAGAGGAGTGGGGTTGCTTTTCATGGGCTTCACAATTGAGTAGCTTCCAAGATATATTTCAATCATGGCATTGAAGTCTTGGAGAGAGAACTGGTCTTCTTATTGCAGTACATTTAGAGCTTCCTCCATCAAGTTTAAGTCTTCCAGTTCCTCGGTCATCATGTTTACTGTAGTGGCCTATTTCCCTTCTTCTTCAAGTTTTTTGATATGAAAGGTTGAAGGTTTCTCATTGAATATATTTACTATTTTACCCTTGAATGGGATTTCTAAATGCGAGTAATCCAATGATAGATATCCTCCTATTTTGGTGGTGAATTATCTAGAGAGACACATACCAAAATAAGGTTCTAGGTCCACTACCACTACTTCTTGTATGACTGTGAGTTGAGGTAATCTATGAAGAACTATTGGGATATCTTTAATTACCCCTACAATTTTAATAGGGGTTCCATATAGTTACAAGATGTTAGGGCTACTCCTTGTATATTCCATCCCCATGATGTCACATATGGATTTTGGTATCACATGATGTCGCATATGGATTTTGGTATCAATCTGTCCTGGAAATTGCAAAGCTTCATACATAGTTTCTTTGGAGGGAGTTTTCTTCATCTCTTCGACTATGTTGAATGGGAGAGGTTCAAAAATTTTCTCTTTTACAACTGTGTCATAATTATTTCTATACCCATGAGTAGCATCTATCCTTTGACACTTAGTCAATGCTGGGTATCTCAATTTATATCTTACTTGTTCTTGTGTCTCCACTTCCTTATGTAGGGATGTTTCTTTACGTGCTTCTACTTCTTTCTGAGAACTTTGGAGAACTTTCTCATAGGATGTTCTTCTCTAAACTAGGTTTCTCATCGATGAAGGCACTTTCAAGGGATTAATCTCTTGGGGTCCACCTACAAAGGTTTCTTTACATATCTAGTTAGAACAATCACTTGTTTAACAGAGGGCATCATGAGATTTTGATTTTCTTCCCTGATCATATTAATCTATCCTTTGAGGGTTTTCTTAGCCTTCTCAATAGCTATATTCTAGACATGATGTTGATGGATCATACATGAGTTTTCACCGTGTGGATCGTTACATATAGAACACCAGAAGTTAGACTCTGTTGAAGTGTTAGTGGGTTCACTATCTTCATTGGTGTAAACAATATTTGACTTGTGATTTCTACCGCTTGTGGAGGCTTGGTATCTTGTTACATTTGAAAATATACTTCACTGGAAATTTCTTTTTGCTTATCTTCTTTCCATTGAGGTCATATTATTCATAAGAGTTTTCAAGGTTGATTACAGATCTTGTAGAGCTACAAGTTAAGGATCTGGAGTCAGTGAAACTGTTGCCATAGGAAGTGCAGGGATGATAGGAAGCATTGGAGGAGTGAGGGATATTTGTACCACTGGGATAGTAGGTTGCCCAGTCCATTTGGGGAGACCTACATTAGAGGTGGAAGCAGGATTTGAAAAAGTAATACTTGATACTTGTGGTAGATCCATGAATATAGATATTATCATATTTGTAGGGAACCTTCCAATAACAATTATATATCTTTCTACTTTATGGGCTTCTTGGAAAATATTTTGGAAAGTAAATACCTGGGATTTCCTGATAGCCATGCTTATGTTTGAGTTAAAATCCCTTAGGTAATAATACATTGATTGTTCATCTGTTGGACTTAATCCGTTAGGTAATCTCTACTAAGTTAGGCTGAATATGATATTGAAGTTGACTATTTCCTCCTAAGGGTGCTTCTGAATGCTGGTGAACTGATTTAGTAGAGAAAATAGATCAACATATTCATTGACTCTTCTACTAATTTACCAACAAGCTAGGGCCATGTGGATATGGTTTGGTTTGCGAGGGCTCTATACTAGTAGAGAATTTTCCCTTTTAAGAGAATGACTAATAGTCTTATCATGACATCCTCCTTAGTGATGTTATGTATCGGTGCAAGTGCGACTACATATTTATAGTGTTCATAGTTCATCTTTCGAGTACCATCATACTGGGGTAATGCCTTTAAGGTCACTGTTGGAATTGAGTGTTGAGCTACCAAGTTTAGGGGGGTTGTATGGTTCCATAAAGGGTAAGGCATATTTGGTTGATTCATGGCCATTGTAGCTATAGTTTTGCCTAATATTATAGGAATATGAGTAGCTGGAGTTAATGTATTACTAGCAACAATACTAGGAGGAGCTGCAAGGAAAATATTTACATATATTTTATTGATGGTAGAATAAGTTTTCCTAACAACTAATACATGATTAAATTTAAGGCTGCCAAGGTGTAATTCAAATAAATCAATGGGTTCTTTAGAATTTTTTGCTTTAGATCTGGTTTTTATAAAAAATGGTATTCGACCAAAATATAGATAAGTATTTTCTTAGGGTTTATTTCTTGGACAGAGTCACCAGGTGATTCAAAAAAAAGAACAAGACAAAGATAATCACTAGAACTTTGGTCTGTATATATCGTGGGATTGCATCCTACTAGGCGTGCCAAAAATTGTTGGTGCAAAATCTGCCTTTGGTTATGTTTGCGCCCAAGACTTTGCCAACATTAAAATACCGGGTTCAAAATAGATTTTACCCAGATCAATATCTAGAGGAGGATGGTTCCTTGATTTATTTTAAGAAAATGAGGGAGAGTAAAGTGCATAAAGGGAGGGAAATATAACTATTGCTAAGAATTTTTAGATGGTATAAATTAGATAACAACAAAGAAACATCTACAACCTTTTACATATAAGCATCCTTTGAACCATCAAATTAGAATAACTAGTTCTCTAATGCATATTTAATCAAACATAAGCCTATTGGAACCATTAATTTCAGAGCTAGATGAACTTTAAATGCAAAAATTTAGAATGAAATTAAGGTGATTTCTATTCAACATAACTTATACATCAATCAACAATCCATACATACTTGATAACAACACCAGTGAGCCAAAAAACATAATGAGTAGTCTTTATTTGCTTTCAAAATTTTGTGTACATTGCCTTGTAAACATCCAAGATTCGACCCTTTGTTTGGGTTGCTCATCCTATATATATCTTTTACATAACATAAAAACTAAAAGTTGTTACAACAATATGCCCGTAGGCTCATTCTGGTAAATAGGCAATTAAGAGAGTATGGGATCTTCAACTACATATGGTTGGGATCTTCTTGTTATTGTATGTCTGCCTTTATCTTCTTGGAGACATCATGGCCCAACTATTTTCCACCTCTTTGCTTTTGGTTTATCGATCCGTGAAATCATGACATGTCGTGAAATCGTGATGTTTTTCATGGAGGCAGCTTGTGGGCACCAAAATATCGTGATATCGCGACGTTTTCTCTAACTTGGATCTTGAGATCCAAAATGTTGTGATATCACGATGTTTTCTCTAACTTGTCTCTTGAGCTCCAAAATGTCATGATATCGTGATATTTTTCTCTGACTTGGCTCTTGAGCTCCAAAATATCACGATATTGTGATGTTTTCTCTGACTTGGCTCCAGAGCTTCAAAATTTCGTGATGTCATGATGTTTTATCTAAATTGGCTCCTGAGCTCCAAAATATCACAATGTCATGATGTTTTCTCTGACTTGGCTCATGAGCTCCAAAATGTTGCGATGTCGTGACGTTTTCTCTAACTTGGCTCCTAAGCTCCAAAATGTTGCGATGTCACGATGTTTTCTCTGACTTGGCTCTTGAGCTCCAAAATATTATGATGTCACAATGTTTTCTGTGACTTGGCTCTTGAGCTCCAAAATATCACGATGTAGCGATATTTTCTCTGACTTGTCTCTTGAGCTCCAAAATATCGTGAGATCACGATGTTTTTCATGACTTGGCTTTTGAGCTTCCAAAATGTCGTGAATTCATGATGTTTTTCATGACTTGGCTTCTGAGCTCCAAAATATCATGAGATCATGATGTTTTTTATGACTGGGCTTCTGATATTCCAAAATAGTGTGAGATTGTGATGTTTTTCATGACTTGTCTTTTGAGATCCAAAATATCATGAGATTACGACATTATTCTACACTTAGCAAAATTTTGAGAAGACATGTCCTTACTCCCCTCGATGTAGTCATTTTGACCTATAGGTACAAATGGCTCAACATCCACCATGACAGTTTCTAGCATGGAATAATTTCAGACCTTTGAATCTGAAAGCTTAAAACCTGATCCTACCAGCAACATTGAAGACTTTGTGTACTTACGAGCATGTTCAAGATGTGGCTTCTTTGGTGACTATTCATAGCATCATAGATGAAGCTGTCATGGTCATATTTCTCATGCTCTCTCTCAGAGGGAAGTTACTTTACTGGTACCGGTCCTTACCACCTACCACTATTACCATATGGGACCGGTTGGCTGACTTAATGATAAAAGGCTTCAATAAGCAAGCAAATCATTTTTCTATGTTGCATAAATTCACTAATATTCAGAGGCATCCATAGGAGTAAATCATTGAATTCAATTTTAGGTTCACTCAAACTTGGTAGAGAGTCCTTGATGGTCTCTGAACGACTACTGAACAAGTTACATTTTATTATCTTCGAGCCTTCAATTCTGACATTAGCATGGCCATCCATCAGTCCAATGTTGATACATTTTCAGCCTTGTACTCCAATGTACAAAAGGCTGAAGTTGATTTAATTGCTACTGGTAAGCTCCCTCCAAATATGACAATTCCTATATTTCTTGATCTCCCACAACATTTATATTCCAATGCATATTCTCAATATTTACCAATGCCCCCATGTATCTGGTTCCTTCATGGAATCCTAATTCATCTCAAAACCCAATAATTTATATCTTGTAACTGCTTGCTCCTTCCATTCCATAACTGCATGCTCTAGTTTCATTCCCAAAACTACTATCTCTGCCAATACCACTTGCATTACTAGCTCCTCCAACACCCTCAAATATTGATCCTCAAGAGATGTTGCTACAATAAATGCAATCAATGAACTCAACAATGAAAGCAATGATAAATGAGATCACATCCATTAAGAAAAGGTAAGCAAAGAGATATTTCCAGCCTAGGAGATTTCAACCTTCACCAATCACCATAGAGCAAGCAACTTTGACTAGCAAGATGTCTAAAAAGAATGCAACAGTGTTGATAAATGAAGAAGCTTGCCCATCAAACAAAACGTACTAGTGTTATACCTGTAATGATCCACATGGAGAAGAAACTTGAATGGTTCATATGAACTATGTGCAAACATTGGCCGATGACTCTTATGGCTATTAGATCAATATGATTAGAGAATTCGATCATAATTTTATGGTCCCTTATATAGAATAAGTTTCAGTTCTCATGAGAGCTAGGAAAAAGTCGATCATAGTGGACCCAACTAAAATGGAGCCATTGAAGGTACTTATTGAACCGAAGGTACTAAACAAAAATATATAAGCATATTTGAAGGCACCTGGCTTAGCATATAAATTAGAAGGACCTATTATTTTAAAATATCTCTTGCTTGCATAAGTGAAGGAAATAATATCTCAAGTGAAGGCATCAACTTCGCAAGCACAAGCTGAGATGAAGGAACAAGTAAAAGAACACCTTAAATACCCATATTTGACCAAGAATTAGAGGGTGGAAGCTATGCAACAATATCAAAGAAAGTATGAGGTTGCTAATGAAGGAAGGGAGTCTAGTTCATCCACGTACAACATTGTTGAAGAACTAAAGAAAATTTCTGCCAAGGTTAGTCTCTATGATGTGTTGCAATTGCCTGGATAGGTTGATTTGTTGCAATAATATTTGAAGTTTATTAAATATAAACATAAGAATCCTACCTAGACTATGTTAGTTCAGATTCTTATAATTTTTACTACTGGAAAGAATATACCACCACCATTTTATTTGTCTCTTAGGATGGAAGGTTGGATTGTGTATAACTGCATGATTGACTCTGGTGCTGCGACAACTATCATGTCGAGGGTAGTTTTTGAAGTTATGGGCATGGAGGATACCAAGAGTAGCCCAGTTATCTTGCATTTGGATGATAATAATGTAAAAATAGTAGGTATCATCAAAGATATCTCCATTTTCTTGCATAAGATGCCTCAAATCACTGTGATCCAGGAGGTGATCGTAGTTGATCTAGAGCCATATTTCAATATGTGCCTCTCAAGAGAGTTAACTACCAAATTGGGAGGTTATCTCTCCTTGTATTACTCTCACTTGGAAGTTCCTTTCAAAGGAAAAAGAATCCATATCTACAATGATAAACCTTCCACATTTCATATAGAGAGGATCGAAGAAGAAGAAAAATCCATGGATTTTGTCAATATGATGACTAAAGAAATTGGAAAATTGAATTTAATGGAAGAAGCACTAGATGAGATTCATATAGAAGATGAATTTTAATGAATGATTTCAATGCAATGATTGAAAATGAGATCGGTTTCTATACTATTTCCAAGCTTAAAAAGGCTAAAGTAAAGGTATCTGATGATCAGGATCCTGTTCTAGATCAATTGTGGAAGTTCTAATTTGATGGCACAAGATGAAAAAATGGCATTGAAGTAAGAATTTTCATCTCTTATTTTGGCATACTGAATACATATTCATATCGGTGACCTAGATTTGTACCAATAACATTGTTGAGTATGAAGCATTGTGCTTAGGTTTGAAGAAAACAAAGAAACTTGGTATCAAGTAGCTTCAAATTTTTGGAGATTTAGAGATTATTGTCAATCAAGTAACTAGAAAGTGTATCTCCAAGCAAAAATATTTGAAGGCATACCGTAACAAAGTTTGGGACCTGTTTGAAGCCTACACGATATTAAATATTCAATAAATTTTACAAGAATAAAATAAGTATGCTAATATTTTTGCATCCCTTGGTGCCAAATTTTCTCCAGATGAATACATGATGCAAAAACCAAAGACCGTGAGGTTGGTTTATAGGCCTTTAGTTATTGATAAGAATATTTATTGGCAAGTGTTCTAAAGTGATGAGTAGATCATGAACTTCCTAATAAAATAAGCTAGTAGTGTGGAAGGAAGAAAACTCGATGAAGAAGAACTTGAAGGACTGATCCAGTTAAGAAATAATCATATCTCGAAAGGATTGATTTTTCTCAAAAGTGTCTTTGATCAGAATGACAAACCTGAAAAACATAAGATCAAAGTAGATGAAAATGAGTACACTAAGTTGTAGTTGAAACTTTAAAAGTCAATCAAGGTTGGAACTGATTGCACTCCAGAGGAACTTGAGGAAATCAAGGAGCTATACCATGAATTTACAAACATTGTTGTATGGAGTTACCAAGATTTAAAAGGGTACGACAAAAATGTCATACAACATATTATTGAACTACAAGGTGTGAAACCCTTCAGGCAGAAACAAAGACCAATCAATCCCAAAATTGAATTTTTGATGAAAGATGAACTGTTGAAAATATTGGAAGCTAAAATTATTTACCCAATCAAGCATTCTACATGGGTAGCTAATTTGATCCCTATGCAGAAAAAGAATGGAGGTATTTGCATGTGTGTTGATTTCCAAAATTTAAATCAGGATTTTCTGAAGGATCATTATCCTTTGCCACAGATTGATCAGATTCTTCACATAGTTGCAGGAACTCAAATATTTTCTCTATTAAAAGGATTCTCTAGATACAATAAGATATTGATCAAGGATGAATACCAATACAAAATGACATTCACCACAAAATGGAGTACATTTGCTTACCAATGAATACCTTTTGGTTTCTTGAATGTTAGAGCAACCTTTTAGAGAGCGATGGATGTGGCTTTCGTTGAATTTTTGAATCGAGTCATCATTATTTATTTGGATGATATGACTATTTGCTCTCATAATAGGGAGGAGAACATATTACATTTAAGATAAGTGTTTGAAAAATATCGAGAGTTTGGGATATCCATTAACCCAAATAAGTCTATATTTGTGGTGAAGGAGGAAAGCTCCTAGGCCATGTAATCTCATAAAAAGGTTTAGTTGTTGATCCAACTAGATTTGAGGCTCTTTTGAAGCTTCCACTACCAACCAAAAAAAAGGATTTGCGGTCATTTTTTGGTCAGATTAACTTCATTTGGAAGTTTATTGCAAATTTTGCCCAAGTTGTGAAACCAATGACTGAACTCTTGAAGAAAGATGTTGAGTTCAAATGGACTGACCAAAGGAAGCAAGAATTTAGGTAAATCAAGGAGAGGATTGCTTAGGCTCCCATTTTGGTAAACCCTGACTATTCAAAGGATTTTATCCTTTATGTTGTTGGTGAACAAGAAAGTTATGCAGTTGTCCTTACACAAAAGGAAGAAGATGGAAATGAGCGACTGATTGGATTTTGAAGCCAAGTTATTCAATCACATGAGGAAAAGTACAATTTCATAGAAAAGCAAGTGTATGCAGTAATGAAGTCCTTGAAGAATTTTTGATAATTTGTTTCACAAAGTACGATGATTGTTTATGTTGCTCATATAAATGTCCTAAGTTTCATATCCAGGGTGAACTTAGAGAGAAGAGAGCCAGTTGGGTTTCTAAAATTCAATAATATGATATAAAAATCTAACCAAACAAGTTGGTTTGTGGTCGAGAACTATGTCAAGAGCTTGCAAAGAGTGCTACCCATGAATCATTTATTTGCCAGTATGAGGATTCAATAAGTGAAAGTAATATTGCTAATCATTGCTCAGGTGACTATGATTGGACAAAGGACCTTATCAAATACTTTGATTCAGGATGATGTACTTCACATATCAATGCTTTGCAAAGAAGAAGGTTTAGACAATAGGTCCTCATGTATGTTATGTTTCCATGTGGGTTGTTTCATAAGAATATTTATGGAGTGCTTGTGAGATGTGTCAAAGAGTCAAAAAAGTAGAAAATCCTGAAAGAGTTTCATTCTAGGTTGTCAGGAGGCCACTATGTAGGAAGACCCATGGCATTAAAAATTATCAAAGGAGTTTATTTATGGCCCACCCTTTCATCAGATGCATTTAAGGTCAATCAAAGTTGTGACAAATGCTAAGGGTATGTTGACAGGACCAAAAATGCACCTTTGCCTCTTCACCCAATCCAAGTGGAAGCACCATTTCAAAAATAGGTCTTATATTTTATTGGATTCATTGATACTAATTCATATGACATACATAAATACATTCTGATTGTGACTTATTATTCTACCCAATGGGTTGAAGCAGTCCCAACTAATAATACAAACCAGGAGGTAGTCATCATTTTCCTTGAAGGATTGATCACTCACTTTGGCATACCAGATGTGATTATAACAGACAACGAAACTCCATTCATCAGTGCTAAAATTAGTGAGTTCATAGGTAAGTATGGTATTTATTTGAAAACTTCATCAAATTACTATCAATAGGGAAATGGTTTGGCTAAATCTATGAACAAGAATTTGCTTAGGATTTTGAAGAGGACTCTTGGTGACAACAAGCAAAGTTGGCATCTACTCCTAAAACAAGATTTATGGGTTGATCACATCTCAGTTAAAAATTCTATCAAGGCATCCCCCTATTCTTTGGTGTATGGTAAGGAAGCAATATTGCCCATTCATATTGAGTTATCGGCTCTTCAATATTTGCAATTGCTTGACGATGAAGATGATGAATTTGATCCCTTGAGCGCAATGTTGGCTCAACTATTATGGTTGGAAGAAGAAAGAGAGAAAGCATATAATGCTTTCATGGAGCATGCTAATATGACAAAAAAATGGTTTAGGAAGAAGACTTCAGAGAAGGCATTTAATGTTGGTGATCTTGTGTTAAAGTGGAATGAGAACAAGGCAAAGCTAGGCAAACATCACAAGTTTGAGGTAATTTGGAAAGGCCTATTTTAGATTTCTAGTGTGAATCAATTTAATTCATATTATTTGTAGGATATGAATGACCGTGTGTTGTTGATTCCAGTAAATGATCTTCATTTGAAGGCCTACTATTAGTAAAAAATTTGGGATCAAGAATGTAAATATATACATAGTTTTCTAATGTCATTTTTGTTTGACAATGGCTAAGTTTGGATTAAAAAAAATTACGAGTGAAAGTCGTTTTCGCCAGGAAAGGGTATTATTGCTGGTGAAAATCCTCTTCGAAGCCGAAGACAAGAATTTTGCCTGAAAATTTTAATTTTGGTGCCCAAGTTAAAAATTTCGCCCTCACGCCCTGCTTTTTCAGTAGGGAAGACGTCAAGAGTTATATTCGACAGTGAAAATACATGCATACATTTTTAGTTTTGCTTTTTTGGTGCATGCAGTGAAACACTTGATATTAAAAAAAAGAAAAAGAAAAATAAAAAAGGAGAAAATAAATAAAAAGCGATTTTGCCCAAGACAAGGATTTCACTCATGCATCTTTTCTTTTTGGAGCGAAATTCATCTTCGTGCCCCTTCGCTCATGCATATCTTGATTTTTGGAGCGAAACTCAAGTTGGCAGCAAGGCACTTCCACTCACAAGCTTTTTCTAGTGGATGAATTGGTGAAAGCTATTTTTGACGTCCAAGAGGGTGAAATTGCTTTTCGCATTACTTTTTTGGTGAACTCCTAGAACACATGGCTTTTTTGCCAACGAAATGTATTTTTGGCATTCCACTTTAGTGAAATAAGCACCCATAATGTAGTTCAAGATGAAATAGCGATGAATCACATTTTTCCAAACTGACCATTAATGATAGGTTGCATCGCCAAGAAGTAAAATATAAAAAGGAAGACGAAACAACCAATCACGACGCTTGAAAAAGATATGTGCGAAATCGTTGAATCATTGGAAAGCATGACATGCCCTCGAATTTAGAAGACGCACCGCATGCATTAAATTTGTAGGTATGTTTGAAAAATTATAAAGGGGTGAATACTCCAGCTGAAGAATAAAAAAAATGTAGAGATCTCGTTTGTGAAGTTGCTACGAATTAGTTTTGCTCCAAGGTTCAAAATTATTTGTTGTTCGCTCAAAGAAAGCTGAAGATGGGAAAGAAGACCATAGAAACCAAGAAAGAGAATGTCCCAAAGAAGTCTGCCCCAGATAAGAGGTGGTGAAAATCTAGAGAGAAGGATGAATAAATAGAACTGGCACCTTACTACAATCGCTTGACACAAATATGTGACTGCACAATCATGAACAAAGACATGGAGAAAATGCAGCAAGATGTCGAATTTGCTCTTCAGAAGGTATTCACCAAAATTTCATGTACCATGACATTTTAATCCCATATTTTTTGGTATCTGTGTATGCCTGTGTATTCATGTCCTGAGCTAGTATGGGTGATTGCATAGTTTTATGATCCTTCCATGAGAGTTGTTCGAAACGCCAATGGAGATAGGTTGTTTAGTATCTCAACCAACTCGATTAGAGAATATTTTTCTTGTGGTGCAATACCTCATTTTGAGGTCATGTTTAAGACACTCAATATTACAGAGTAGGAGGAGAGATACCAATCTACAGTTCTTATGCAGTAGTTCCTGGAAAATCAGTTGCTGAAGACACCACAAATTGGGGAACTGCCAGATTTACCAATGCCACAAAGAGATTTTAAGAGCCTAGACTTATATTCAATGTTGGCATGGGTTGTTGGACTACCCTCAAATTCCATAGTGCATAAGTGGCAAGCGTCTCTTTCATAGTGTATTTCATAGGAGTTTTATGCACCAACTACCATGAAAGCAACCACAAATCCAATTTTTTTTTATTGGGAAAATTTCCTAGCTAGAAGAATGCACACTCAGCTGCAAAAGGTGCAGAGTGGAGAAGATTTCAACTTCAAGCATTGTTATTTTTTGGTATGGTATTTATTTTATTACATGCACCCCTATTTTACCTTCGTAACTGTAAAGAAAATAGATGAAGCAGGCAGAACATTTCCAGTTTATACATGGACCTAGAGTTTGTTGAAGGAGTCCTATTATAATTTTAATCGAATGTTTCTAGGACTTGCCCTTGAGATTATTTACGGGGTGTGTGATAGAGTGTCGAAATAAATGAAGGAGTCGGTTGTTAAAGGGAAGAAAGGTGATGTATTTTTGCTGATGGAAGGAGTTGTCGTTAGGATTTTTGGCTTCATTGGCAAACCTTTTCTATTGTTGTATTTTACCACGAAGCATATTTTCACACTAGAGGTAGCTCGGTAGAATTATTTTATAAATGATATATATGGGTCAGGTAGGGGAAAGCAAGCTACGTGAACCATACCCTTTTAGTTTTGTAACGTTAAAATGACTCAATGCGAGAAGAATGAGTTAATTTCCAAAACACTGTACGACCATGGGTTAATTGAGCTTCTCTAGAAATGGCAATATGATCCTTTGGGTATTTTTAGGAAGTTTATCAAGGCAAATAATTTTCATTACTACCTTAGAGAAGATATCTTGCAGTAGAGGAACAATCCCAAGGGGTGCGACCTTGAATGACATGTTGAAAAAGTGATGTCACTCCCTCCTTGGCATGATTTCTATGAAATGGAGGTTGAGTATGATCCTACGAATCTTCTGAAGTAGGTTCCTCCTAATTATTTATTTAATCAAATGAAAGTGAAATTGCCCGAATGGTCTGAAGAGAAGATCACCAACTTGTGGGTCATGAGGACTCATCGAGGGAAGCTCAAGTCAGCTTACCCGCTAGTTATGGATGAAACATTTTTGCAATTTTATGATGAGCATTATGATAAGTACCAGCCCATCTCTTTCATTGACCTGGTACCTCAAAGTATTTGAAGTCCTGACAGGGAAGAATATGTGGTGAGAGAGAAGAAGGTATTGGTCGAAGAGAGGATAATTATCGAAGGATAAAAGGAACGACCACCACACGAGGAATATATTTCACTCAAACAGAGGAGCATGTGTATAAGGCTACTTTTCCCTAATATGGTAAAGAAGCCCAGAAGTGGTGCAGTTTTTGCTCTTAGCACAAGATCATTTTATTCACTTTCAGTTAAGCAAACTAGTTTTAAGGATATACCTTCTTTGGCTCAACAAGAATAGTCAAGCCAAATGGTGATGTTAGTAGATCTAGAAGTAGAAGAAGAGAAAGTAGAGGAAGAGAAATATCCAACAGTACAGGAGCCATCATCAATGACTCAAATGGTATCAAAGCTCGTAGGTATGCATTTTATTTCTTCTTCTCTCTCTAAAAAATACTTGGTGACCACTGCATCCCCATCTGTAGTTTCTACTTCCACTTCACTTCCATTTGTTGTACCCATATCTTTGGCTCCCCTCTCCATTTCATAGTCGCAGGTCACCAATGCTCGTCTCATTTCTTCCATTCTCTCTATTTCTCTCTCTTTCAGTTCATTCACATCCCTATTAATCCCATTACTGCTATAAGTATGCAAGCCCATACCAGAGTAAGTGTAACTATAGTGCCTTTCCCTTCTACTCCCTTTATTGAGTCAAAGCTTCAATAGTCCCTCTTTCTATTTTCCTTGATTTTTGTAATACAGAAACCATTGGCTTTAGAAGTGGAACTTCTACCAGAGCACCCCATGGTAAAGAATATCAAATGAGCATGGCAAAGTTCCTTGTGATGGTTTAAGAGCCATAAGAGAAGAGATGTGCAAGCCCCAGATAAGGCGATTAAGAAAGTGACTTTTGATCCAAAGGCTATGGAGGTGCACACTTTGAGGATGGTCCCTTAGGTCTAGAAACTTGAAGGAGAAATGATGCCAAATGATTATTCATATTAGGTCATCATCAAGGACCTCACAAAAATTGACATAGCTAAAAAATGGGCAATATATAGGTGGATATGAGTTTTATTTACTTCCACAGTGAGCATTTCAAATATCGTTTCTTCCAATATGAAGCAAAGATAGCAAAATTAAAAGATGCTTTGGTTGAACATAAAGCCCAAATGGGCACTATGCAATATGAGTATCAGTGATGGCAGTAGAAAGTGATGAGCTTGGAGGGCAAGATTGAAGGATATAAGCAAGTGATCGAACAACATCAAGCAACATGATATGAAGTGCAGCAACAGATCCAGGCCTTGAAGGACCAACTCTAGAGTCTGTACAATCAGTTGGTAGATAAGGCAACGTAATCGATAGCTCTCACAAAGGAAAATGTCAAGGAGGATCATAATCATCTGCTTATCGATTGTTTGACAATGAAAATAAAAGCAATGTTGGTTCTCATGTTTCTTTAGGAGGTGCGACAAGCTGTTTCATATAGGTTACACGTAGTGGAGTATTCAAAAGAGAACCTTGAATAAAAACTAGATATGGCAATGAAGATTTAGGCAATGGCTAAGATGGATCTCAGTTTCATCCCAATGAGTGACATGGCCCAAGCTTGGGCAAATTCCAAGATTACACTACGCACTTATTTTTCTAGGTTGGATCTAGTTAAAGAAGCTCGAAAGCTGTTAGATACATTTGAGAAAGAGAGGTGCATTTTGTTGGTCTATTTTGAGACTATAGCGAACAATGGTTTCCCTAGTTTCACTGATGAGTAGGGGAATATTTTGGCAAAGAAAGACATGGATGCAATATGGGCTATTTTTGTAGATGAAACTTCAAATATTGATGATCGGGAAGAGCCCACCACAAAATAGCATGTGCTGCCATTGATGAGAAAACTTACTCGCATCGAGTCTGGTTTATTGGAGCTTAGGCAAAGGGCCAACTATATAGATCTAGAGTAGGTTTATACTTTTTGATACGCTCCAGACTTGTGAGGTGATTATTATTGATGCTTGGTCCAAAGTCATCATGATATATGAAACTACAGCCTCGCATCTCAAAGGGTAGGATGAGACTGGTATGATCAGCAGGTAATCAGATGCAATCGATGGTAGAAATTCTAAGCCTAATGGATAAATGCCCTAGGGTCGATTGCATTTAGGTGAGCTAAATACCCTACGATCCACTAAAAGTGTTGGTATTTTTTCCACACTAAAATAAATTTTAAAATTTTGTCTAAGTATGCAATAAGTTTCGCTCAGCAAAATCCAATTTTGGGTAACGTTTCAAGCGAAATACAATTTTCGGGTAGGAGACAGTTCAAATTCAGGTTTCGCCTTGGCAAAAGGTCCATTTCACCCATTTTCTAGTGAAATCACCCTTTTTGCCCCATTTTCTAGCAAAATCATCTTTGCCAGTGAAATTTCCATTTTGGCAGCAAAATTTCCTTTTCGCCCTTGACTTGGCAAAATACCTTTTTCACCCACACTTTGGTGAAATCACTTTTCGAGCAACATCTTGGTGCATTTTTGGGTGAAGGACTATTTTTGGCTATGTCATGAAGAAACCCCTTTTCGCCTATACCTTAGCAAAATTAATTTTGTTTTTTACGCGTTGCTAGAGCGAAACTCCCTTTTTACACGTTGCTAGAGTGAAACTCCATTTTTATGCATTACCAGAGCAAAACTCCTTTTTTGTGCATTACCAGAGCAAAAGCTCTTTGCTTGCATTACTATGGTTAAAAGCCTTTATCGTGTGATGCCTTGGCAAAGGCATGTTTCATGTGATGCTGTGGCAAAAGGTATTTCAAAGGTACACCTTGGCGAAATCCCTTTTTAGGCTTCACCTCGATGAAAGTAATCTTTGTCATTTTATTCAAATGAAAATTATGGTCAAAGGCACTCTGAGCAAAGATCAGTATGGGGAAAAGTTCAAGGCTGGTAAATTAAATTCTTGGGACAAAGAAATTAATATTTCCAAAATTATTGTTGAAGGATTATCGAAATTAAATGCTGCGCTTTTGAATCTAGTGTGATCCTGATTTATTTTGAGGCACTGTCCACGATGGTGAATTCTCATTTTCAAGGCACCGTCATGGAGATGAAAATTCAATTGATGATTCTAACCAAGTCCAGATTTGCTATCTGCTAATATTACTCGTTGCTTTGCAAGGCACCACCAGATTGGTTCGTTGTTGTTGTCAAGGATAGAATTGTGACCGACCAATCTGTCATTTCCCATCATTTTGTTTAATGAGTATTTAATTTTGGAGGTGAAATACTCTATAAAAACTAGATAACTTGATGTAAAATGGGGGAACATTCTGCTAAAAAACTCTTGGAGTTTAAATTTATGCCTCAATTGAAAGACTCTTGACTCTGGTTCCTGGATCAGTTGTGTATGTGATTGTTTTTTGCCTATCATTTCTTGATATTCATGCCTTTTTTAGATAGATTGAATTCTACATTTGAATTTAATTTTTTATGGAAAAGTGAATCAATCTATGATTGGTTCCTATGTTGTTATTTCTATTAAATGCTGATTAAAACTTGATGTGGTTATTTAGCTGTTAGTTCATCCTCACTTTATTTTTTTGGCATACAGCCATATTTTCCATTCCTTTTTGTTAATTTCTATCCCTATGCTTTTTACCAATCTTTAGATTAGTAAGGGTGCCGACCCTATATAGAGATTGGCCCGAAGGACATCTCTTTCCTTCGGTATTTCAATGATGGCCGGGTCTAGGGCGCATATTATTATACTTAGGCAGATTCGTGACCAACAGGTCATGATGTAATAGGGGTGAGGCCTATTTCAATGTCTTATAACCAATTAAAAAAAATTATCTCTGTATTGAGTTTGTTTTAATATAGGAGACAAAATAGGTAGTGGAAGTGTAAGGAAACATTCAAAAGAAACTAGAAATTATTGATGAATGTACTATTTTGGAAATGTTAGCATATCTATACGGAAAGAAAAAGGGTGGAAAATAAATGGGCTAATCAAGGTGCCAATATTTCAATTAACAAAGTTTAAATACTAGAAGGAAACCATTAGAAAAATATTATCTCTTAATGAAAAAGATATCAAAGAATAGATAGAGGAAAAGTCATAGGAAGAAGAAAGAGTTAAAGAAAATATTCTATAACAAGGCAAACAACTATTCATGAAATTATGCTTGAATATCGTCTGCTTGACTTAATAATAAATATATATTTTTTGTGTGTTAATGAAATTCACCTCTATAAAATCCATGTCCAATTTACTTAAAAAAAACGTAAGAAACTCTTACATTGAGGGCTTAAAATAGGAAGATACATATTTTTTTATGCTACAAAGCTCTTACATTTCAGATTTGAACTACACATATACCCATGTGTGTTATTGAACCTTATATTTTAGATCAAGAGTTTAAACTGAAAGATACACAATATTTAATCTATGAAATTTCATTGCATTTCAGATTGAGTAGAAAGATAGGAAGATGCGTGTTATTTATGGTATGAAATGTTTCATATTTTATATAAAGAGTTAATTAAGAAGTTTTGTTCAATATTGTAAGTGAAATCATTGCATTGCAGATAAAAAGGAAAAGATGAATATCCACACACTTCTATTATGTAAAATTTCTTGGCATTTCATGTAAAGTTAATATAAGAAGATACACACTCAAAACTGCAATAATCTTCTTGTTATTTAATATAAAAAGCTAAACAAGATGATGTATGAAACTCATTGTATTTTAAAGAAAATTTAAACTACTAAATTCTTTCGTTTTAAAAAAATACTTAAATAGGAAGGATAAACATTATATCTATGCTATGAAATGTTGGATTTCTAAATAAAAAGGAAAATTAAAAGATTGGCACTCTTTATGCTCTAGAATTCTTTTTTTTGGTAGGTAAAAAAAATTATTTACTTTTCGGGTTGAAGGGTCCCACCCCTATTACATTGGGCATTGGCACTACCAACAAAACAAAATTGGCACATTCTATAAATTTCAACAGTCTAGGAACCCATCAATTGATAGACTAAGCAAACCAAAAAAATAGACAACAAATACAGGGGCTGAACCCCTAGAGACGGCAGACACAAAATAGAATTGGAGCCACCACAAACAAAGGTAGTTCTACTACCTACTACCACCTTCTCACTCCTACTGGGATTCCTCCTTATCCTCCTCCTTAGCGACATCTTTCTGTTCTAGGGCAAGGACTCTAATCACAACAGGGAGCTCTTGGATCTCACTGATGGCACTGGATAGGAATGAGCCCACCTCCTTGATGATGTTGGTAGTGGATTTAAGGTGATCCACTACTTTGTTGATGTGGTTGAAGGTGGAGGTGCGTAGAAAATCCTCTGCGCTGCTAGTAGGCTCTTCGTCTTCGTCGATGATGACCTCAGGGGATGGTGCGAAACACTCTTGCTCTTAGTCTTCAACCGGCGAGATTTCCTGCTCTTTTGAGTGGGATGAACCACTTTCCATTTGCTTCTTAGGCTAGGGCCGGGAGGGCATCATTCCGAAGGGATTGAGTCCTTGGGAGTGGGGGTCGGGGTGGTCTCCTTCTTACTGTTGGCCTAGGTGGGGGTGACGTTTTCTAGGGGGACGTCTACAGGGGCCTCTGAAAGTGAGGGGACCTCAGTAGAGGGGTTGGGGGAGTCCACCGAGGAGAGAGGGGCGCTCGGCTTGACTTTGTGGGCAGATGTTGAGGAAGGCTCAGGGCTCGAGGGGTGGACTGAGGGGCCACTAGAAGGCTGGTGCATGAGGGCATGCTTATAGATGACAGAGAATAGACCTTGGTGGTGAGGGGGCTTAGATGACTTTCTTTCCCTGAAGTTCTCGATGGTTATACTGATAGACCAAAAGAGAAAATCAAGAATATTGACTGGTTTAACATCATGGAGGTGGTTTAAAAATGCGAGGTGGTAGGCGTGAAGGGGGCTATTGGGGTCATCGATGGTAATGTACTGGATAACAGGGACAACAGTGATGTCCCACGGGTGGGGAAGGGATGAACGGACCACACCCCCTTTCTCCCAAACTAGGTCCTTCCCTTTGTCAGGGAGATGCTCTATTTCATCCTTGAAGTTGTGCTTATCCCTTCGGACAACCCTGCCTTTAGGAGGTAAACCAAAAATTTTTGTAATTAAATGAATGCTTACCTCAAAGAGAAGCCCTCGGACCTGCACTGCACCGTTATTCCATGAGCTGACAAAATCATTGGTCACTTGGTCATCAACACCATTGAAAAGCTTAAAAAAGGGAATGAACCTCTTAGCGTCGAGCAAAGCTTCAATCATCGGATCAAGCTGGAGGTTCATGGGTTCGATGGTGGCCATCGTGCCAGAAAACCTTAGAAAGATAGAGTTGTTGTAGTGGCTTCTACCAAACTGATTAAAGTGCCACAAGCAAATAAGCATAGAAGGGACGAGCTAGAGACTATAAGGCCAAAACCTAAGGCATGGGGAACAACCAAGTGGTGCACATTTTTTGAGATAGATATGGGAACGACAAGTGCAGAGACCAGCCTTATCAGCATTCAAAGACTAGGGGGGGCACAGGGACAGTCTGTTTGAATGACTGCTAGAAAGGAAGTAAAATATGAGACTGACAGAACGAGCGGTGCAAGAAGTAGGAGAGGGAGGGAAGAGGAGGGGGTGAAGAGCAGACATCGAGGAATGGGGGAAAACAAGGGTGAACGGGTGGAGGCCAGTGGGAGTGGTTGAACACTTTGAGACGAACATGGGAGTCCGCATGATTAAACGTACATGCAACAATACAGGAAATGATGATAGGGGTTAAGACACAAACTTCCTTGGTGTTGAAAGAAAACACCTTTGGTGTTAAACAAACACCTTCAGGGCAGTGAAATATGCTATTTGAAAATACGCTCCACATCATGATTGGCTGCTTCGATGACTTCCTAGGGGAAGGAATCTTCCCAGATGATCAGGTTACTTTGATTGGTTGCTCTGTTAGCCAAAATATCTGCTACCTTGTTCACCTCTCTGAACACATGTTGTATTGTGTTCTGGGGGCATTGACTGAGGGAAGCTTGACACTCTTGAATGATGTTTTGGATATTCCAACCTTCGCTATTGTTTTTCTTAATGTGGTTAACCACATTTAGCGAATCACCTTCAAAAATTATGGGGGTGGTCAACTCCTTGCTGACCTCGATGCTTCTCCACAGAGCCCGAGCTTCAACGTAGTTGTTAGTCTGGACCCCTAAGTTTTTAGCGAATGCCTTGATGATATTGCCATCATGGTCCCTGATGACCCCGCCAGCCCCAACATCCCCAAGATTGCCTTTGGAAGCTCCATCAAAGTTTACCTTAAGCCATCCTAGGGGGGAGGATACCACTTGGCCTTACTCCTGATACTAGTGGTATTCTGGGTTCTGGAACACTTGGTGGAAACCCCCAAAGTCTTGATCAAGGAGGACTCCAACCCAGACGTAGGTGTGTCCGGGCAAGGAACTATGTTAGCATTTTTTATTGCAAAGCACAAAGCTCTGTTGGCCATAACTTCTGGGTCTCTAGGATGGTCGTTGAAGATGCGATTGTTTTGCTCGAGCCAAATTTACCAAATCGTGTGGTGCAGTAGGGCTTTCCAAAGGAACTTGAGCCTAGGATTTCTAAAAAATAGTGGGCCACTGAGTGAACAAGTCAAGGACAGACTTGGGCCACACCCAATTGACGTGAAACTTGTTGATCAAGGAGGAGAACACATCGAAGGCAAAGGGGCATTCGAGCAAAAAATGTTGGGTGGACTCCCATGCTTGAGTGCAGAGATAGCACCTATTGGGGACAATGATACCCCTTTTGATCAGATTGTCAGTGGTGAGGATCCTGTTGTGGACCGTGAGCCAGCAAAAATGAGCCACCTTCGAAATGAGATGCTTGAGCCAGATGGTCTTGGCTGTGGCAGGGTTGTTCATGGTGTTGGGTCTTTTTTGGGAAGTTTTTGACATAAGAAAAGTGGACTTCATCGAGAATTGCCCATCATTGGTGCCTTTCCAAAAAATTTTATCTGTCGTCTGAGTCTTAGGGATAAAATTTACCCTAAGTACAGACTGCAGGGCAGACGTGGCTCTATCTAAGACAACATTTTTGACTCTAAAATGGAGTTGCTTCCACCTACGACTGCCTTGGTTGTTAGTAATGAAGTCTGCAACTTTAGGTCCAAATCTATTGTCAGTGAGATGTTTAATTGCTGCAATGTCGGGGTCTCTGATGAGGGGCTCATCCCTAGCCCACGGATCATACCAGAAATCGATGTCCTTACCATCTCCAAGCTGCCACCTGATCCCTTGTTGTAGAAGGTGTTTGGTGTGGGTTATGGACCGCCAAAAATGGGACCCAGTGTTGGGAGTCCCTTCATCCCTGAAGGAATGTTGTTGCAAATACTTTCTCTTGATGATAGAAACCCATTCCAAGTTTACATTGGTGACCACCTTCCATGCCTGTTTGGCAAGGAGGGCTTGGTTCATGAGGTTGATCCTATGAAATTTGGGTCTGCCTTTGTCTCTTGGAGTACAGACTTTGTCCCAGGCCACTAGATGAAACTTCTTCTGGTTGTTAGTCCCTGCCCAAAGGAAGCACTTTTGGATTTTTTCTATTGCTTCTCCCACAGCCATTGGGATTTTGAAGACTAAAATAAAATACACCGGGATGCTTTGGAGGACTGACTTGACCAAGGTGGCTTTACCAGCTTGGGAGAGGAGAGCCCCTTTCCAACCTTCCAGTTTCTTATGAAATCTCTTGGTGACATTGTTCCACATAGACTTGGCTGGTCTCCCCTGGAACATTGGGAGGCCAAGGTAGGTGGTCGGGAGAGCGACAATGGTGCAGCCCAAGATATTCATAATTTTGGCTTACCGCTTCAGTGGGGTGTTGATGAAGTAAATTTTGCTCTTGGTGAAGTTGATTCTTTGCCCTACAACTTCCTCGTAGAGATTGAGGATGGATTTGATGATTTTGGCTTCAAAAATAGAGGCTATAGTAGCCAACAGGGTGTCATCTACAAACTACTGATGTGTCAAGGGCTGGAGATTGGATGTAGCCTTAATGCCAGTGATCAGTCCTCTAGAGTAGGCGACTTTGATAGCCCTTCCGAGGCTCTCAACTAGGATAATGAAGAGGATGGGAGAGAGGGGGTCCCCTTGTCTCAGCCCTCTGGTGTTGGGGAAATAACCTACCGTTGAGCCATTGACAAGAACTAAAAACCAAGATGAGGATATGCATTGTGAAATCAGCTTAACCCAGTCTTCATGAAAACCAAAATTTAGGAGGACTTTGGCCAGAAAATCCTGGTCCACTCTATCAAAGGCCTTGTTCATGTCAAGTTTTAGGAAGAAAGCAGACTTGCTGGAGTTATGGGCCGAGTGGATGAGTTCATGAATGGTGATGACTTCGTCAACAATATTTCGGCCCTTGATAGTACTTCCTTGGTAGGGATCAATAATGGAAGGGAGGATGCCTTTGAGTCTATTGGCCATGGCTTTGGATAGGATTTTATAGATGATGTTGCACAAGCTGATGGGTCGGTAATCAGACAGGGACTTGGAACTGGGCCCTTTGGGAATGAGAGTGAGGAAGGTGGAATTGACGTCCCTAGGGATGGATCTGGAGCGCTGCATTTTTGAGATAGCTTGGTAGAGATCGGGGTCAATGATGTCCCAGTAGGTTTGGAAGAACCTCGGGGGAAACCGTCGGGTCCAGGAGCTTTGTCTGGTTGCATGGAAAAAAGAGCCTAGTGGATTTCCTTAGGGTTTAAAGGGCTAAGGAGAAGGGTATTCATGGCATCAGGGATGGTTCTGGGAATGTTCTCAAGGAGGGATTCCATGGCCTAACCGAAGGAGGAGGGGTGGGATCCAAGGAGGGATTCAAAATGATAGACTGCTTCATCCTGAATTTGGTGGATATCTGAGGTGAACGAACCATCTTGCTTAATGATGCCTTTAATCCTGTTAGCCCCTCTGTGCCTGAGAGTGGAAATGTGAAAAATATTGGAATTGGAGTCTCCTTCCTTAAGCCACAATTATCTTGATTTTTGGTACTAGAACATCTCTTCATTCCATAGGGTATTATGGTATTCTGACAGTAGAGACCGCTCCTCAGTTCTCAGGCTGTCATCCCCTTGTCCCTGTTGAAACCTATCCTCAATCTGTTGGAGCCTGTTCTTGATGTTTTGTTTATTTTCAAAGATGTTTCCAAATGTTTCTTTGTTCCAGACCTTCAACTTAGCTTTGATCGACCATAATTTCTGCGTTACCTGGTTTGTTACAGTCCCAGGGAACCTTTCCCCCCACCACTCGGTAATCCAATTTTTGAGGTCCGGATGTTGGGTCCACATTGATTCAAAATGGAAAGGGGTTTTGAACTGGGATCTATTGGCAACTTCAAAAATCAAGGGGCTGTGGTCAGACCCAATTTTTGGTAGAGCCTACAAGTTGGCATCTCCAAATAGGGGAAGCACTTCCTGGGATAGCAAAAAATGGTCAAGTCTTTCTTGGATAAGATCTCCGCCCACCCTTCTATTGCTCCAAGTGAACTGGGACCCTCTCAGTTGGACATCCATAAGTTTGTTTGTGTCTACAAAGTGTGCAAAGTCATCTGTGGATTTGGGGGTGATGACATTCCCACCTCTCTTCTCTGAGGGATGCAAAGGGGTATTGAAGTCCCCAGCTAGAATCCAGGGGATGTTGCTGAAAGCTTCTCTCATCTGGGTGAGGTTGTTCCACAGGGTCGATCTGCCCTGCGGACTATTAGGGGCATACACATTCATCATAACCCAGGAGTGTTGGGTGTTAGAGTCATGGAAGTAGATGTTGGACATGTATCTGTATCGCTCCAAATTTTTTGCATCCTTACCCTCAAGCTATAGGATCCGCACCCGAAAGGGGGATGCGAGAAGGATGGGACAATACCTTGGACTGAGAGGCCCTTTGAAGGTCCCGCCTCTTGGGAGAGGAGTATAAGGGTGAATTTTTGACGGATGGTGGGTTCACCAAGAAACTTTTGAGTGGTAGTTTCCATGCCTAGGTTGGGAATGGGTTTGATGTGTTCATTTTTATACTTGATCATTCAACTCCTAGGTTTGGCCAATATGAACCTAAACTATTCTATATGCCAATGCAGATTTAAATGAATACAAAAAACAAGAATGAGTGCTAATAACAGAGAATATGCTAATTAGAATGTGTCATACTTGATTTCGGATGTTTGATGAAGATTCTGAGTCTTGTAGCAATTCAGATCACCTCAATTCATACGTAATCATTTGATATTTCACAAGATCGTCCCAAATCACAGGTGATCATCTGAAATTAGATAGAATCATTTGAAATCTGACGAATTCGTCAGACGAATTCATCAGAAACCTGCAATCACAAAAACAGACGCAAAATACCAAATATGCAAGTGCAGAAGCAAAGGACAATGGTAGAAATAACATCAAACATGCCTAAATAATGGATTCCAATAAAAAATAAGGAAATGCAATAGATTTAATGATTGATTTTAACTTTACCATGCGATTATGCTAAATGAGGTGAACTCCAAGATGCAAAAAACATAATAATTCAAGACAGTGCAGAAATACAATATGAAAAATGTAGAGAAAGCTAAGGAAACACAAACTCTAGACTCGGATTTCCCCCAATCTGGACTACAGTCAGGATCACCTCCAATCGTATGCGATCGTCTACGCTCCTCGACAAAATCGTCCGTAATTGTCCGAGATCGTCCCAGACGATCCGAGCTAGCTTCGACTGAAAAACAATAGAGTTCCTGTTAGGAGTGAAACTGAAGGGGTTAATTTTATTGATACAAATGGTTACAATATATAGACATAAGCCTATATTCAAAACATGACACTTGTCAAGGAAACTGACAAGTGTCAAGGTGAATGCATAGTGCACTTTAACTCTAACATTCCCCCTTAAAGTGCACTATCCTAACTAAAGAAGAAACAAAACAAGTCAATATTAGGTAACATTCCCCCTTAATGTTGACTTCTCTAAAACAAGCTATCATCCTCTCTTATTGCTGATTTGGTCTAGGCTCGTGCTCTTTGCGCTTGGCTCTCCAACTGTGAATAATGCTAGATTCACTGTGTATACATCTCGGTCTATTGCCTCAGGGTCAGCCACTTCCATGGGTCTGTTGCCACTGGGTCAGCCGTCTAAGTGCCTCAGGGTCATCATGGGTGCCTTAGGGTCAGCCACTTCTAGGTCTGTTGCCTCTGCAGGTCATCCTCAGAGGATGTTGCCTCTCGTAGGTCACTGACTAGTCCCACCATAAATATCAAATCTTTCCTTATGGTGAACTCAATCTAGAAGGTGTTGGTCTCAGTCGAAAATGCACCTTAATACAAATGAAAAATGAGCCATATAAGAGTGTCGGTCTCTGTCGAAAATGCACTCAATACAATAAAATGAGCCATAGATCCAAATGGGAGGAGAGAAGAAGAAAATAAGAGAATCTTCTGAAGTGTCTTCGTCTGTAGTCTTCAGAAGTAGATCCGGAAAAAACCTCGGATAGAGTCTAGGGTGTCTTTGTTTGTAGTCCCTAGTATAAGTGTCCTTATGGTGACCATGTCATCCCATCGAAATGCATGGGTAACCAGCCTCTGCATTCGCCAAGTGTATAAAAAAAATCACTAGGTACAAGGATCACATATGAAATTACCTTGGGAGTGTCGGGTACAACCGAGAGTGCACTCCAAGGTATAAGAACTTTGAGGCTAAAAAACTTAATTGAAATAGCCTCAAAATTACAATATGACACCACCATTGTGTCCGTCATGGAAAACCGTTTCCAACGACTATAAATACCCCTATATTCCACCATCAAAGGGGCCTTCATCATGAGGAAAAACCATCATGCCTATCTAAGGTAGCAAAATAAACAACATCACTCAATGGCGGCATCGCTCTCAGGCGGAATAAAAACAACATTAAAATTTCCCGCACAGGGGATTTACATGGGCCATCTAGGCCTTCAGCTCTTCCAATTTTGAAATTACATAGGTTATGTGGCCATACAATTAAAAAATACCCCACTTAACCTAGATTAATTGTCTATTAAAGTGGTCCCCTCTAGTAAAACAAAAGATGCCCCTTCTTTAAATATTACTATCCCAGCATTTAATAATTTACCTTCTCATGAAAAACTGAAGCTTATTAAAAATAAATAGTCCATTATTATGCCAAGTGCCCCTTTCTTCTTCCCATTTGTGTTACTATTCTTGGAGGAGCCATGCACCACGCCATTTGTCGCATTTCACTGTACCCAGCTCGTGTTAGGCCGAGAGGTGGCGCTCATCACCACTGCTGCTGCTGCTTCGCCGCCACCACCACCAACAATAGATATCGAACTGGAGAGCCTCCTGGTAAAAGCATCCCTTTCCCTGTGTTTTTACTTGGTGTTTTTCGACATATATGAGAACGAATACTCCCGAGGCATCGAGAATACGGCATGAGGGTTTCCAGTCTGACCATCTGACCTGTCCGAGCTAGACATCTATCTACCAAAGACCGTAAAAATTAGAACGAACACGGCCTTTGTAAGTTTTCCAGAGCTTTTCAAGTCCCTCTCTCTGATTCAAAACTATCCTCCTTATATTAAAACGAGCACAATAAGATCATTGACTGAGAGTGGGACCTTCATACACGCGCACCGACGAATAACTGCAACATGGACCTTCATACACTCCTCCAATGGCTGCGATAGCAATAGGAAAAATTTTAAAAAAATATATTTTAAAAAAATTACCCAAGCGGAGGCCAAATGGTTGGCCACCAAGAGATCTTGTACGGTCTGCGTGCGAAAGACGATCTATGGCCAAATTGTTTTCAAGCATGGATTCGGCGAAGAATTTGGAGGTGGATATACCATCCTACTTTCTGTGCCCGATATCGATGCAGCTGATGAAGGACCCCGTAACGATGTGCACGGGCGTTACCTACGAGAGGGAAAGCATCGAGAAATGGATGTATATATGCAGTAAAAAAAACCTGCCCTACAACAATGTAGGATCTGCAGAACCATGAGGTTACGTCGAACCACACCCTGCATCATGTGATACAAGAGTGGTGCGTAGCCAACTCTTCCAAGGGAGTGGAGCCGATCCCCACGCCGTCGTCGCCCCTCGACGTCGATCAATTGGGTAGTCTCCTCGACGGAAATCGATCAAGCCGGGTTCTATGAAGCCGCAGTGGCTTGCGAAGAGGCGCTGGCAGTTCTCTACTCTCTTCCCTTACCTGACGTGACGGTGGATTCCCTCGCCACCAAGGGGTGCGTCACGTCCGTCGCTTGGATTCTAAAACGGGGCACCTCCAACGCCCGGTTCCACACCGCTATTCTTCTACAGACCGTTGCCCGCAACGCGCTTGAGCGTTTCGCCATGAACGCCAACGACGACGTGATGGAGGGGCTGCTGGAGCTCTTGACGGAGGAGGTCTGCCACCAGGTGACCATGGTGGCCCTCGAGGTTTTGACGGTAATAAGCTCCAACTGCAGGCGTAGCAGAATTAAGGCTATCGAGGCGGGTGCTTTGAAACCCTCAGCACCGTCTAGAGATGCCATTCAGAACTGCCATAAATGTTTTTAGCATGGCTATTGGACTTATGAATGCAAGAATGAGAGGGTTTACATTTCTCGGCCATCTCAGACAATAGCTTAAGAATAAAAAAAAAAAAAAATCACATAACAAGGAATCAAAGCGATGTTATCTTTCTTGATAGAAGCAAGGGCAGGAATTTACCTCCAAGACACCACGCATCGTCGCCTCTACAGTAGAAATGCGACTCATCATTTTTGAACTAAAAAAAAATTGCAACAATGCACCAAACTTTAAGATTTTTAAAACCATCTGGTTTCTAATCCATCAAAAATATGGAGAGCATACTCCCTCGGTAAAAAAAATGGGGGGAAGAAATATGAGGGGGAAATGGGGGAGGGAGGATTTCCATGAGGGAAATCCCCCCTCAAGCTCACAAGGCCAGAGAAAGCCTGGAGCTCTGATACCAAATGTTAGGAGTGAAACTAAAGGGGTTAATTTTATTGATACAAATGGTTACAATATATAGGCATAAGCCTATATTCAACACATGACACTTGTCAAGAGAAACTGACAAGTGTCAAGGTGAAGGCATAGTGCACTTTAACTCTAACAGTTCCTACAAGAAAATGTGAAATGTAGCATACAGACAGTAGTACGAGGGAATAAGGAGTTAAATCTGTCAGCTAAGGGGTTCAGGGAAATCAGAATCAAGGGGAGTCAGGGATGGGGGAGTCGGGGGATAAACTAGAAAAATCCTAGTTTATATAGTATTAGGGGGAGGCTAGGAGGTTGGGGATCATCCCAATCGGGAGATCTCCAACAGGGAAATCTCCAACTACGCGGACGCGCTTCGCCCAAGTTGGAGAGGTCATTGAAACAGAAGCTAATTATGAAAATTTGGTTTTGGGACAAAATCGTCCGGACGTTCTGTCCATGACGATTTCGTCAGATCTGGGACGATCTCGTCTAATCTACGACGATATCGTCCAACGGTCAAAACAAATCCTAAAAATGGCACGAAAAATGAGGAAACGGGTAACAAGCGGTTTTGGAGCGGTTTTGGGGTTAAAATTCAAATTTTTATCTTTTATCTTTTACTAAGGTTTTAACCGTGCCAATTTTAGGGTGCTACATTTTGCCCCCTCTTTAGCGAATTTTTCGAAGAAAATGCGTTAAAGACGAGTTTTTCCCGTTTTTACGAGAAAGCAAAAATGTACTCAATTTTTTAGACGACGATTCTTGGTCGAATCGTACAACTGCTGACTATGGTGCCCCCTCCGTGTTTTTACCCAAATCGAACGTTTGAGGTAAAAACGCGAAAAAACAAAAAAAAAATTAAAAATGTTGTTTTTAAATAAAATTAAGAAAAATAGGGTAAAACCCTAATTCATTTTTTTACTATTCATCCCCCCCGGGGGGGGGGGGGGGGGGGGGGGGGGGGGGGCGCCGGGGGGGGGGGCGGGGGAGAAGGGTTGTGAAAGTTTTGGGGGGGAGGGGGGGGGGTGATTGTGGCATACCAATCCGTTTTGATATGATGTATATATATTTTGATATATATATATATATATATATATGATATGATCTTTTTGATGATATGACTTGTGTATATGTTGTATTATGATGCTTGAATTGTTGATTCATGTAATTATGTCATTTGGAAATGAATTATAATGTTATGTCATGCCATAAAATTTGTAAATGAAATAATCTGATGTGCATAAATTGGTTGTTTTGGTGTGATTTGATGAAAAATAAAAGGGACTTCTAACAATAATTTCAAAGGACATTGTCGCTGTTATAGACCGTTTCATGGAGTCGCCGCTCGCTAGGTCGTCAAGCTAATCCTAGTATAGAAATATTGCTAAAAGTAAAAGAGTGCTTAAGAGACTGTCTTAAGACTTGGTGTTGTGATGATGAAAATGATGATGGTGATGATTTGTTTTCAGATTTTTCACAAAATTATGCATGAAATATGTTTAAAAGTGATTTTTGCTAGGCATAAATTCCTAAGTGTGATAAATTTTTGAATAATTCCTTAGAAATTATACCATGGTTGCAAGATGGAATGTTTGACATAATGACATGAAATAGAATAAGTGTTCGTTCGTTTTGAAGCACAATTGTGTAACATAATGATGTAAGCCATATGTGTTTTTTAAAATGGATGGGAAAATAAAATTAGAACAATGGTTTGCGCTAGGCATAGAATTTATAGGTATAGACTTATACCATCATCGCGAAATCCAAAGATAAAATAGATATTTTAGTTTTATTGCATGATTGATTTTTTGATTTTTGATTTTTGATAAACAAAAAATAATAATATGATGAACATGTTGTTTGAAATCGTTTTGCAATTTTGTGACACAATGTATATAATTGTTTTTATACAAAACAAAATTCTGAAATAAGAGGATAAAATTGTTCTGAAAAGAATTACAAAAATATTTTAAATTATCTCAAAAACAAATGTAGGTTTATAAGGGATCCTCATGTGCAAATGTGAGTTCATTACCGATCTTGATTTATCATAATGATACAAAATCTCTCAAATACAAATGTGTGTGCAATTGTATTGTTCATTCACCAATTTTGAGCAAGATAATTTGATACAAGCAATTTGCCTTAACCAAATGAATGTTCGTTAACCATGATTTATATGCATATAACCGTACCAGACTACTGTGCAAGTTAGGTTATCAAGAGCTAGCTAATCCATAAGCCGACATAGGTCTGTACAAAAGAAGGTCGCTAATGTGACGGACATATCACCACGCTAGGAATTACCCAAGGCCAAGCGGGTTGGGCACAAACCACCTGTTATGGGGCTTACCTCATAGTTTTCGAATAATTGAGAATTCCAGGGATTCAAGCTCATTCACCCTTCTTTTCTTTTCAAGGGGTAGGGAAAGGATTTTATTGCATTTTGCTTTTGCTTTTCTCTTTTGCTCTTTTTATTTGTTTGTATTTTTGCTTGATATTTGAGATAATGCTGAAACATTGTTGTAATGATACAAAATAACATTTTTCTTTTTCTCTTTTTCTTGAACTTTTCTTTTTCTTCCTATGCTAGGGATACTTGCTCGGATTAGCTGTAGAGCAAGGGATTTTTATTCTGGGTAGGGGTGAGCTTGTCCTTTTGTCAATTCTCAAAGATTCTAGACCATGTGCATGATAGGATAGCAGGGGAAACTTTTCGCTCAAGAAACCACGTCTACTATGTAGCATCATATTGAATTTGCAATGAAATCATTTTAATGTGAAAAGATATACTTGGTTCAAGTAAATAACAAGATCAGTTCTCTATGCTCAAAACTTTATTTAATGCCAATGTGGACTTTGATATAAGAGAGATTAATAATCATACTAAATAAAATCAAGATATTTATTCATGTGAGTGTGAAAGTGTGGGATTCCAAATAAATGCTCATTTATCCAAAATAATTGAAAATATAATTGCAAACTCCAAGAATTGACAAGTATGAATAAAAGATGTTTTTGAAGATTTTGATGATTTTGATGTTTTTTATATTTTGATTTTTTTTTATGAATTGAATTGGTGGTATATACAAGATGATCTATATACACTATACAAGGTTATTTGAGTATAGCATGTCTAAGGTTGCTTCAAAATCAAAGGAGGTTTTGAAGGATAATTTGGTTGTGTTGAAGGTAAGAACAAAAGGTGATGAATAAAAGGTAGTGATAACAAAAGCTTTGTTATAATGTAGAATAATGTAGCAAAAGATTTTACTTTTATATGTGTAAAATTGATCATGTTACAAAATAAAATGTCAGAAGGATAAGAAGGTTCTTCATTCTTATCACTATCTTCCAAGTCTTGATAATATGGAGGGAGTATATGTGAAAGATATGCATGGGTGTTATTTGGTAAACAAGGATGATCATATATGAATGAAGAAAAGTGATGGATAGAAGATAATTGTGACCATAGAGAATGTATAGAACTTGATGTTTCAACCGTTAAATATTCTTCAAATGGTGTTGGGTCATTATGTATGGTAACAATTTTACTTGCAAGTTCAAACTTTAAACATTGGTGAAGAGTGGAAGGGACAACCCTCATCGTATGAATCCAAGGACTTCTGAGAAGTAGGTTGTAAGGTGAAGGGCAATATGCTACATAAAACAAAGTATCCAGGATCTTGGATCCAATATTAAGGGGAAGAATTATAGTACCTTGAGCTTCTTGAATTTCATTGTTAAAAGATTTTATAATAACATTTGATTCATTAAGATCTTCTTCCTTTATTTTGAGTTTTTGGAATAATTGATAAGTGCATAAATTAAGAGAGGAGCCATTATCTACCATGATAGTTTTGATAGGTGTTTCTTTACTAGATCCTATAATGTAAAGATAGGAGTCTTCTTGTGGAGTAGAGGAAGGAATCTCCTCATCATAGAATGAAATATGGTTAACCTCAAGAGGGTTTACACCATTAATTATGTTCTTAGAGAAAATATGATGAGGAACAAATTGTTGGCTAGGTATCTTGAACAAAGTTTCCTTATGAGAACTTTGTAATACTTCTAAAAGGGATATCTTTGCTTGAGGATTAATCACTTGTTGTTGGCTATCAAAGTGGATTTCAGATTGAGATTTTGATTCTAAATATGAGCTTTCTATGCTTACATTCCATTTTGGATCATTCTCTAGAGCCAAAGTTAGTTTTGAAGGTTGGTCAAATGAGGAATGCATCTCTTGAATATCAGATTGAGTTGATTGAACTTGAGGTTGCTCATTTGTAGTTTCTGTTACAATATTAGTAATATCATCATGATGGGACACATTAACATGCAATATTTGATTGGTTTCCTGTTGTTGATAATTGAATAGGGGTTCTTGGGAGATCCCCATGTCTTGATTGATTATTGGTATTTGTTGTGTAGGAGTTTGATAGTTTACTGGAGATTTATAATCAGTTGTAGATTGTAATTCCTTTATATTAAAAAGACCCTCATCAATCAAATCTTGAATTGCACATCTTAAATCTTTACAATTTTGTGTCATATGTCCATCTACTCTATGATATTCACAATGTAGCTCAGGTTTAAACCAATCTGTTGTGGCATCAAGTTGTCTTATGGAAGGGAGTTCAATCTTATTTGTATCAAGTAAATGCTTGAGAATTATATCCATTGGTTGATTGAGCTTAGTAAATTTACGTGATGAAGGTTTTCGAGAGGTTTTTGATAAGTGCCTTAGGAGTTCAGTCATAAAAGGACCTAATGGTTTTTCACCTCTCTTTTCTTTGTTATGGGTAGAATGATGATAGGAAGATTGTGAAGTATGATGTGAGTGCATGGTAGGATTGGAAGAATAAGTATTTTCTTGTTGAAATGGATGTGTTGTATTGAAAGAAGAATATTGAAAGGGTGGAGGAGGATTGTATGTGGATTGATAGACATAATATGGATATATGGGAGAATAGATAATATCGTTATGAAGAGGATTGGAAAAGGGATTGTCCTGTTGGGGTAATGATGAAAAATGAGAAAAGTGTGATGGAGGTGATGTTGAATAGGGATGAGGTTGGTCATAATCAACAAATGTATTTGGCTGAATTCTTCCAACATTACTGATGGGCTCATATTGATTTGAGTAAAAACTCATGGTTTCTTTAGTACTTCTAAAAGTAATATTTAGTATCTACTATTTAGAATTGAATCTAAAACATACAAACTTGAAATGATGATTTTGTTTTTTTTTTTTCTTGTATACATATATATATATATATATATATATTATATTTTTGAATCAGAAATATGCCTATGTTATTCACGTCGGGTTCACCAAAATGTATCGCTCCAAATTTTTCGCATCCTTACCCTCAGGCTATAGGATCCGCGCCCGGAAGGGGGATGCGAGAAGGATGGGACAATACCTCGGACTGAGAGGCCCTTTGAAGGTCCCGCCTCTCGGGGAGGAGTATAAGGGTGAATTTTCGACGGATGGTGGGTTCACCAGGAAAATTTTGAGTGGCAGTTTCCACGCCTAGGTTGGGAATGGGTTTGATGTGTTCATTTTTATACTCAATCATTCAACTCCTAGGTTTGGCCAAGATGAATCTAAACTATTCTATATGCCAATAATGATTTAAATGGATACAAAAAATAGGAATGAGTGCTAATAATAGAGAATATGCTAATTAGAATGTGTCATACCTGATTTCGGATGTTTGATGAAGATTCTGAGTCTTGTAGCAGTTCAGATCGCCTCAATTCATACGTAATCATCTGATATTTCATAGGATCGTCCCAAATCACAAGAAGTCATCTGAAATCAGACATAATCGTCTGAAATCTGACGAATACGAATTCGTCAGAAAACTTGCAATCACAAAAATAGATACAAAATACCAAATATGCAAGTGCAGAAGCAAAGGACAATGGTAGAAATAACAACAAACATGCCTAAATAATGGATTCCAATAACAAATAAGGAAATGCAGTAGATTTAATGATTGATTTTAACTTTACCATGCGATTATGCTAAATGAGGTGAACTCCAAGATGCAAAAAACATAATAATTCAAGACAGTGCAGAAATACAATATGAAAAATGCAAAGAAAGCTAAGGAAACGCAAACTCTGGACTCGGATTGCCCCCAATCTGGACTACAGTCAGGATCACCTCCAATCGTACGAGATCGTCTGCGCTCCTCGACAAAATCGTCCGTAATCGTCCGAGATCTGATCCGAGCTATCTTCGACTGAAAAATAGTAGAGTTCCTGCAAGAAAATGCGAAATAGACAACATACAGACGATGAGTACGAGGGAATAAGGAGTTAAATCCATCGGCTAAGGGGTTCAGGGAAATCGAATCAAGGGGAGTACGGGAGGGGGAGTCGGGGATAAACTAGAAAAATCCTAGTTTATATAGGATTAGGGGGAGGCTAGGAGGTTGGGGATCATCCCAATCTGGGAGATCTCCAACAGGGAAATCTCCAACTACGCAGACGCGCTCTTGCCCAAGTTGGAGAGGTTGTTGAAACAGAAGCTAATTATGAAAATTTGGTTTTGGGACAAAATCGTCTGGACGTTCTGTCCATGACGATTTCGTCAGATCTGGGACGATCTCGTCTAATCTACGATGATATCGTCCAACGGTCAAAACAAATCCTAAAAATGGCACGAAAAATGAGGAAATGGGTAACAGGTGGTTTTGGAGCGGTTTTGGGGTTAAAATTCAAATTTTTATCTTTTATCTTTTACTAAGGTTTTAACCGTGCCAATTTTAGGGTGCTACAGTATCCTTCACATGAAATGACTCTCCCTTCCACCTTGGCTGGGTCCCAAAGACAGAGTAGTCTGCATTAGGTACCAGAAGCAGGTGTAAAGGCAAACTCAAATTTTCTCCAAATGACCTTGGCAATTTTGGGCGACCAGTGCTTGTCTAATTTGGTTTCTTGAATTAAAAAATAGTGGGATTTGATTCCTTCCACATAGCAGCAGCCAATATTTGTTTGGCTGCCCCATTTAACCCTCTCACATTCCAGGAGAGGATTCTCATTTGGAACTTTTGGAGGGTTTCTTGCCCCTTTTGCCTTGTTGTGCATGGGGTTTGGATCTTTTAGTTTCTTCCTTGTTGGGTATTCCTAGTTCCTGGAATAGGTTTCTTTGGGTGCCATTGGCTATGCATTTTGATGTATCTCTGCTTATTAGGTCAGCACCAGAGGGCCTACCTTTTTTTTGTCACCTCCCACATCTATTTGGAATTTTTTGAAGCTCCGAGTTTGTTTTGGGCTCCATGCTTCTAGGGATTCATGGGAGGAATCACCACTGTTAGCCTCAACATCGAGGGTTTTTGATGGGGAGTGGGGTGACCCAGTACTGTTGGGTGGGGGATATCTAGGTGGGGGTTTGGGAGACTGTGGGGGTTTGGAAGGAGAGCTTTGGGACTCGAGGCCAATATCAGATGAGGAAGTAGGGAACAGGGGTGGGGATGGGAGATAGTTTTCTAGGGAGGATTTGCCTTAGGGTGGGGTTGGTTCATTTGGTTTGGAACAGGGATTTCCTTGCAAGGGAGCTCCTCATCATAGATTTTATCATTAAGACCAGAATTACCAAGTAAATTGAACTTGTTAGAGGAGGTAAACAGACTACTTGCCTTACTCATATCGTCGATTGGAGGAGATAGGGTCTGTTGCTTGCCTTTGTGGTTCTGGCTTTGTACTGCTTTGGTTTTCATCTTCTAGGTTTCTCCGTGGACCAGGCGGGCCAAAATATAGGATTCGTTATGTGTGCTTTTGTGAGTTAGGCACTAGGTAGGGAGATGCCCCTGTGAGTGGCACTCGGAGCAGAATGCAGGTTTATTTTTGTACTCAAGTGGTTGACTTCGATGGTAAGACCCATAAATTAGGTTAATGTGGTCCAGGAGTTGGGTTTCCAAATTGACATTAACGCATATGCGGGCTTGTGTCAACCGTGATCGGGCACGAGTTGTCGGGTCGATAGTAACCATTTCCCAATCGCCCAGGCTATCCCTTGCAACGCATCCTCGTGAAAGAAGTGTGGGGGCAGATTTGGGAGCCGGACCCAAATGGGAGCATAGTTGATGCTCTGAGATTTCGGGTCAAAGTTCGCTCCCCACTTGCAGAGGAAGAGACTTCTTCTTTCGAAGAACCACGGGCCCCATGATAAAATACGATCTACATCTTCCTACATATTGAGGCGTATCATGAAGAACCCTTTGGACATAGCTAACAGTTCCAAGCAGCCCCTGGTTTTTCACTTTATCGTTGTCAAGCAACATAGTGAATCCATATCAAGTCTCCCTCCTACAAATTTCTCCACGAGGAAAAAGGAATCGAAGGTAGCGTAGTCTTCCATTACTTCCTCCGAACAGAAAACATCGCAGCCCTGGGTGATGAAGGCACTTGGTGCCACAAGCAACGGTTTAGGTTTTCCCTTGAGTGCTTTTACAAATGTTACCGAGCTGGTTTTACTGTCGCCCGCCTCTGTTTTATCCGAAGGGTCTTTCCCCCTATGAGCTCCATTCTCGTCTTCCGTCGCCCCCTAAAAACTTATGGCTACTGTTTCGCTCCCTGTCACTTGGTCGATGCATCCATCGTTGGCATTGTTAGTGCGTACTCGTGAACCTCTTCCTGGGACCTTACTCCCTCCTTTATGCTTCTTGCCCGCCGCATAATCGAATTTCGGATATTCGCTCGTCATCGAAGATTCTCCTAAACTCTAAAATCAATCACTTTTTATGCTCTAAAATTCTTGACTTTCATATAATACATTAAAAATATAAAGATTAAGACCTATTATGTTTTTCTTAAATTTCAAATTAAACAAAATTAATATGAATTTAACTTGAAGATAAAAGTAACTGCATGTGTTAATTCTTGATCGTTTCTATTTGTGTGTTTTTTTTTAACTATTCTACTCTCTTGTATCTGTCCTACAATATTTTGCTAGACTATTTTCACTCCAATTGATTACCATTGTAATGCTATGTATAACTCTTTATAAAAGCATAAATAAAAATAAGGTTGGAAAGAATAGAGAATCTTTGATAATGGACACAAGGAATAAGGTTGTGTGACATGTAAAGAGAATAAGCGTATGTCTATATGTATGCTGATGAACAAACTCAATTAGTGGCTTAGTTAGTAGATTGCTTCCAAATGCTTTTACGAACCATTGGACTATGGAAGACACGTTACTAAGGATTTTTTTAAAATATAAGCACTAACATATGAAAAAAAAAACTATGATACACTGTTTACCGAGATCATTTTCTGATTGATAGAATTAATCATATGCAACGCAATGCCTTTCTCATAAATATTTTATCTTTATTTATTGATATTTCGGTAGTTGATTGGTTTACACAAATGAATATTATATATTCATTTGTTGGTATTTTAGTGGTTGATAGGTCTATAAGGAAATGTTGACATTTTGATATTTGATTAGTTTACATTAAAAATGATTATATATATATATATATATATATTTTTTTTTTGACATTTTCCTATTTGATTAGTTTTAGAGATAAGTACATATATTTTTTTTAGTAACACATATTCATAGTGGAGCTTAAACTTGACCCATCCTTACTAAACCACACGTATATATTATTTAATAACATTTTTATTAGATTTTTTAGACTTGCACATGCATATAATATAACGTAATGGTTAATGTGCAATATTTTCATTATAGTTCATAAATTATTGTCAAACGTAACCTAACAAGGTGAAACTAATGTTACTCTTGGGCACATTTATATTAATAATTTTTTTTTAGATTAATACATTTTTGGTAAGTTGTATAAGTTATTTTAAATCATTTGAATTTTATATTTTATAATTACATATAGTAAATGTCAACTTCGTATTTATTTTAAAAGTTAAATATTTATTTTGATTTAAAAAAAAAAAAAAAGTTGTACTCAAGTTTTTCACCCTTGACAAATCACATCTCTTTCTTTTGAAGTTTGAAAGTTTAAAAACAAATTTAATTCTTATTTCAATTGAGTTGTGATAAATAGATACCTACATTTTTTCATAAAAAAGATTGAATTTTTTATTTTCATTTTCTAGGTCTTCCGCAATTTTTTATCTAAATGCAAATATTCTTAAATTCAACATCCTTCTTCTTGATATTTTCCTGCAATAGCCTTCACAAAACCAAAAATCCACCTTTACTATCTACACATTGTATCTTAGTAGAGTAATATTTCTAAAATTTCGTGCTATCATAGTCCACTTTTTTTTTTATTGAACAAATACTTCTTATACATATACATATCCACCATGGGGGTTGAACCCGGGTCACATCACCGATAAGAAGAAAACTAGAAATCTAGATTTGGTAAAGTGGACTACCAAAATTCAATGTGACCAACTCCACTTCTTGTGGTTTCCACTTTATATTCATTGTCTTCATGTGTTTCTTCCATTCCCAACATAATTTCATTTGATGACTTGATCCCATTTATCAAGGCTTTCAACTTCAATATTGGGGATTGAATGAGTTGATAGAGTTGGTTTAAACTTTTGTGTGGCTATAGAAATCTTCTTTTTCATTACCTCTAAACTCCTTTCCTTTAAATATTATTTTGTTCCTTTCTAGCCATATAGTCCAAAGTATTGTATCTTTCAATATATCCCAGGTTACCTATAACACCTCACTATTAAAAGTGGTCTATTATTGTTTTAATCATTCTTCAACTTTGTCATTCATCACCACACATTTACCAAACATATTAAGAATCTATTGCTATAGTTTCCAAATTATTGAGGAGTGTCCCAAGAGATGGTCTATACTCTCCTCCTTTTTACATAGAACACATTGTGAGAGGTCATGAAAACCCCTTTTCATAAGGTTATCCTAGGTTAGTTATCCCTTAGTTGTTAAATTCGATGAATTTTTTGAGATAAAATTCGAAATTCGTTGAATATTAAACCCTCACGAATAAATTCGTCGAACTAATCTTAAATTCGGCATAAAAAAAATCGCAAAAAACAAGTTTGATATTTATGAGTTTCCCTTTTTCTGGTTCTAGATATGCTGGTCAAACAATGTATTTTGTGTATCGCTCTTTAAAACAACCATTTCAGGTCACATTTGTCGCTGTAGAATTTAATTAACTGCAAATGATCCAGAATGCTCACATTTGTCGCTGTAGAATTTATTAACTGCAAATGATCCAGAATGCAAGAGCTCAAATCCCCATATATACATACGAATCCCTATATATACATATTTTTTCCCACAACCTTAATTATTATATATATTTGGATACCCAACTGTTATTACTTTTAAACTAAAATAAGGTTTAGGTGATAAATTTGATCTACAAATGACACCAAACTTCAAGCCTGTACAACACCTAGGTTTGAAAAGATTATGATTGGCGCAAACCCATGCCACAATTAGTAAAGAAACATATGAATCACATATTTATACTGATTCTTGTCTGAATAAATTAGTAAATGAATATAACTTGATGTATTTGGATTGATAGAGGAACAACCCAAACTTACTAACTCGGTGTAATTGGATTGATAGAGGAACAATCCAAACTAATTGGGTGTTGTAACTAACACTGGTTATGGTTGTTACGGGAATTATGTGTGCGCCTATAAATTGATACCTTCGTAGTGACGGCCTATTGGCACATTATTTTGCATTCCACTACAAAAAAAAAGATATATATACATTTATAATATATCAAAATTTATGTCAAATTTTATTTTGAATTTTAAGAGTGTCGAACTTGAACATGAACTCGAACTTGATAACTACGAGTTATCCTATGACCTAGTAGCCAAAAAAATATTTTAACTTTACAAATTCTTGGGCTATCCCAAATATCTCTCTATACTCTTGCAACATTATTATATTGTTGGTGTTTTACATTATATCAACTTATTCTTGTGTATTCGCCTAAGCAATTCAACTCCCAAATTGTAAAACAATCTTCTTTCCATTTCTATCTTCCTTCTTGATCCTTGTACATAATGTTTGAAATCCTATCACTATATTTTTCTTGAAGTAATCTCGTCCATGGTTTCAAACTTAAATCTAGATTGAGTGGCTTTTTATCACACCAAGTATCCATCCAAATAGAAATTTTTTCTCTAGTTCCCACCACCCATCTTAGATCTTTAGTCACTAAATCAATTGATTTTTTCAAACTGTTTTCCAAAGTGCAAAATCATATGGTAATTAGAATGCTATATATATATATATATATATTTTGGTTACATAGATGAATTGGTTACAATCACAATTTTTAGTAACTGTCAGCGCAGCTGGCAAGGTTCAAACTATCAACGAAGGCTTCCAACACATCCACCGTCTCGTTAATGGTAACCCGACGTGAGATGGGGACCGTCGAATGCACAGGGTTCACACCGTCTTCGTCAGTCTGGTTCAACATGTGGCATGAAGGGGACCGTCGAACAAGAAAGAAACATATCACCATCATCAATCAGGTGCAACACGCAGAGGAGCCTATCGAGCTACTGGCTATGCATGGGCACACCCGTGGGATTGGAACCTAGGTCTCCTATCGGTAAGCGCCCCAACTTACCAATCCACCTAGACCCAAGAACAAAATGTAATATATATTGAGTCATTAGGTTTAACATACTTACAAGAATTCTTGCCCATTGTCTTTGAATCCCTTTGCACAATCTCCAAATTCCTTTTCCCCTTAAAGCTAAGCTTGCATCCGTAAGAACTCTTAAATTGAACCTCCCTCACATCTTGCACCACTTCACCCAAGGAAAACTCTTTTTATCATGTAATCCTAACCATAAAAAAACCGTATAATATAGATTAAACTTTTTTTCTACCAATTTGAACATAATATATAAGAACATATGATATATTAAAATGACATGTAAGACTAATTTAATTAGTTGAACTCTTCGTAATAATAATTACGATTTACTGCTAATAATTTATTGTGAGCTTTAGTTCCATAATTATACTTCCACAAAGAAAATCCTTCCTATGCCTAGACTACTTAAAGCATTTCACTTGATTTCTCATATTCCAACACAAAAATAGGAAAAAAAAAATTCTGAACATAAACATTCCCATTGAGATGGAACAAAGTAACAATCATAGACACATAATGCATATAAGTTATAGTGGAAGGGAACATAAAGCTGAGAAGCTAAGTACAATAGGGAGACAAATGCTTGATTGGCAGCCAAAGTGCCAATATTTACCACCATGGAACAGAATACACAACATTCAGAACATATGGTTGCGGCAACAACAATTCTTCTCCCCAACATCTTTTGCAATGTAGGGGGTCACAATCTTCCCATTGGGAAACCATTTTGGTCTGTTCTCAATCAATTCATTTGCAAATTGGTTTATCTTCTCAGTAATTACATTGGGCATCACAACAACATGGGCAATTTCCCCCTGGCAGGCAAGTTGCCATTTGCGCACAAAAGTCTCATCTTGTGGCCTTTCAAACACAACGGTGTTGCTAAACTTGTTTACCATTATACTAATCCCAGCAGACCATAATCGATCCCTCAAGCGAATTGCATTATGGAGGCATTCTTCAACTTCTTTCTGTAAGCCCCGACGACCTTTGAGATTCAAGGTGTACCAGAGAAATAAGGAAAGATGCCCATTGCGACTACCCATAATCGTGAAGAATTTAATTTCCTTTTGATTTGCCGACGTTCGTCAAGAACGGAGTGCGGACTGCGCTCGGGTTGCGGCGCAGTGCGAACGTCGGGGGCGCCGACGGACTTCGCCCGGAAAATGGGCGAAGTGCAAACGTCGGGGGTGCCGACGGACTTCACCCGAAATATGGGGAAGTGCAAACTTCGGGGGCGCCGACGAACTTCGCCCGGAATATGGGCGAAGTGCAAACTTTGGGGTCGCCGACGGACTTCACCGGGAATATGGGCGAAGTGCAAACTTCGGGGGCGCCGACGGACTTCGCCCGGAATATGGACGAAGTGCAAACTTCGGGGGCGCCGACGGACTGCGCTGGGCGAAGTGCGGACTGCGGCCGACTTCAGACTTCGCTCACGCACTCGGGCTGCGCTCGGATCTCGGGCGCAGTCGGGTTGCGGCAGCGAACTTGGAAACTCTTCCGTACTTAGCCAACTTTGGCTCCGCAATATTTTCTGCTCGGAAGGCTTGCGCGGCTGCGGCAACTGCTTGCTTGGCTAGGAGGAGAGAAACACCGAAACTGTGATCTGAGTCTCGGATCTGAGCTCTAACTATTAGAACCCGAACACAATCGCTCTGAGGCGATTTGTACAGAGAGCAGCAAGCTTTAACACACACAAATTAACTGCAAACCCTAAAGATGCCTAAAACAAACAACAAACTTTATTTATATGAAACGAGGGTTACAGAGGTCCTCAACTAAGGAAATAACATCTGCAGGCCAGGCTGCAGGATAAACTAAAAGACAAAATGTCGAGTCGGTCGCTCGGACATTAATCAGATGAGCCACACTGCTCACTGAAATGCTCTTCTTCTCCTCACTCCTCTTTGCTCTCTGCCTTCTTTTGCTCTCTTCCACTACACTACTCTTCTGTCTGAAGACCCGAACTGCCTTATATAGCCGCGGGGAGAGGAGGATTAGGGTTTGTTCTCTGACAGGTTCTGACAGGCCCTCAACTAGGGTTTCTGACCAATCGTCGTACTGGCATTAAATCGTCGAACTGGCATTAACTTCTACGGCGATCGGATCTGTCAGATGTCACATCTGTCAGAGGGTAGGTGCGACATCATGTCAGACCTTTTTGTCGGGATCCCCAACTGCGCGAGCGCATTCCGGCTTCGCCCAGTTTCGGAGCGCAGTCTGGCGAGGCGTGAAATCCGGGTTAATATTTCTAACACCCTCCTTTAAGCTTGATTTCATGAGCGCTTTGACTCCAAGTTGCTCTCGCAATCTATTGAAGTCTTCCTCCTTCAAAGGCTTTGTGAAGATATCTACCAACTGCTCCTTGGATCTGCAAAACTGGAGTTGAATCTCTCCAAACTTCACCAACTCTCTGATGAAGTGATAACGAATATCGATGTGCTTCGTCCGGCCATGGAACACGGGATCCTTTGATAGTGCGATGGCCGAATTGTTATCACAAAAAATTGTTGTCGCGCCTTCCGGAGGATGGTTTAGTTCACTTAGAACTCTTCGCAGCCAAACTGCTTGGCATGCGGTTGACATGGCGACGACATATTCTGCTTCGGCTATGGACAACGCAACGATGGGTTGCTTCTTGGACGCCCATGAGACTGCCCCTGATCCGAGATGGAAAGCATACCCGGAGGTGCTCTTCCGATCGTCGATACTACCAACCCAGTCACTATCTATGAAGTCGACCAGGTCCAACTGGTCCTGTCTAACGTAAAATAGGTCATGGTTTCGCGTCCCGTTGACATAGCGCAAGATCCTCTTGCCTGCTTGCCAGTGCGTGTCCTTCGGAGTCTCCATGAAACGGTTGATCAGACTGACTCCGAACATCAGATCTGGCCGAGTTGCAGTCAAATACATCAGACTGCCAACTAGCCTCTTGAATAGGGTTGGATCAACATTCCTCCCTGAATCCAATTTTCTTAGCTTCAAACCTGTGGCTATAGGTGTGATGGCAGGTTTACTGTCCTCCATCTTGAACCGCTTCAGGACATCCTTCGCATACTTGCCCTGAGAAATGAAGATGCCATCTGCCGATTGGTCAACTTCAATGTCGAGAAAATACTTCATCAGCCCTAAGTCCGTCATCTCAAACTCCTTCTTCATGGTTGTTCTGAACTGGTCGAACAGGACATTGTTGTTGCCAGTATAAATCAGATCGTCCACATACAGGCAGACGATAATGAGCTCACCTGCTTCATTTGTCTTCATGTACAGGGTGTGCTCATATGGGCATTTGACAAACCCATTTTCCTGAAAATAGCTGTCAATCCGACTGTACCAAGCCCGAGGCGCCTGCTTCAAACCGTACAGGGCCTTCTTCAGCTTCAGGACTTTGCCCTCCTGGCCTTCAATTTCGTAACCTGGTGGTTGGTCTATGTAGACCTCTTCCTCCAACACTCCGTTGAGGAAGGCTGACTTGACATCCATCTGGTACATCTTCCAACCTTGTTGGGCTGCCAATGCCAGGATCATCCTGACTGTGTCAAGTCGGGCTACAAGCGCATATACCTCATGGTAATCGATGCCTGACTTCTACTTGTAACCCTTTGCCACCAATCTGGCTTTATGCTTGTCAACGTCTCCTTGGGCGTTGAACTTTGTCTTATACACCCACTTGACCCCAATGGTCTTCTTCCCTGCTGGAAGATCTGTCAGCTGCCATGTCTCATTCTTTTCAATGGTTGCTATCTCCTCATCCATCGCCTGCACCCACTTTTGATTCTGACTTGTGTCTTCGAACTCTATTGGATCAACTTCAGTAAAGAATGCAAAGTCAAAGTACTCTTCATCTATGTGGGTTTGGGTTGCCTCGTAGATTTCTTGCAAGCTCCTTGTCTTCGCTGGCGTCACCAGGTTCTGGATTCTACTTGCAAATGGAGGCGAGCATGATGGAGTGGTTGTGCTACTACTGGCACCGTTGTTGCTGCTGGAAGTTGCAGGTGGCTGCACACTTCCTTCTTCCAAGTCAACAGACTATACTATTGCTGGCTCTGACTGGCCAGTCTCTGACTTCCCGTTCCAGGCTTGATCTTCAAGAAATTTCACATCACGGTTGATGATGAGCTTCTTCGTCACAGGGTTGTACAGCCTATATGCCTTCGCTTGCTCATTGTACCCTATGAAAATGCACTTCTCAGCTCTATCATCCAACTTCTGCCGCTTCTCTTCTAGAACATGTGCATATGCAATGCACCCGAACACACGTAAGTGAGCCACACTTGGCTTCACTCCGCTCCAGGCCTCCTGAGGGATTTTGTCCTTCACGCTTTTGGTGGGACATCTGTTCAGCAGGTAGACTGCACATGTTATAGCCTCTGCCCAAAATTCATGCGACAATCCCTTCGCCTTCATCATGCTTCGTGCCATTTCCATGATGGTTCGGTTCTTCCTCTCAGCTACGCCGTTCTGTTGTGGCGTGTATCCGCGATGAACTGCCTTCGAATTCCGTGCTGCTTGCAAAAGTTATGGAATTCGTTGGAGATGTATTCACCTCCACCATCCGTTCTAAGGGTTTTGATATGATATCCACTCTATTTCTCCACCGAGCCTTGAACTCCTTGAATCTGGCAAATGCTTCTGACTTCAACTTGATGGCATAGATCCAAGTCTTTCGGCTGAATTCATCTATGAATGTCAAGAAGTATTTGTTGTCGGCAAACGTGGTGGTCTGCATGGGACCACAAATGTCTGAGTGCACCAGCTCCAATGGCCGTGATGCTCTCCAAGACTATCCTACAGGGAATGCATCCCTGTGTTGCTTGCCGACTAGGCAACCTTCACAAACTTGGTTCGGTTGCTCAATAAGGGGTAAACCCTTCACCATTTGCATCTTGTGCAGTTGATTCAGGCCATTGAAGCTCAGGTGACCAAATCTGAGATGCCACAACCAGGTAGCATCCTTCACAACTACACTCAGAGACATCAATGATTCATTCTGAATCTACAACGGAAACATTTTGTTCTTCGTCATGGACATTATAGCAATCTACCCATGCGACTTGTCTCTGATGGTGCAAGCTCCGTCTTTGAACTGGACCGTATGTCCCTTCTGCACGAGTTGTCCAACGCTCAACAGGTTATGCTTCAGGCCAGGCACATAGTAGACGTCACAGATATGCTTTCGTTCGTCGTGCCTGGTGTGGATGAGGATTTTTCCTTTCCCCATCACGGGAACCTTGTTGTTGTTCCCCATCTTCACCTCGGACTGGACTGTTTCATCCAGTTGGGAGAACATCTCCTTGTTCCCCGTCATGTGGTTGTTGCACCCACTGTCTAAGTACCAGACATTCTTCTGGCACTCCTCCTCAATGTTGCAAGTCAACAACACATTTCCTCCTGCCGCATTTTCGGTTTCATCCATGTAATGGGCCTACTGCTGGTTCTCCATGGCCATCCATTTTTTGCACTGTGAGATGTAATGGCCGAACTTCTTGCAGAAATAGCACTGGACCTTTGACATGTCCTTCTGACCAGATCTAGCTTGCTGATTTCTCGAACTGCCTCTTCCACCTTGTTGATGGAAATTATAGTTGGTCTCCCCTTCGCTAGGGTTTGACCTTCCTCCTTGCTTGTTGCCTTTCCCACGCCTACCTTTGCCTCTTCCTCCGTGAGAACTAGAGGCGCCATGGTGGGAATCTTGTCTGCCGCTGTCTCGGAATGAGACCTGAGCCCTGAATGCTTGCTCCAGAGAGGTCTGAGATGAACGGCTCAGCCTCTGTTCATGGGTCTGCAATGAACCCATGAGTTCGTCTATCGAGAGGGTTGTCAGATCCCTCGACTCTTCGATTGCTATCACAACCGAGTCAAACTTAGCAGGCAAACTTCTGAGAATCTTCTCCATGATTCTCTGGCTCTGCACATTTTCTCCGTTCAACCGCATCTGGTTGATAATGTCCATCGTCCGGGTGAAGAAATCACTCATGGACTCGGACTCACTCATCTGCAGATTTTCAAACTCCCTCCTGAGCATCTGCAGTTTCACCAACTTTACCTTGTTGGTGCCCTGGTATGAGCTGGCTAGAATCTCCTAGGCTTGCTTCGCTTTGGTGGCTGATGCGATCCGCGGGAAGATGGTCTCCTCGACCGCTTGCATGATGTAGAAGAGGGCCTTCTGGTCCTTCTTCTTGTTCTCTTTCAACAGGTCCTTGTCTGCTTGAGAGAGGGCGGCCAGTGCTCCTGCATCTGCCGGTTCTGGGTAGTCGTTCTCGACTAACTCCCATAGCTCCTGAGATCCGAACAGGATCTTCATCTGGATGCTCCAGTAATCATAATTTTTCCCGTTGAAGCGCGAGATCTGCAACTGCAAATTATTGCTAGTGGAAGCCATTCTACTTCGGTCTCCACGTCAAGGGATCAGTGGCTCTGATACCAATTTGAAGAATTTAATTTCTTTTTTATTTGCCGACGTTCGTCAAGAACGGAGTGCGGACTGCGCTCGGGTTGCGACGTAGTGCGAACGTCGGGGGCGCCGACGGACTTCGCCCAAAAAATGGGCGAAGTGCAAACGTCGGGGGCGCCGACGGACTTCACCCGAAATATGGGCGAAGTGCAAACTTCGGGGTCGCCGACGGACTTTGCCCGGAATATGGGCGAAGTGCAAACATCGGGGGTGCCGACGGACTTCGCCCGAAATATGGGCGAAGTGCAAACTTTGGGGGCACCGACGGACTTCGCTGGGCGAAGTGTGGACTGCAGCCGACTTCAGACTTCGCTCACGCACTCGGGATGCACTCGGATCTCGGGCGCAGTCGGGTTGCGGCAGCGAACTTGGAAACTCTTCCGTACTTAGCCAAATTTGGCTCTACAATATTTTTTGCTCGAAAGGCTTGCGCGGCTACGACAACTGCTTGCTTGGCTGGGAGGAGAGAAACACCGAAACTGTGATCTGAGTCTCGGATCTGAGCTCTAACTATTAGAACCCGAACACAATCGCTCTGAGGTGATTTGTACAGAGAGCAACAAGCTTTAACACACACAAATTAATTGCAAACCCTAAAGATGCCTAAAACAAACAACAAACTTTATTTATATGAAATGAGGGTTACAAAGGTCCTCAACTGAGGAAATAACATTTGTAGACTAAGCTGCAGGATAAACTGAAAGATGTCGAGTCGGCTGCTCGGACATTAATCAGATGAGCCACACTGCTCACTGAAATGCTCTTCTTCTCCTCACTCCTCTTTGCTCTCCCTTCTTTCTCTCTTCCACTCCCTCTTATGCTGAAGACCCGAACTGCCTTATATAGCCACGGGGAGAGGAGGATTAGGGTTTGTTCTCTGACAGGTTCTGACAGGCCCTCAACTAGGGTTTCTGACCAATCGCCGTACTAGCATTAAATCGCCGAACTGGCATTAACTTCTGCGGTGATCGGATCTGTCAGATGTCACATCTGTCAGAGGGTAGGTGCGACGTCATGTCAGACCTTTTTGTCGGGATCCCCAACTGCGCGAGCGCAGTCCGGCTTCGCCCAGTTTCGGAGCGCAGTCTGACGGAGGCGTGAAATCTGGATTAATATTTCTAACAAATCGTTGCATCTACAGAAGCAAGATATTCCACATTTTCTGAAAGGGCTTGTATGTGCTCAATCCTTGTTATTTGAACACCACATGGCATAGGACATCCTACAAACCTATGTCCAGAGATACTGACACTTCCTATTGCCTTCTTAAAAGTAACCTTTGGTGCCTGTAAGAGAAGCGAAGAACAAAGAATCAATGTGGCAGCATTACCTTTAGAAATATAACTAAATATAATACAGACTGAATAAGATATAATGTCTAAACTAAAACTTCGTTGAAAAATGGAGCCATAATTTGGGGTTTTACCTCAACAAAAGGCATCATTATCCCAAAGAGAGCCGCATCACAATGGATGTAGAATCGATCCTGAGTAAACCCAGTTTCTTCAAGTGTTTTGATTACCCTATCCAAGTCATCAACAGCACCCTTAACCGTGGTTCCTGACATCATATATCACGATACAGTTCAAAAAGTCAAGCACAAACTAGTTTAAGAAAATCTGCCTCACAAACTGCAAACTAAAATATCAAGGTGCACCAGCAATAGCTTTGGAAAGATGAAAACCTTACACAAAATATAGACTTCTAACTGCGTATCAATCCCATTCCCAAATTAAGCTTGCATGCTTATAACGTATAATGCCATGCATAGACACATGATTGAACCTACCAATATTGACGTTGACAATTGCAGGTTTTTCCTTGTTTTGAAGTAGCCTTTTTCTGAAATCGTTGCAGTCAATCTCACCAGAGGTCTGCGTGTCCACCTCTACCAATTCCATTCTATACATTCGTGCCGCTTTGAAAATTGAATAAGGGGTCTCCTTGGATGCATACAAAATGCCATCTGGAAGAACCTCCCTCCTGAAAAAGAATAACAGCACAAGATAAGTTGGTAATATGAAGCATACAGATAAAGAACTAAGAAATTTCAACCCAAGTAAATTTAAGAAGGTACAAACCCGACTAGAACGCCATGTAAATTCCCTTCTGTGCCACCATTTGTAATGTATCCCCAGTACTCATGTTTCTCTATTTCCCAGAGGCGAGAAAACCAGTCCAACCTCAAACTGCTTAGAATGCACTCCGTAGTTGCTTTCAATAAATGGGTCACCAAGATTGTTGATAGGGAATTGTTGCAGTTGTGACAGTGCATCATAATCCATATCCATATTGCAGGGTAACCTGCAATAACATAGAGGACCTGTACCTGCTCAGATAGATATATATAGAGAAGGCAAAACCTTTCACAAAATAAAATGATACAATACAATAGAGTTTAGAATGGGTATCAAGAGTCAACTCTCAAGGTATTGATGGAACGTAACATTTTATGCAAGAGATAGAGAGTCTTCACTCTATGAAATCCTTGCATTTCAGATAAATATTTTAAAATAAAAGAACCTACCTAAGTGGTACTTCATTCTCTCCATAAGTCTCCGCCTATACTTGGCCAGGACGCTGGCCAAGTAGGCTTCCCTTGCTTCCGTCATCTCATGCTCCGTCACATCCAGACAACTGGAACACATTTTCCTCCCCATCATGATTTTCTTCTGTACTCCGTTGTTTTTCCCGTTCTGGCCGATGCTGTGCTCGCCAATCGCGACATCGTACGTCTCCCGGCCATTGTCAACCTCTGGCGCTAAAGATGTCCGAATCTCCGCTGGACTGAACTCCTCGGGCAGGGGCTTAGGTTCGACCACGCGACTTTCCAAGGCCTTATGATTTTCGTTCTCAGCAACTTGCACGGTGGAAACCATGGTTGTATGTCTCTGGATGCTAGTTATAATTGCTGCTGTAACAGATCCGGCGAATATGCTTCCCCAGGTCCTGAGTTCGACTCCCCGGAAGCCCGATAATATGGCAGAGCTCTAGCTGAATAAGCTGTGCTTCCTTGATCTAGATCTCCTCCGCTTCGCTTAAATATACTTCTCCGGACCCGTTTTATTCGCAAACAAAAAAATTTAAATTTCCTTCGTTTCCCGCTTGCTTGATTGATTGACGGGACCTAGAAATATCGTCGAAAAAACAATAAGAAGAAAATAGGCAAAACTCACTCTAAATTTGTGGTGGGAAAATGGAAAGAAGAAAGGTTGCTGGAGAGGATTATGTACAGTCAGTCAGACTATACTTGACCAAGCTATGCTTACTTTTACTTTATTCTTCCTCCGACTGAATGATTCGGAAATATAGCAAACCCACTGATGTTTTAGATTCACGTTTTCCTAACAAATTGTTGTCGCAAACAGAAATTTGACGCTTCTTTTTAAAATCACTTAAGAAATTGAGCGATTGATGGGACTTGAACTTCAGGAATTTTCGGAAAATAAATTTTTAAGATTGGAATTAAATTTTTAAAATGTTTTTATTTGATCGTTTTATAGGTTTTACAGTAAGGATTTGTTGTAACTGATTTTTAATGTTTTATTTTCTTTAATTAATATATAGTAATAAGAATTTTCATGGTTTTAGTGGTTTAAAAGGTTTATTAAAATGACTGTGACATGATGGTTATAGGGGAATATTGTGGATTGCTACATGATGGTTATAGGAGAATACTGTGGACTGCACGAAGATCTTTTGGTAGTTTTGGGACAGATAGCGCAGAATGTGACGGACAGCTTGCCAGTGGCGGCTACCAATTCCACTATGTAAAAAAATAAAATAATAATAATAATAATTAATATTTAAAAATAATTAACATTATAATAAATTAACCCGTCGTGTTGTTGGTAAGTTCAAGAGGGTAGGGTAATCCTCCAATCCTTGGTTCGAATTTCCACCTACCAAAACACATAAAACCTACCAATAGAGCACCCTAAGATTAAAAAAAAAACATTATGAACAATTAATGTAATTTCTTTCTATTATATATATTTGAAACCTTATCATATTTTTGGAACCTTATCAATGAACAAGAGGTAAAACTTCATCCCTCGTTCGCCCCCTGCCGTCGATTCGCATGGTTGATTCCCTTCATTCCGTACAAATCTCTTCCAATGGCCGACACGTGTGGTTTCCCACCTGCTCGTCTCGTCGTTTTAGATACGTGAGATTAGCTTAGCGCTATTTTATATAAATCTCTTCCTATGGTCGACACGTGTGGTTTCCCACTTGGTTGTCTCGTCGTTTTAGATACGTGAGATTAGCTTAGCGCTATTTTATATAAATCTCTTCTTATGGCCGACACGTGTGGTTTCCCACTGCTCGTCTCGTCGTTTTAGATACGTGAGATTTGAAAGTAAATAAGTTGGATCCATTTTATTTGACTGCAGTCATACTCAGAAGAATATGATGATTAAATAAGCTAATCTATTTGAGCTGTTTTTTATCCAATCTTTAGATTCACCTAGGGTCTTAATTTTAAATGCAGTTGAGGCAGATTATAAAAGAAAATATGCCATGTGTTTTTTATTCAACATAGGAAAGTTGACAAGTATATTAATAACCTTTTAAATGGATAAGTTATTATTTTTTCAAAACATGCATATACCTTGTGTGAACCTTCTTTGCATTTCATGTAAAGTTAAGATAAGAAGATACACACTGAAAACTGCAATAATCTTCTTGCTGTTTAAGATGAAGAGCCAAGCAGGAATATCCGCAACAAATTAGGATATGAAACTCATTGCATTTCAGAAAAAAATTAATATAGTAATTTATACTTTATATGCTATTACGTTCTTCCATTTTAAGAAAAAGCGCATGAATAGAAAGGATAAACATTATATCTATGCTATGAAATGCTTGCTTTCTAAATAAAAGGGAAAATTGAAAGATTGACACTCTTTATGCTCTAGAATTCTTGACTTTCAGATTATACATTAAATTATGAAGATTAAAACACTATATATGTGCTATGGTACTCTTAAATTTCAAATTTAAAGACTCTTTATGCTCTAGAATTTTTTATGCAATGGTACTCTTAAATTTCAAATTTAAACACTCTTTATGCTCTAGAATTTTTTATGCTATGGTACTCTTAAATTTCAAATTTAATAAGAAAAATCCCTAAATAAATAAGGGAAAAAAAAACGAAAGAAAAGAAAGAGGAAGATACACTCTCCTGCTATGACGTTCTTGTATTTCAAACTAAAATGTTAAAACAGGAAGATGCACACACTGAAAGCTACAAAAACCTTGCATTTCAGAAAAGGAGTGAAAATATAGAGGCTACAAAAACCTTTGCACAATGCTAAACGGGAAGATCCACAAGAAATGCTTGTGTTTTAAATTGAAACTTAAAATAGGAAGATAAACACTCTCTATATGCTGCGATTCATAAATTTCGAATAAAAAACTAAAATATGAATATAAACCTATCTAGACATCTTACAACCTACAAATTTGCATTTCAGAAAAATGTGTGAAAATATAGAGGCTACGAAATCTTTGCACAATGCTGAACGAGAATATCCACACGAAATGCTTGTATTTCAGATAGAAACATAAAATAGGAAGATAAAGACACTGCATATGCCATGGCATTTTTAAATCAAATAAAAAACTAAGATAGGAATACAAAGGCATTTATAAAAACTAAGATTATAAAATAAAAAGATAAACGCTCTGAATATGCTATGGCATTAATATATTTCAAATATAAGAGCTAAAATACATCTTATATGATGACGAAACGCTTGCATTTCACATAAGAACTTTAAAATGCAAGATCCAGAATCTTCGGTCTATGAAATCCTTGCATTTCAGATAAATGTTTAAAAATAAAAAAACCTACCTAAATGATGTTTGGTTCTCTCCATAAGACTCCGCCTGTACTTGGCCAAGACGCTGGCCATGTAGGCCTTCCTTTCTCCCGTAATCTTATCGTCGGCCTCCGGCTCCGTGATATCCAGACAAGTGGAACGCGAATTCCTCCCCAGCACGATTTTCTTCTCCACTCTTTTGTTATTTCCGCTCTGGCAGATGCTCTGCTCGACGATTGCCTCCTCGACATTGTCAACCTCGGGCGCCAAAGGTGCGCAAATCTCCGCTGGATCAAACTCCTCGGGCAGGGGCTCGGGTTCGACCCCGCGACCTTGCAAGGCCTTAGGGTTTCCGTTCTCAGCAACTTGCACAGTGCAAACCATGGTTTTACGTCTACGAATGCTAGTTATTACTACTGGTGTAACGGATCCGGCGAATATGCTTCCCCCGGTTGCTGAGTTCGGGCTTGTATGCTTGAGCACTAGCTGAATATGCTGTGCTCGCTTGATTTTAGTTCTCCTCAGCTTCACTGCACCGACTTTATTCGGTAGCAAACGCCTGGTTTACCGGCTGTTATGGACTTAAATTAATGAAATGCCACATAATTTGGTTCGAAATCAGGTATTTGACCGGGTGGCGGGGAAATACGTCCTTTATGACAAAATGTCGGGGAAATAAGTGAAAGGGAGAGCGCAAGTGTCCTTTATGACAAGTGAGTTTGGTTTCGTTCATTTATTATTTGAATATTTGTGATGCCAAAGGGGATAAATTTTTTTTATTGTGGCTTCGGATGAGATGCTATTATTTACCATCAAAGCAGTTCTATAATATACATTTCACCGAAAAGCAGTTCTTCAAACTACTTTCCAACCAATTTCTATGTATAAAAATATATATAAGGGATGGTGATTTTTATGATAGAATCCTATTTCGATTTTGCAAGGACCAAAAGAGAATACATCAAGTTGTCCAATAAATTGTACCTTCTTGGACATGATTGCACTCCATGCTTTTAATATGGTTTGTGAAAATACACTCTCCTATAGGATTTGAATCTCAAATTTCCTCTTGCAAAGAAATTAAATAAATAATTTTTCCAAAGTCTCCACTATGTTAGCATTTTGCATAAATAAGAATATTCAATTTAAATGTTTGGAACACCTTAGTGATTGCAAGTAACTGTAAACAAGGGGCAATGTTGGTTTATTTTATTTTAAAATTTTAATGATTGTTCGTTGAACCAAAATGAACTTAATGTGAATTGACCTTAACAATGAAGAATTTGGAAGATTTTCAAGTGTTTATTTTAATAACTGTAAATAAAAATGAAGTTAAGCTTTCTAGAAAATAAAAGTGCAGAAAAAATGAAAATAAAATGCAAAGAAAACGAACTTAAAATACATTCAGGGTGTTGCTATCCTATTGCGACAAAACCGAAGATATGAGGTTTTCTGCATACAACCTAACCTATTGAACCTGCAGAACATGCACAATCCAGATAAGTTAAGTGATGGTTTCTGCGGTTTTGAATGCAGTTTTCAGATTTAGACCTTCGCATGAAGCAACCAAAATAACTTGCATAAACTTCATCTATAAGCCTAAAATCTGAAAAGGGAAAAAATAAACATTTAATCTTGCATGCAGAAAACAACTCCTTTCTTGTCAATGAGATGCAACTCTCTGAGGTCTTCTGTATTAAAAATGTATCAATTTACAATAACAGAAATTTCCAGTTTTATCAAACCAGAACAAATGGAAGAAAACGCCCCAAAGCAGGCCTAGAATGGCCTATCGCCTTCAGCTCTGCAACTCTACTCGCAGCGGTTTTTGACCCCTGTACCTGTCTTTGCTTCTACTTTTAAACTTTCTAGTATGGCTCTCTACTTCGCTCTGCGACATTTCGTTTCATTTTCCAGATCCCTTCATTTCGTCTTCCCCGCCTCTTCGTTGTTTTGGACTTTTTGTTCGGGCGTCGAAACGCTTGATCTTCTTTATTAACTGTAACCATTGCTCATGAAGCATTACACCATAACCCTTACACCTTTGTGCCACGTGTTTAGCGCTTCCCCTGTAGACTCTGTAATGGCCCCCGTGAATCACAAAAAAATAGCATGTCACGATATCGCGACATTTTTATGTCCGCAACTTTGTTCTTCTACTTGCATCACGAAAATGAGACATGTCGCGATATCGCGACACTTCTATGTCTTTGGTCACCAGGATGCAACATGTCGCAATATCGTGACACTTTCTTTTCTGGTCGCAAGGATGAGACATGTCGCGATATTGCGACAATTTTTCTTTTCTGGTCGCGAGGATGAGACATGTCACGATATCGCGACACTTTTTTTTTTTGGTCGCAAGGATGAGACATGTCTTGATATTGCGACACTTTTCTTTTTTGGTCGAGAGAATGAGACATATTGCGATATCGTGGCACTTTTTCTTTTCTGGTCACGAGGATGCAACATGTCGCGATATCGTGACACTTTTCTCATTTGGACCGCGATAATACAACATGTCACGATATCGCGACATTTTCTCCTTTTGGCTCGCGAGAATGCAACATGTCGCGATATCGCGATGTCGCGATATGTTGCCACGCATGAGTATACTCCACTGCCAGTCAGACGTCTATAGCCTCGATGGAGATTAACCCCATAATCCATGATTTGGCTTTATTTTTTATTTCTTGGACCTTGAGGATGACTACCCATCCTTGCGAGGGACATGTAGTATGATCCTTCCAATCCAATATTAATGATGAAATGAAAAATATTAGCTTTACTTTTGATTTCTTTGACCTTGGGGATGACTACCCATCCTTACAAGGGACATGTAGTACGATCCTTCCAATCCAAGATTGATGATGAAATGAAAAACAAAAGCTTTGGGGAATCAGATTCTCAACCTAAGCGAGATGAGAATTATGTCCTATCCTTACTACTCCATGAAGGTCAAATCAGAGCTTTGGGGAGTTGGATCCTCAACCTAAGTTCGATGAGGATTTAACCCTATCCTTACTACTCGATTTTAGGCTTTAAGCTCTGTGGGAGTGGTAAAAACCACTGTTTTAAGGATTATGTTGCATAATAGGACAGACACGAAATATTCCTTTCGCCTCACCTTTTCTTCCAAGTATGGTTTTGACCATTTTGCTCGAGATTATCTTTAATATGAATAGAACGTGCTTGGTTCAAGATAGTTCGGGCATCAGTTCCCAACCTTAGGATTTTTTTTTAATATATGTTATATCATAACCCTAAGAGGATTTGATACCTTTTTAATGATTATACTTGAAATGAAGATGCAACTGAGATGGAATGTATATGCAATGTGGAATGTAACATGAAATATGAATGAATGCATTGCTTTTTCTGAATTGCGGATGAAGTATACCACCTACGTTGCCATAATTTGTAAAATTGACAACTTCATGCATCACAAGTTTCAAACGATATTATTTAAAATGTTTGTGTTACTTGTGGAGCTTTCTACAACACAATTCCAATTTTTCATATTCTCTTGGTCTTAGTCAACATTCATAAGGACATATATATATATTTTTTTAATATGCAAATTAAAAATGTCCAGAGGACCAACACACAACACTTAAATCCAAATCCAAATAGCAATCCCAAAAATGAAACTTGAAAACACAAACTAAAACCAAAAACCAAAATCTATATACAATATAGTACAAGATGATGCAAAGCTTGGACTATTACTTTCCTGGATCCCAGACATGATTAGAACACTTCAACAAACATATAATGTGATACGCAGGCCAAATTTTGTATGAACCCAACAAAAACCAGATTAGACCACACCATGCAACAACTTTTAACTTACCTCGCCCACCCCACAAATGAGATTTAGTTCCATTAGTACTCTCATAGGTGAGCGTCAAATTACTAAAATGATTAGACAATAAATGATATTCAATTTTATCTTGTCTATTCTTGAAAGTATCCATTTCATAATTTGATTCATGATTTAAAATTAGGCCTTCCTTTTCAAATGTAAGATGTTGCAAATAAGAGCCTATTTCTAAAAGTCTTGAATTCAAATCATTTTTCAAGATTTTAAAGCAATCAAAATCATTCAAGACTTGAAAAAAATTTGACATTTCATCATTAATGATATTAGCATCCAAAGGAACATCCTGTAACCTATTACTTAAAAATTTTGTAGCTACTACCAAAGGTAAAGATTTCACCTTGTCATCAATACTCAACCCATCATGGTTAGAATTTACCACAACTTGATGAGTGTTAGTAGCTTTTTCTTTTTTCTCATGGTCTTCTTCATCATCCAACATCTGTTCAAAAACACCAAAGTTAGGCACCCAATCAAACATGCGTCCATATTTTTCAAAACAAGAGCCTAGTTTGTCAAGATATGTGTCGCGTGACACATTTCTATGATCAATGGCTTGAGTTGCCTCAAAATCCACATTTTCATTAGGATCATCAATAGTATCAAACCCACACCCCTTAGATTTTGTAATTTCATCATTTTGAGATGGCATAGACATTGCGAAAGCAATAAATGGATCAAGATTTTTTATTTCTTGCCCCTCAAGGGGAACAAAATCAATTGATTCTCCTTCTTTATCCATGGTAGTAGAATCATTATCCTTCTCCAACCTTTGATGAGATTCCTAGACTTCTTCCAAAACATTCTCAGATTGTACAGGACTTGTAATATCCTCGTATGAAAGGGCAATTGTATTATCCTACATATCAATAGGCACACAAAATTCATTAGAAGGTTTGGAGCGAGCATACTCTCCCCATTTATCCCCAGAATCATAATAATCATCTTTCAAAATCAAATTGTGATGCTCAACTATTTCTTCATCATCTTTCAATTCATCAACATGTTTCTCATCAAATTTACCTTCACCTTCCTTAGATGGTTCAATTACTTCCAAAATGGGGATATTGTTTGTATTCAAATTGATAAGGCTATCATAGTCCACATTTGTAACCCATGATTCAAGTTTAACATTTTTTGGCAGGTGTGAATTTTCTTGGCCATTATTTTCAAAAATGTCATCCAAGAAAGATTCATCCTCATAGAATTCGTCTTTTGGTGAGTCAAGGGTTCCAAATCTATCACATGTTTCAATACTAGTTGGATCTAGTACTCTTCCCTTGCCTAAAATCATATTATTATGAAAATCATTGAAATTGATTTTAGAAAAATCCTTTGAATCAAGATGAGTATTTTGAAGTTGATTCATACTTAAGAAAGATGGTTGATCTTGCATAGTAAGTTGAGGATTTTGAAATTGATTGAAGATTGGGAACAATTGTTGATTCTGAAATTGATTCACACTTGAACTTGGTTGAGGTGGATAAATCATTGGGTGGGTAAGGGAGGTATTAAATGATTGAAGATTATATGATCCAAAACCCACACCATAATTTTGACAACTCAATTGTTGCTCAATTGCCATTGCTTGAATATAGGCTTGTGACAAAGATGTGATTTGAGGCATCCCTCGCAAATATGTGGAAGTGAGTGGGTCAAGAGCATTGACGTATATTTGGAGAGCCATTTCTTCTTGAAGAGCATAAAATGTCACTAATTGAGTGTATAGTCCAAAGAACCTTTCAGAAAATGACTTTACATTTTCACTTGGTCCCTTTTTAATAGTGAAAAACTGCTCGTACATGAGGATTGGGTCAACTTGCTTTTTGTTGAATTGATTAAGAAATGTTGCCTCTAGTTGAGCCCAAGAAGTGATAGACCCTAAAGGTAGACTTGTAAGCCAATCATATGCCACTTTGTCCAAGGTGTACGAGAACATTTTACAAGCAACATCATCATACCAAATTGTTAATTGGTTCACATAAATTTTGAATGCTTGAATATGTTCTTCTATCGTATTTGTCCCATTAGAAAAAAATCGAGGAAGACATCTCTCAAAACCAAAGGGAAAATAATGTTGAACTCCCGGTATGTTCAATAGGCTACCTGGCATCCATGGTGTAAACATAGCCATTAGTGAATCTTAAAGAATACAACTTTAATACCAATTTTTTTTTTTAGTCAAAATAAATATCTTGCAAATAAACATGAAATGACTAACAAATATCAAACATGTAACCTATGAATAATCGTGTTAGCATCAACCACGAGATGTATCCATTAAGTTCAAATGAAAGTAATTGCATGGAGACAACCTCATTAGTCAAGAACAATTTTTTTTTTTAAATCAAATCAAATCACATTATTCCTGTATGAACAATCAAAGCATTAGAACAGTGCGTAGCAATTCCTGTCCTCATTTTAACACTACAAAGTTGTATTGTTAAAATAGGGATAAAGATAATAATCAATAAGGCGTGAAATATTCAAAATTTAAATCCCTATAGCATTTAAATCACAATGAAATAAACCAATTCAGACCCTCCTTCTAGCACAAATCTGTTGAGTAGTCTTGTTTTTAGACAAGACATGTTGCCACGCATGAGCATACTCCACTGCCAGTCAGGAGTCTATAGCCCCGGTGGAGATTAACCCCATAATCCATGATTTGGCTTCATTTTTTATTTCTTGGACCTTGGGGATGACTACCCATCCTTGCGAGGGACATGTAGTACGATCCTTCCAATCCAATATTAATGATGAAATGAAAAATATTAGCTTTACTTTTGATTTCTTGGACCTTGGGGATGACTACCCATCCTTACAAGGGACATGTAGTACGATCCTTCCAATCCAAGATTTATGATGAAATGAAAAATAGAAGCTTTGGGGAATCGGATTCTCAACCTAAGCGAGATGAGAATTATGCCCTATCCTTACTACTCCATGAAGGTCAAATCAGAGCTTTGGGGAGTTGGATCCTCAACCTAAGTTCGATGAGGATTTAACCCTATCCTTACTACTCTGGTTTTAGGCTTTAAGCTTTATGGGAGTGGTAAAAACCACTGTTTTAAGGATTATGTTGCATGATAGGACAGACACGAAATACTCCTTTCGCCTCACCTTTTCTTCCAAGCATGGTTTTGATCATTTTGCTCAAGATCCTCTTTAATGTGCATAGAATGTGCTTGGTTCAAGATAGTTCGGGCATCAGTTCCCAACCTTAGGATTTTTTTTTTAATATATGTTATATAATAACCCTAAGAGGATTTGACACTTTTTCAATGATTGTATTTGAAATGCAGATGCAACTAAGATGGAATGTATATGCAACATGAATGCATTGCTCTTTCTGAATTGCGGATGGAGTATACCACCTACGTTGCCATAATTTGTAAAACTGACAACTTCATGCATCACAAGTTTCAAACGATATTATTTAAAATGTTTGTGTTACTTGCGGAGCTTTCTACAACACAATTCCAATGTTTCATATTCTCCTGATCTTAGGCAACAGTTGACATCTCAATATTTTCTTTTTTTTTTTTTATGACAAACCAAAAATGTCCAGAGGACCAACACACAACACTTAAATCCAAACCCAAATAGCAATCCCAAAAACAAAACTTGAAAACACAAACCAAAACCAAAAACCAAAATCTATATACAATATAGTACAAGATGATGCAAAGCTTGGACTATTATTTTCCTGGATCCCAAACATGATTAGAACACTTCAACAAACATATAACGTGATACACATGCCAAATTTTGTATGAACCCAAAAAAAACAAGATTAGACCACACCATGCAACAACTTTTAACTTACCTCGCTCACCCCACCAATGAGATTTAGTTCCATTAGTACTCTCATAGGTGAGCGTCAAATTACTAAAATGATTAGACAATAAATGATATTCAATTTCATCTTGTCTATTCTTGAAAGTATCCATTTCATAATTCGATTCATGATTTAAAATTAGGCCTTCCTTTTCAAATGTGAGATGTTGCAAACAAGAGCCTATTTCTAAAAGTCTTGAATTCAAATCATTTTCCAGGATTTTAAAGCAATCAAAATCATTCAAGACTTGACAAGCATCAAAAAAATTTGACATTTCATCATTAATGATATTAGCATCCAAAGGGACATCATGTAACCTATTACTTAAAAATTTTGTAGCTACTACCAAAGGTAAAGATTTCACCTTGTCATCCATACTCAACCCATCATGGTTAGAATTTACCACAACTTGATGAGTGTTAGTAGATTTTTCTTTTTTCTCATGGTCTTCTTCATCATCCAACACCTATTCAAAAACACCAAAGTTAGGCACCCAATCAAACATGCGTCCATATTTTTCAAAACAAGAGCCTAGTTTTTTAAGATATGTGTCGCGTGACACCTTTCTATGATCAATGGCTTGAGTTGCCTCAAAATCCACATTTTCATTAGGATCATCAATAGTATCAAACCCACACCCCTTAGGTTTTGTAATTTCATCATTTTGAGATGGCATAGACATTGTAGAAGCAATAGATGGATCAAGATTTTTGATTTCTTGCCCCTCAAGGGGAACAAAATCAATTGATTCTCCTTCTTTATCCATGGTAGTAGAATCATTATCCTTCTCCAACCTTTGATGAGATTCCAACCCTTCTTCCAAAACGTTCTCAGATTGTACAGGACTTGTAATATCCTCATATGAAAGGGCAATTGTATTATCCTTCATATCAATAGGCACACAAAATTCATTAGAAGGTTTGGAGTGAGCATACTCTTCCCATTTATCCCCAGAATCATAATAATCATCTTTCAAAATCAAATTGTGATGCTCAACTATTTCTTCATCATATTTCAATTCATCAACATGTTTCTCATCAAATTTACCTTCACCTTCCTTAGATGGTTCAATTACTTCCAAAATTGGGTTATTGCTTGTATTCAAATTGATAAGGCTATCATAGTCCACATTTGTAACCCATGATTCAAGTTTAACATTTTTTGGAAGGTGTGAATTTTCTTGGCCATTATTTTCAACAATGTCATCCAACGTGTCATCCGAGAAAGATTCATCCTCATAGAATTCATCTTTTGGTGAGTCAAGGGTTCCCAATCTATCACATGTTTCAATACTAGTTGGATCTAGTACTCCTCCCTTGCCTAAAATCATATTATTATGAAAATCATTGAAATTGATTTTAGAAACATCTTTTGAATCAAGATGAGTATTTTGAAGTTGATTCATACTTAAGAAATATGGTTGATCTTGCATAGTAGGTTGAGGATTTTGAAATTGATTGAAGCTTGGGAACGATTGTTGATTCTGAAATTGATTCACACTTGAACTTGGTTGAGGTGGATAAATCATTGGGTGGGTAAGGGAGGTATTAAATGATTGAAGATTATATGATCCAAAACCCACACCATAATTTTGACAACTCAATTGTTGCTCAATTGCCATTGCTTGAATATAGGCTTGTGACAAAGATGTGATTTGAGGCATCCCTCGCAAATATGTGGAAGTGAGTGGGTCAAGAGCATTGACGTATATTTGGAGAGCCATTTCTTCTCGAAGAGCATAAAATGTCACTAATTGAGTGTATAGTCCAAAGAACCTTTCAGAAAATGACTTTACATTTTCACTTGGTCCCTTTTTAATAGTGAAAAACTGCTCGTACATGAGGATTGGGTCAACTCGCTTTTTGTTGAATTGATTAAGAAATGTTGCCTCTAGTTGAGCCCAAGAAGTGATAGACCCTAAAGGTAGACTTGTAAACCAATCATATGCCACTTTGTCCAAGGTGTAAGGGAACATTTTACAAGCAACATCATCATACCAAATTGTTAATTGGTTCACATAAATTTTGAATGCTTGAATATGTTCTTCTACGTATTTGTCCCATTAGAAAAAAATCGAGGAAGACATCTCTCAAAACCAAAGGGCAAATAATGTTGAACTCCCGGTATGTTCAATGGGCTACCTGGCATCCATGGTGTAAACATAGCCATTAGTGAATCTTAAAGAATACAACTTTAATACCAATTTTTTTTAGTCAAATAAATATCTTGCAAATAAACATGAAATGACTAACAAATATCAAACATGTAACTTATGAATAATCATGTTAGCATCTACCAAGAGATGTATCCATATAGAGAATGTTAGCAATGAGAGTAATCATATGGAAATGAAATCTCGTTAGTCAAGACCAATTTTTTTTTTTAAATCAAATCAAATCACATTATTCCTGTATGAACAATCAAAGCGTTAGAACAGTGCATAGCAATTCTTGTCCTCCTTTTAACACTACAAAGTTGTATTGTTAAAAGAGGGCTAAAGATAATAATCAATAGGGCATGAAATATTCAAAATTTAAATCCCTATAGCATTTAAATCACAATGAAATAAACCAATTCAGGCCCTCCTTCTAGTGCCAATCTGTTGAGTGGTATTTTCACCCAATTGTGAAAATACACTCTTCGATAGGATTTGAGTCTCAAATCCCCTCTTGCAAAGAAATTAAATAAATAATTTCTCCAAGGTCTCCGCTATGTTAGCATTTTGCATAAATAAGAATATTCAATTTAAATGCTTGGAACACCTTAGTGGTTGCAAGTAACTGTAAACAAGGGGCAATGTTGGTTTATTTTATTTTAAAACTTTAATGATTGTTCGTTGAACCAAAATGAACTCAATGTGAATTGACCTTAACAATGAAATATTTTATTTTCAGATTTTGGAATATTTTCAAGTGTTTATTTTGATAACTGTAAATTAAAATGAAGTTAAACTTTCTGGAAAATAAAAGTGCAAAAAAATGAAAATAAAATGCAAAGAAAATGAAACTAAAATGCATTCAGGGTGCTGCTATCCTATTTTGACAAAACCGAAGATATGAGGTTTTCTGCATACAACCTAACCTATTGAACCTGTAGAACATGCACAATCCAGATAAGTTAAGTGCTGGTTTCTAGGGTTTTGAATGTGGTTTTCAGATTTAGACCTTCGCATGAAGCAACCAAGATAACTTGCATAAACTCCATCTATAAGCCTAAAATCTGAAAAGGGGAAAAATAAACATTTAATCTCGCATGCAGAAAATAACTCCTTCTTTCTTGTCAATGAGATGCAACTCTCTGAAGTTTTCTGTATTAAATATGTATCAATTTACAATAACAAAAATTTCTAGTTTTATCAAAACCAGAAAAAGTGGAAGAAAACACTCCAAAGCAGGCCCAGAATGGCTTATCGCCTTCAGCTCTGCAACTCTGCTCGCAGCGGTTTTTGACCCCTGTACCTATCTTTGCTTCTGCTTTTAAAATTTTTGGTATGGCTCTCTGCTTCGCTCTGTGACGTTTCATTTCATTTCCCAGATCCCTTCATTTCGTCTTCCCCGCCTCTTCGTTATTTTTGACTTTTTGTTCGGGCATCGAAATGCTTGATCTTCTTTATTAACTGTAACCGTTGGTCATGAAGCGTTACACCATAACCCTTACACCTTTGTGCCACGTGTTCAACGCTTCCCCTATAGACTCTGTAACGGCCCCCGTGAATCGTGAAAAAAATAGCATGTCGCGATATCGCGACATTTTTATGTCCGTAGCTTTGTTCTTCTTCTTGCATCACGAAAATGAGACATGTCGCGATATCGTGACACTTCTATGTCTTTGGTCACAAGAATGCAACATGTCGCGATATCGCGACACTTTTTCTTTTTTGGTCGCAAGGATGAGACATGTCGCGATATCGTGACACTTTTTCTTTTCTGGTCGCGAGGATGCAACATGTCGCGATATCGCGACACTTTTCTTCCTTTGGTCGCGAGAATGAAACATGTCACGATATCGCGACACTTTTTCTTTTTGGTCACGAGAATGCAACATGTCGTGATATCGCGACACTTTTTCTTTTTTGGTCGCGAGGATGCAACATGTCGCGATATCGCGACACTTTTCTCTTTCGGACCGCGATAATGCAACATGTCGCGATATCGCGACACTTTCTCCTTTTGGGTTGCGAGAATGCAACATGTCGCGATATCGCGACACTTTTCTATTTTCTGGTCGCGAGGATGCAACATGTCGCGATATCGTGACACTTTCTCCTTTTGGGTCATGAGAATGCAACATGTCGTGATATCGCGACACTTTTTCTTTTCGGGTCGCGAGGATGCAACATGTCATGAAATCGTGACACTTTTCTATCTTTGCCGTGAAATTGCAACATGTCACGATATCGCGACACTTTTTCTCTCCTGCTCTATCTTGTTGCTTTTAGATACAAAAATGCGACATGTCGCGATATCGCGACACTTTTTCATTCTGCTCTATATTGCTGCACTTAGCCGCGAAAACGCAACATGTCATGATATCGTGAAACTTTTTCTTTCCACTGTATTTTGCTGCTCTTAGCCGTGAAAACGTGACATGTTGCGATATCGCGACACTTTTTCATTTTACTGTACTTTGTTGCACTTACCCGTGAAAACGCGACATTTCGCGATATCGTGACACTTTTTCTTTCAAGCTGCATTTTGGTGCTTTCATCCGCGAAACTACAACATGTAGCGATATCGCGACGCTTTTCTTTCTTAGCTGCGAAAACGTGACATGTCGCGATATCGTGACACTTTTCATTCTTACTCTTTCTCCTTGCTTTCTACTGTGAAAACGTAACATGTCGCGATATCGCAACATTTTTCCTTCTTTGCCGCGAAAATGCAACATGTCACGATATCACGACACTTTTTCTTCATGCTCTATCTTGCTGCTCTTAGCCGCGAAAACGTGACATGTCACGATATCGTGACACTTTTTCATTCTGCTCTATCTTGCTATTCTTTGCCGTGAAAACGCGACATGTCGCGATATCGCGACACTTTTTCTTTCTACTGTATTTTGTTTTTCCTTTGATCTTTATCATATGGGTCGCTTCGGTCTTCTTGGAAAACATGCAAAAATGGTGCATCAGCTGTTTTTCTGTAGTTAGTCATTCAAAATGAAACCAAGACACCCAAATATCAAAAACAAAAAGGTGGATCCCCAATTTTGGGGTATGTTGTGGAATAGCCACAATAGGTCCAATGATATTGCATGGGAGTTTCCCACAACTTGGACTATTATTTGCTTCAAGTAAACTCTAATTCCTATGGCATTGTCTTATTAGTCCTTGTTGCATGGACTATAATGTACTATAGGGACTGAGTAGGTTTGTTCAAGTCTTTTAAGATTTATTTTTAAAATTGGTTAATAAAAAAATATTTTTTTTAAAGAAAAGTTTGATTATTAATTTATTAACGAGAATATTATAATTTTTTTTAATATAAGAGAGTTGGTTATAATCATATTATTTTTAGTGACTGATAATTACAGGATTTAAATTATAGGGGTTGCTCCCACCAAACTTATTCTACTTGTTATTGTTGACCCGGCATGAAGAGGACCATTAGTCACTTAGGATTCGTACTATCACCGTCGGTCGACACACACTCAAAGGATTTAGATCAGACTACTACCTTTGCAAATAAGTTACCCCCGAGGTTTTAACCTAGGTGTACGGAAGATTATAATATTATGATGTTAACATTGTCCACCAGGTAAAAAATAAAAAATGAGGTGGATAAGGAATAAAGAATTCATAATTATATATATAAGAATAGAAGCTAATAGCAAAAAAAAGACTATAGATATATCTTGTTGCAATACACCAGATATCAACACCCATCTATGGGAGATCTTGTTATAAGGAAAAAATTTGGGTGTGTTTTCTGTGATATCTTCTAAAGTCTTCAAAGAATAAATAGAAGTAATCAAAACCTGAACTTGCTCATCATTGTTAACTGCCTTCTTTTTAGTTTCCTATTGGACCTTCTAAAGATCTTGAACCATATGAGAAAGTTGATGAAATTTGTCAATAACATCTCCTGGTGTGCTAGAAGTACATAGACTTGGGAATGAATGCATCCCACATGTAACAAAAGATCAAATGTCAAGTTTGCTAAAACTATATCCCATGGAGGAGCAAATCCAGTAAACACCTTTTTGCATTTGCACTTCCAAATGTACTTGAGAAGGATGAGTCTACAAACATCCCAAAGTTTGGGGCACTAATCCAAATAAGAAAAAACAAACAAAGAAAGCTTTCAAGATCTAGTGAAAGAGGAAAAAAGAAAAGTGTAGAAGACATTCCAAAAATTGTTTATAAGGTTTAAAATATTTTGGTCTAGTGAAGGATATCATAGTGGTATGTTTTTATGTTTTCATTTAAGAGACTCAAGTTCAAACTCCAATACGAGGGGATTGAGACCCCTCATAAAAGTCAATGTTTTTAACTCAAAAATTTTATCCAATGGTATTAGCTCAACTTATTAGATTACTTGAATTTGAAGGAAGAGAGCCAAGTTCGAATCTTGCCAAAGGATACATGTTTAAAGTAGCCAACTTGTTGTAATACCACTATGTGGTAATGATGTAATAGGGATGGGCCCATTTCAATCCTTTTTTTATACAAATAATAATAAGGTTTAAAATTTGAAAAAAAATGAGGTTAGTGTGAGAAACCCTATGATCAACACTCAGGGTTGGACATCCCCATCACAACCATGACCTCTGATAAGGGTGAGAGCTAAGCTTATCAATAGGGATCAAACACACATCAATACACCCACCACTCCCTCACACATAAATTAAATGGGTAGTGTGATAAACGCCTATGACCAAAGCATAGGGTTAAGCAGTCTCCTCCCAGCCATGACCCCTTGTAAATCCAAGAGCTATGCTTATCAATAGGGAATTAACACAAAACCAAACACCATGGTTTGAACCTTGGACCTCTCAAATAAAAGCCAAACCCCAAACTTTTGTGTTGTCCCCACCAAGACCAAAAAAATTTATAGGTTAGAAAGAAACATCCAAAGCCACTCTTGGGTGGTCGATAGTGTCATCCCATTCAGGTATACCACTATCTAGAGGGAAGCCATAAGATATTTTTTGTGTCCCCCTTTGCATTGTAGAGGTTCAAACCATGGACCTCCCATTCAACGGGGCTAGGCTCACCTTCTCCACTTGCACTACAAAGGTATATAAACTTTTAGGTTAGGAAGAAACCTCTAGAGACACTCTTAGGTGGCCATCAATGCCATCTCATCTAAGTATACCACTAACTAGAGGGAAGCCACAAGAGATTTTTTGTGTCCCCCTTCATATTGCAGTATTTTGAACCATAGACCTCCTGTTCAATGGGGTTAAGCTCGCCTTCTCTACTTGTGCTACAAAGGTAGACATAAATTTATTTGGATAGTGTGATAAACCCCTAAAATTTTAGGTTAGAAAGAAACCTTGAGAGCTACTCTTAGGTGGTTGGCAATGCTATCCCATTTGGGTAAACCACTATCTAGAGGGAAGCCACAAGAGATTTTTTTTTGTCCTCCTTCGCATCATAGAGGTTTGAACCGTGAACCTCCCATTCAAAGGGGCTAGGCTCACCTTCTCCACTTGCACTACAAAGGTGAACAAAAACTCTTGGGTAGAGAGACCTCTAAAGTTGCTCGTAGATGGCCAACAATGTTGTCCCATCTAGGTATACCACTATCTAGAGGGAAGCCACAAGAGTTTTTTTGTGTCCACAAAGACAGTACAATGGATTATAAATTATTTTTTATTTTTAAGAATTTTTTTTGTGTGGAAAACATCCCAGAAGGGATGCCACTTTTGGGTAAGACCCAAGGAGGCAGGTCTAGGCAAATGAAATTAAATAAACAGTGGAGACCATTAAGGAAGGATATTGGAAGAAATATCAATTCTTTTTAGGCTTTAGACTATGAAGAAAAAACATATCAAAGCTTAGAGTATGAACATTCTTGATGAACCTAAGGAATGTGTCTCATCATATTTTGAACTCTCTTGAAGTACCATGCATCATTCAAGAGAATAAAATTGGTAGAGAAAATGCAATGTTAGATGTTAATGTCTCTACTATTAATAAGGAAATACTAGAAAATGAGCAAGACAAGTCAAAAGCTTTTGTAGTATAGCCAAGAGAGGATAAGACAAACGAAAAAGGAAGTTGTGAAAGAATGTTGAGGAATAGAATAATAAAACCTACTCATAATATAGGCAAGGCAAAAAGAGGAAAACTCTCAAATTATCAACCGATGTCCAAGGAAGCAAGAGCAAACATAGAGAAAGGAACACAAACTAAGTTGGTTGAACTTATATTTACCAAATAACAAAATGATATTGGTAATTCACATGGAAGGCTAGTAGCCCCTAATGAGACATGATTACCATCACATGGAATATAAAGGGTGCTAATACCCCCTCAAAGCAAAGGTGTATCAAGGACCTATTTTTAAGTAATAAGCCTAATATTCTTTTTATCCAAGAAACTAAAACGACAAAGAAAGAAGCTTCCAGAACTATGAAAGTAGTATGGATGAGATGTGAATGGGATGTTGTGGATTTTGAAGGAACAGTAGAGAGAATTCTAACATATTGGAATCTTGTTAGAACCTCTTGTGTAACCATTCATAAAACTAGGCATTGGATAACCTCTTTAGTCACATGTTAATTTGGAGATATTTGTTTCATATTTATTAATATCTATGGACCTACATCTCAATCAAGCAGATTAGAAATATGGAGTGGGATTGAAACCTTGATGAGAAGTAAAGACTAGGATCATAGGATATTTTAATGCCATAACCAAGTGGAATAAAATTTTTGGGGAGTATGGACAAGAATTCTTCTAAGTATGTTGAACCAAATAACCTAAGCTTAATATTGACTACATTCTCACTTCCAAATGGTTTTTCTCTTTGTATCACGAAGGAAGATGCAAATGGAAAGAATATTTTTTTACTAGTATAGAAGACATTGATGCTAGGAGGCACTTGAACATAAATATAACAACAATAATTATTTTGAGGGGAGACAAGGATAAGCTAATTTGGGAGTTGAATAGCTCAAGATAATACACAACAAGAAGAGGATATAATGTAAAGCACCAACAAAATAGGAATATCACAAGAATATGGAGAGATATTTGAGATAGCACAAGCATTCCTAAAGTTAAAATGTTTGTTTGGCTAGTAGGCCATAGAAGAAATTTATCTTGGGATAACCATATGAAAAGGGGTTTTCATAGCCCATCACAATATGTTATTTGTAAAAAGGAATATAAACCATCTCTTGAGACAATACTCAATAGTCTGGAATCTATGGCAATGGATTTTTAATATATTTGGAAATTCATGGTGATGAATAGTAGAATTGAAGGATGATTAAAGCAATGGCAAAGCACTTTTAAAAGTGAGGCATTTGACACAATTTAGGATATATCAAAAAGATACAATACTTTGGACTATGTGGCTAGAAAGGAATAGAAGAATATTTAAAGGAAAGGAAAGCAATTTAGAGGTAATGAAAAGGAATATTTGTTTAGCTATAGAGGAGTCTAAACCAACCCTATCAACTCACCCAATCCCTAACATGGAAGTAGAGAGACTTGATGGATGGAGTCAAGTCATCAATTGGAATTATGATGTTGGGTACACGTGGAAAAAAGGCAAAAAAATATAAAGTAGAATCACTAGATGTGGAGTTGGTCAAATTGAATTTTTATGGAGCATCTAAAGGAAATCCAAGACTAGTAGGAGGAGGAGGAATAATTAGAAATAATAGAGATATTTTATCTCATTATGCTTTCAATAGTGGATTTAATACAAATAATGAAGTTGAAGCCTGGGAGGCTTTGTAAGGGTTAAAAATATACAAATAAATGAAATATAATAGAGTATGGATGGAAGGTGATTCACTTATAGTAATAAATACAATTTTGAGGAGAGAAAAACCTTTATGGAGCTCTTGGTCAAAAATCCACACCTAAAAAAAGGAGAAGGTTTGTGCGCCCTACGAACCTCGACCAACATTGAATGGTCACGGGGTTGGGAGGCCGGGGTGATCGATCTTCGGAGAAGGTTGGTTCTTGGGAAGTCCTGGCTAACTATGCCTAAGGAGGGGGAAAGGGAAATGAAAAGAGAGGAAAGGAGGTCGTAGCCATATTTCACAAGGACAGATTCAATCGCATCAAGACATATGTACGGTAAATTTACACCATTATGGGGAACACGAGCAGACCACCTAACAGATCAACCAACCTTACTCTTATCAAAAATTTAATGCACTTTGTTGAAAGTTAATTCCAAAACTACTGAATGAAATATAGGAAATCTAGAAAGCAGAATTATTGCATGCTCATTCAACTAGCTTTAACAAAAATAAACCTTCAACATTCATGCACACACAAACACACATAAGAGTCAATTTGGAGACCAAATAGTGATATACTTGCATTTCTAGAATGATAAAAGCTTTACATATGAATTGTAATGGCTAAAGAGTCACCCCTAGAATACCTCGTATTCCAGCTTATATAGAGCTTACAATAAATGCTACAATCAATATGGTGGGAGGCAAATGGGACTATTGGATTGCGCCAGTAGGAGCAACCATGCTAGGGGTCCTCTTCTAATATTTTGTAGATTGTGATGGAGGATGACTGTCAGAAGGAGGTAGGCCATATGACTTAAATATAGATAGTCGATTGATTCTACGCTTCCTGATTGATCTGATAGATTATAATTTTATTCATCTACTTTTTGAAGTAGGCAGCCATTAAATGCACTATCCTTAAGATTCAATTTATTGTTATCCATTGGTTAGACACCAAACCTCTTAAATGCCAACTACTCATGTGCATCATTATAAATAAAAGAGGAAGGGATATCCCGCCAATAAGAGTCCCTTGATACAAAGAGAATACTATGATGGGTGGGTCTTTGGGATCTACCTATTGCTTGCTACCGATCCAAAACCTCGTCTGCTATGCTAGGATAAATTTTTGGGTTCCTATCTTGATTTCCATCCTTGGTGTGATTTTGGGATCACTCGAAGGACTGACATATGCCTAAACCTCCACCAACTTTGAACTCGGATGAGTCTCCTCCTTATCATTAGGATAACTTTTCAAGAAGTAAGCCAAACCTGCTACTACCCATTTATTTTCCCTTTGCATGTGGCAAGCATTTGGAATTTTGCTTCTCTACCCTTATTCCAAGGTGGGTATTTGGGCTCCATCAACAGGGTTCGCCTGCCCATTTGTCCACCCAATGCTATACTTAGCTGAATCTTATACTTTTAACTAGCAGGGCTCCATAAATCATTTTGTAGTTAGCAATGTTCCACCCTCATTGGCCACCTTTCTTTAGATGAACTTTTGGGGATTGCTTGCTGCTTCAAATAAACTGATTTATTCGCCGTCCTTGGTACTACCCAATTTCTTATTGCCTATGCTGCAACGAACTCCTACATCTCTAACCGCATCTGAGCGGCTTGCTCTTAGTAATCAACATCTATTGCACAAAGGGCCAAATCCTCATAAATTAGCCATTTTGGCCATCATCTTACCTTCTAAAATGGAAAGAGTGGGTGAGAGGGTGCAAAATTTTACCCATACTCTTGGCGACTCACAGGGGATTTTTACTTGTGAAAAAATGAAACCTAGGCAAAAATCTTAAGTGCATAACACTTTCAAACAAGGAAGATAAGAAGAGGCACAGACAACTACAACCAAACAATATTGTAAGAAAAGGAGGGTGGCAGATGATGGGTGGAAGTAACACGAATGAATACTATGAAAAAAGAAAGAAAAAATGGAGATAATAAGGGGTTGCAAAAAGGAATCCCGAGAAATAAGAAAAAGAAGCGACCAGAAGAAAGAGAAGAAAATAGGAAACAATAGAGGCATGACTACGAATGCCACTAACCGAAGAGGTTAGTGACAACAAGCACATAAGGAAGGCAGAAGAAGAAGAAGGATGCAAAAAAAGTAAAAACACAAAAGGGAAGGCAATCTTGGGATTATCACATATTATGATATCGAAGTGAATTACCCAATCCATGGGACACCCCCAGAGATTGAGTTCCTGTAAACATACCCCATTGTAGCCCAAAGAAATTCTAAGAGTAGACAAAATGCTAAGGAGACTTGCCCATCATGTTGTGGCTTTTATTTCTGATGGAATGCAACAAGGACCTTCTTTGCTTATCGCCATTCACCATTGAGGCACTCAACTTCAACTATTCTATGAGGCTCATATCTTGTGATAGTTTTCGCGGTCATGTATATGGTACTATATATAGACTATTTACCTTATTTCAAATAGATTTGGCATACGATGGATCATTCGAAAGTGATACTAGCGTGTGAATCTAGATTCATATTTTTAGGCACCTTCTAAGCTGATGATTTCATGTCCACATAGGCATGGTGTACTGTCCTACTTACACGAGTTTGCAAACTTTGGTCCATGTGATATTCGATTTCTAAGGACAACATGTGAAGCTTTTGTACTTGCAAATCGTATCCATTGGGCTATGGGGTCACAACAACAAAAAACAACAAACAATGCACAACAGGAAGAAAAAGAGAAAACATAATAAAAATGTTGACTCCAAGACATCGCCTAGGAAATCCCCCTATGCTCCTTACTTCATAATTTATCGCACCTAGGCTAGTTGGCAATTCATTACTGGAGCTAATCACCATGCCAGTCATGAACAAGATAATGGTATCTTCAAAGTAACCATAATTTAACCATAAAATTATTTACTTGTAATATTTACACAAAATTATGACATGCCTCGCACACCTAGGTGAGAGACCCTTTTGGAAATCATCTTGTGAACCTACAATGTCCAGACCATATGGTACTGAAACTGAGTTGTTCTTCATGTTCATCTTGATACTAGTCATAGTCATCCTCCAACATGTCGATGCTCTAGTTAGATCTTTGATCTTCCTACCAAGTGCTTGTACTTTGGCTAAAATTGCTCTTCATGGAGGTCATACTTGACACGTGAGTCTCTTCTTTCAACAAAGACTACCATGAAGGTAGATGATGATGATTTACCCCTAAATCCATCCAATCAATGATTCGCATCTGATTTTTGCTTAATGCTGATATATTTTAAATGATCACCAAACCACCCACACTGCTATTCCCTAGATTCCACTGAACCTAAAGACCAAGTGATAGATTATGGAAGCAGGATCGAGATTTAATAATGAAGTTCTGATTGAGGTGGTGATGTCATGGAGATATCATTTGAATTTTCCCTATATTGGCTTATGACCACCTGGGGATATCTCACATTTGATTCATCATAGCTTTCGATGCAGAAAGGATGGAACCCCTGATTTTGTATCGAAATAATTTTATTAACCCATGGGATGAACATTTGATCCTACTCCTGGGCTACACATCCTCCCATTTGCTTAAGAAAATTTGGAGCTAGGAACAAGCCAAATAGGGGAGAGATTTCCACTACCTCAATGCCCTAGATGACAGCTATGTCTGGATGCTCGTATATCAACATATGGATCTAGCATAGAGTACCTATGCTTTTTAACTGCTTTCCCTTGCAAAGTAGAAATTTTGATTTTTGTGGCTAGGGTTTGAGTCCCAAGCTTCTATAGATTTTTGTAACTATGATCAAGATCTTGGTCCTTGGATCCACCATGTAATTGTGCAGGATATTCTTTTCTAGCCATAGGGCAAAATAAAAAGGGTAAGAATGACCTTTTGGGGAATTGAGGAGGGGTATCTGGGTGCACAGGCCCTCATTATCAAGTGTTGAAGCTCCTCCTGGGAAGACATCTATCATATCAACTCTTTTAGAAGCTAGCAAGGCCTTTCCTGCCCCTAATGATGTAGAGTTTTTAAATAATTTTTGAAATTGTTCCACCCTCTTTGCTCTTTGCTCAACACTGACAACAGAAAAGTACATTCTTTTGTATGCCTTCAACTTCTCTAAATCTATATATGAACCCTTTGGAGGTAAACCTTGCAACGATATTATGTCTCTTACATCTGTAATTTATGCCATAGAGTAAAAAATATGTTGATCATCATGTTTCGCTGATTAGAGCACTTCCAAATGTGGGTTGTCTTAATGGTGATACCCCTGTATTAGATTGCATGTAACCTTGCTCTTCATCATAGGGTATGTCCTTTCTCTAGGATGTCAGTTGATTCTATTTGAACTGTAGAGTGGATCATTGAGGCTTTCTTTATTTTCATCAAGCCATAGCATCAGTATCTACTGGAAGGGGAAGGGTGGCAGAGGTTATCGCATAGCTAGTACCCAATTGTTGGGGTCTGGTCTTCTGTATTCTAGAAGTTGCACCTCCCTGGCCTCTTGAGCCATCTTTCAAAGACTGATCTTCATTTCTTGCTTATTTTAAGAATTAATGAGGAGATTCTCCATTACTTGATATTGGTGTTGTTCGGTCCCTTCAACGAATGTAGTATGCATTGCACCTATGAAGAGGTGAAGTGTGTAGGTAACCTCTCTGGGAGATAACTTCCCTACTTGAATTAGGATATTTTTGATGTGCATGGCCTCCATGAAAATCTATGAGAACCTCTTCTCTCTGAACTATTGAATAATAAGGCTTATGTCAAAGTTGAAGGCTCATATGTAGAAGAGGTATGCTTGAGAAGAGGATGGTTGAAACTGTTAAGACCCTCTTAACATAACCTATTAATTATATTATATTATATTATGTTTATAAAGGGACACATCCCTTCACATTTCACACCTTTTAGTTAGGTATAATAGGACAATGAGGATGTTGCAAAAGATTATCCAAGAACATTTATAAATATTAATTGTGGGTTCTCATTGCAATTCAAACTACGATCCTTCTTAAACAACGATTCTTCCTTCTAATTTGCATTCAATTCACATTTAAATACTTGGTATCTTACATCTGGTATCAGAGCAAATCCTGGATAATCCGTGGGTTAAAATATTTGTCACATAATAGAGCAAAGCCCAGTCAAAAGGTTCGTAGGATTTTTTCAACGTACATAAAAAATAACAGCATCGTTTTGGACGCTCATCGGAAAATCATTCAACCTGGTCTCAACGTAGCTCCAATTGAAATTAGAGTATTGGAGTCCTCACCCACCGGGTTTAAATTACCATTTAAAATAGTAGTATCCCTCATAAATTCAACAACGGTAGAACTCAATCCCATCGGATTAAATAAGCCACCTGAAGAAAACTGTGTTTTTTCGGTGACCCCGAGAACTCCAGCGACGAATCGATTCGCAAGTTAAAAATTTTTGGTGGAAGGACATTCAAAGGGATTAACTTAGCATTCCGGCTAACCTCACGAAGGATTTGGTCATCAACGTATTCGATTTATTATCAACAGCGTAAAAAAATTTATGTTTTTCGACGACCTGAAGAACTTCGACCGTAAAAAATAAACGGAAGGTTAAATATAACCTAAAGTTAAAAAAAAAATTAAATCCTCCGACAATCGGATAAACTTTAGCATCGAAAACATAAAGCAAGCGCACATCAAAGTTTTATTAAAGTTATAAAACAAAAAGAGTAAGAAAACAATCGTCGAAAGCAAAAAAATCTAAATTTCCTTCGTTTCCCACTTGCTTGATTGATTGACGGGACCTAGAAATATCGTCGAAAAAACAATAAGAAGAAAATTGAAAAAATCTCACTCTAAATTTGTGGTGGGAAAATGGAAAGAAGACAGGTTGCTGGAGAGGATTATGTACAGTCAGTCAGACTATACTTGACCAAGCTATGCTTACATTTACTTGTACTTTTACTTTATTCTTCCTCCAACTGAATGATTCGGAAATATAGCAAACCCACTGATATTTTAGATTTCACGTTTTCCTAACAAATTGTTGTCGCAAACAGAAATTTGACGCTTCTATTTTAAAAAAACTTAAGAAATTGAGCGATTGATGGGACTTTGAACTTCAGGAATTTTCGGAAAATAAATTTTTAAGATTGGAATTAAATTTTTAAAATGTTTTTGTAAGGATTTTGTTGTAAATGAAGAAGAGCAAAACTCATTTTTAATGTTTTAATTTCTTTAATTAATATACAGTAATAAGAATTTTTATGGTTTTAACGGTCTAAAAGGTTTATTAAAATAACTGTGACATGGTGGTTATAGAGGAATACTGGAGAGTGCACGAAGATCTTTTGGTAGTTTGGGACAGATAACGAATATTGTGGCGAACAGTTTGCCCAAATTCGTGATGGCTACTAATTCCACTATGTTAAAAAAAAATATAATAATAATAAAAATTAATATTTAAAAATAATTAACATTATAATAAATCAACCCTCGTGCTGTAAGCAAGTTTAAAAGGGTAGAGTAATCCTCCAATCCCTTGTTCGAATTTCCACTACCAAAACACATAAAACCTTTGATCGTGGTTTTTCAGAACAATGCAGCACCCTAAGATTAAAAAAAAAACGTTATGTAATTTCTTTCTATTATATATATTCGAAACCTTATCATATTTTTGGAACCTTATCAATGAACAAGAGGTAAAACTTCATCCCTCGTTCGCTCCCTGCCGTCGATTCGCATGGTTGATTCCCTTCATACCGTACAAATCTCTTTCAATGGCCGACACGTGTGGTTTCCCACCTGCTCGTCTCGTCGTTTTAGATACGTGAGATTAGCTTAGCGCTATTTTATATAAATCTCTTCCTATGGTCGACACGTGTGGTTTCCCACTTGGTTGTCTCGTCGTTTTAGATACGTGAGATTAGCTTAGCGCTATTTTATATAAATCTCTTCTTATGGCCGACACGTGTGGTTTCCCACTGCTCGTCTCGTCGTTTTAGATACGTGAGATTTGAAAGTAAATAAGTTGGATCCATTTTATTTGACTGCAGTCATACTCAGAAGAATATGATGATTAGATAAGCTCATCTATAAATAAGTTGGATCCATTTTATTTGACTGCAGTCATACTAAGAAGAATATGATGATTAGATAAGCTCATCTATTTGAGCTATTTTTTATCCAATCTTTAGATTCATCTAGGGTCTTAATTTTAAATGCAGTTGAGGCAGATTATAAAAGAAAATATGTGTTTTTTATTCAACATAGGAAAGTTGACAAGTATATTGATAACCTTTTAAATGGATAAGTTATTATTTTTTCAAAACATGCATGTAGGTATAATAGTAAGTTACTTTTGTGATGGAGAAAGGAAAGTTGACAAGTATATTGATAACCTTTTAAATGGATAAGTTATTATTTTTTGAAAACATGCATGTAGGTATAATAGTAAGTTACTTTTGTGATAGAGAAAGGGTTCTTAAACCAAATTTAAAACAAAAGAAATGAAATTGATTCTTTTTATTAATATGTGCATGTGATTTTTTTTTAAGTATGGTTTATGTTCAAAAATGTCTAAAAATTTATTTGTTTAATTCTAATTACATTATTTGGAACATAACTTTGTGTTTGTGATTATTTTGATTTATTCAAGTTTTAAAAATATTAGTGAGAGAACAATGATTTTTATAACAACCAACGTCATTATGGAAAAAATGTTTTAGAAGCCCTTAAAATTGCAAAATAAAATACTTATTAAAAATAGAATTTTATATTTTTAAATTATCCTAGCCAAAATACATCTCTAGCTAAGACAAAACATAAAGGAACAAAGTATATATATATATTCATTTAATAATGTACTTTATAACTCATGGGAGTTGAATTACCACATTTCCATATGGGTGACCTTCTAATATAATAAAGGTAAACCACCACATTTCTAAATGGTGACATTCCATATTCAATACAATTGATTTTCAATACACTATTTATTATATAAAAAGAGATGCATTCTTAACTGTAAAAAGTACGAGTATTGGATGCAATGTTATAGCCGCACATATCTTCTTAGAGATTGCTTGAATTATACTCTATTATTTTTTAATTACACTCTTTCATGAATTTCCTTAATTTGAAATATTGAGGTTTGGATTAGTGGTGTTATAACAGTTCATATTTTGAGTGTATGTCCATAAACACATGATTTATATATCAAAAGTTTGGGTATCAAACATGAGATCCCTTTGATTACCTCCCTTGTCATTTCCAAATGGTCTCAAGAACGAAGTAGAATGGACAATATTGAGATAGTTGATTCTTTCAAGCAAATGTTGAATGAAGCCCTCATAAAATAGAGGACTATAATGATGGATCAATTTGCTCAATTTCTTCAATGACTCTTTGCTATAAATTTTGCAACCTCCTTTGCACAACTTCTTACTGGCTTAGCACCATTTAGTGTTTCCACACCTTTTAAGGTGAAAGTGAATTTTGATATTCATACTTTTGAAGGAAATCTAATATTGATGTCCTAGAAAATTGGTTGGATTAGTTATCTTTTTACTTTTGTATAAATAAATTCACCAACAATGATAAAATCACTTTTGCATTCTTGAAAGCTTCATTACCACTTCAAAAATATTGGGAATCATATTATAACATAGTTATGGAAAATAATGAAGATGAATTATTGTTCAAATGAGATAATATCATGGAGGTCATCACGAAAAAATATTATCTCGTGGAATCCTATGAAAACCAATACATTTGATGACAACAATTTTGTTAAGGTAAAGACTAATTTGTTCAAGATAATACTTATGATTTCCAATCCATGGTAGAATAGGTATTCAAGATACTAAAAGGTATGGAATTATCAAGTACTATAGTGGGAAAAAATGATACATTCAAGAGGACACGGATCTCTTCGAATTTAACACATTGGGAGAGGCATACAAACTTTTTCTCAAATTGGAGCAAAAGCACAAAAAAGAGGGCAGAGCAAATAACAAAAACACTAAGTACTAGCTAAAGAAAGGAAAGGGTATTTATCCAAAGAATTAGGATAAAAAGGATTAGCCCTAAAATTATAATTGAAAGCAAAAAGGACTCCCAAGAAAAGAATCCCTTGAAGTCCAAGAGTGAAATATGGTGTAATTATTATAAGATCAACTGACCTTCAAGGGAGAAGTGGTAAATAATTTAGTCATTGTTTGCTAAATCATAACCCTCTACATCCACTACACCACCCTCTCCACATCCATAGGCTAAGGATAGAGGAAATTGAATCATGGAAGCCAAACCAAATGTGACCATTGCCACCACACATATTGCACCAAAGATGTCATAAGAGGAGGAATGTATGTTTCACTCATAAATATGGGTCAAAGGTAAGCCACTGCATTTTATTATTGATAGGAAGGATCAAAATAATATTATTTCTACTTAGATGGTGTAGGATTTTAATTTGCCTATCACACCACACCCACGACCTTATAATATTGGATGATTACAAGGGAGAGACATTAATGTGACTCATTAAGGCCTCCTTTCTTATGCCATTAGCCCTTCAAACATGAAGTTTATGTAATGTTATGCCCTTGGATATTTTTTATGTGATTTTAGACCAACCATTTTATGTGGAATATGCATGGTGTGTATGAATCTAGGCATTGAAGTCTCATGACCCTTGTCTTATCATATTTCCACTTGCATACTAAATGGATACTTGACTCTATTATTCCTGCACACATCTACATGAATCTTGCACTTATACATGCACTCCTAATCTAGGACACTTGTGCATATCCTCACATTACATATTTGCACTCTTACATACAAGACACTTGTGCACATTCTCTCAATCTACACTTGCACTCTAACTTACATGACACTTGTACATTTCTTGCACATTGCACTCTTACATGACACATGTGCAATTCCTACACATTGACACTTATTTAAAATGGGAAACAAAAATCACACTCTAGACTATATACTCAGCCCTAATCTATTACATATTTATAATTGTACCATGAAGGTACCATGAGATAACATTAACATGTACCAAATAATGTAATATTCCTCAACACCCCCCTATATTATATTATTTGATTATTGAATACTTTAGTCTTCAATATTTATCTTCATATTTGTCTTCAATATTCAAGTGACCTTGCATTGTTCCCAAACCTCTGGTTGAGATTCATCTTCAATCCACCTCTTACAATTCCATATCTGAATCTATATATTATTCTTCTTTGGCTTTGGATTTAGACTTTCTATTTGCCTTCCTTGTGTGGTTTCTTCTATTTTTCTTCTTCCCTTTTCTCTTTTTCATATTTGACTATGATTTACCTAATGATGTGCCTTCTAAGCATTGAATTAGTAAATTATCACAATGATATAACCTTAATTTCAATGATTCTTCATTGAAGCTAACATAAGCTTCATTCAAGTTGTATGTGTCATCTTTCTTTTCTTATCTTTTTCTTGAAAGATATCAAAGATAAGTAATGAAAAATATATCATTAAACATTCTTTTGATGAAATTATAATGGTGTTTTGTGAATTCCACCATGTTCTAAATAGTTTTTCATGAAGATGACTTATAAGAGTTGTGAACTTTTCATCTTTTGCTTCTTTGAGAAACAATGAAGGTTTTTCTTTTAAAAAATTTGTCATTTGGTTCTTTCCATAAAAAAAGTATTTTAAGTTTTGAGAATAAAACATAAGTTTGTTCACCATTTCTTCACTATCCTCATTGAATGCATTTCAAATAATTTCTTCCATGATATGAACAATTCACTAATTTATTTCCTTTAAAGTAGTAAGACTTATAACTCCATAATTTAAAATAACTTAAATATAAATTTTACAAATTATAAAATTTCTAAAATTTTGATGTAGAAAACCTTTTAACTCCCAAATATTTTAAATTTGCAAAATTTTAAAAAATTCTAATATATTTTTTAATTTCAAATTTTCTCAAAAATTGAAAGGCTTAACTTAAAAAAAGTTATAATTCTTCAAATAAACTAATTAACGTAGAAATACTTATCTCTCCACACTATTTAATTTTAAAAAATAACATTATATTTAAAGCAGATGATAAGTGAAGGTAGGGTCACGATTGGACACAATTGATGTGGGCATGCCATTGTTAGCGTACTATAATTTCTATTTTAATTAGACTGTTTTGTCTAATTAGTTTGGCTGGTATATTGTTATACCTGCATCCTGTTGAGATGCGCCCAACCCGGGCTAATCCAGGAATGTAGTTGTGCCTACTGTATTATTTAAACTCCCCTGCAATAATTCAAATAAGTTTGTTTTTCTAACATGGCATCAGAGCCAGATTGCTACGGCAAATTTTTGAAGTGAAGCATGAGAAGCTGTGCTGGGGAGAGGACGCATTTTGTTCCGCTGTGCTGGGGAGGCAAATTTTTTTTTTTTTTGCTGCGCGATTTGTATTTGCAGCCAATTTTTTTTTAAACAAAAAAAAAAAAAAAAAATTTATCGCGCGCAGACGCGCGACAGTTGTCGCGCATCCACGCGCGACTGAGGGAGGGGAGGCCCCCCCGCAGACAGTAGGCTGCTGGAACGCGCACAGGTGCATCCGAAGACAGCAGCTGCTGGAACGCGCACAAGCGCGTCCAAAGACAGCAGGCTGCTGGAAGGCGCACAGGCGCATCCGAAGACAACAGCTGCTGGAACTCGCACAGGCGCGTCCGCAGACAGCAGGCTACCCCGTGTTGCCTGCGCGTCCCCCCCCGTTGAACGCACTGCGCGTCCAACATCCTACCCCCTCCGTTGAACGCACTGCGCGTCCAACGTACCCCCCTGCGTGTCGCTGGAACGCGCGCAGCCGCACGCGTCCAACGTTGGAACGCGCACAGCCGCGCGTCCGACCCCCCCCCCCACCCCCACGCTGGAGCAGTCGCACCACGACGCGGATGGGGAACCGCTACGGATGCGGCGAGGCGGCGGACTGCTGCGCTGCGACAAAATTTTTTAATAATAAAAAAAAAAAAACCCCCGTCGACGTGTGCGACTGTGGATGCTACTGGCCGCGACCAGGCAGCTACGGAGGAGGAAGCTGTGCTCGGGCAGCAGGCTGAGGACCCTCCTCAAATACGAGGGGGTCCCTTGATCCTTTCGGATCAGCCCGCTGGCTCACGTGGTCGTGAGCCGTGCGGTAAGGCTCTGGGAGCCTGCAGGTCGGGGGTTCAAATCCCGCCGACTCCCCCCTTTCAAAGGTAAATTTTTTTTTTCAAAGGTTTTTTTAATTATTATTTTTTAGTTAAAATTTTTAATTTTAATTTATTTTTTATAGTTTTAAAACTTTATAAATTAAAATTTAATTTTAATTTATTTTTTCATAAGTTTTTAAAACTATATAAATTAAAATTATTTATTTTAACTTTAAATACATAATAATTATTAAAATGCTTTGTTAAAGAGAAGTTTTTTTTAAGGGGGGATTTTTTTTCAAAAAATCAAAGGGGGAATGTGAGTAATTTTCTGAAAAAGCAATTTGGCGAATTGTAAAAGGTGCATTTTCGGCTGCGCCTGACACCTTGTGGGTTATTCCTGTGGGCATTTTTTTTGTTGTATGTTGCATATTTGTCTTTTGCACTATAAAATTAAAAATTAAAATCAAATTCACTCCCTAAGTCCCCGAAATAATTAAAACCCATCCGTGTAATTTATTGCACTGCAGCGTTCGGTATTTGTGATACCTCTGGCCAGCACTTACAGGTAAATGCGTCGTGATTGGGCTCATCGTATCCGTCGCCTAATATAGCTGCTACAACGACGTCTGAGCTTGTTCTCTATAAATCGTCGGGGAGAGATAAGTTTGCCATTTTTTGCATTTTTTTACTCCATCCACTACCCTTAATCGCTCTTGTGTTTAGGCGTAAATCTTGACGAAGTATTCTTCATAGTGTTTAGGGGAAGTTATGCCCCACGCATGAGAAGAATCTTCTCTGGTAGGTGCCATCAACAAGGCGATTCCCTTTCAGTATTGCTTATGTTCCACGTATCGTATGATCTCTAAAACTCACCTATAGTCTCCCCTCACGTAAGGGCGGGTGATTTTTGTTGATCTTTCTAAATACCTATAGTTTCCCTCACGTAAGGGCGGGTATTTTGTATGATATAACGACCTAGCAAAAGGTATATCGAAAGGGGGACCAATTGGTGTTATAAGGAACCTTCACTATGGCCGCTGTTGCAAAGTTGATGACTGATCCGCATCAGTTATTGAAAGGTCCAAATTATACACCATGGAAACATAAGATGAAGGCAATTCTCCAAATGGAAGATTTATGGGATATTGTTACTGGAGTAACACCTAGGCCTTCACCAGCATCAGGATCCACAACTCCTACTGCGATCGGATAGCTTTTGACAAGAAAGACAGTCGAACAAAGGTGCTCCTTTTGTTTGCTGTTTCAGATGAAGTGAAACCTCATATAGCTGACAAAGCAAGTGGTAAAGAGGCATGGGATGCCCTTAAAACCATCTATGAGGGAAAGAATTATTCCACCATTCTTCATCTTCAACAACAACTTCATAACCTGAGTTTGAGACAGGGTGAAACAGTTGAACTCTTTCTGTGCAGAGTGTCTGAATTGAAAGAGAAATTGAATTCTTTGGGAGATTATGTGGACGAAAAGCTTCTCATTTCAATTGTGATGAGAGCTTTACCTTCTTCATTTGATATGTTGATCACCTCCATCTAGGTGTCTCAACGACAAATTACCTACATCGAGTTGGTCAATCTGCTTCAACAACAGGAGGCACGCCAACTTCACAAGGATGATTCTTCCAATACAGCCCTATACACCAACAAGCGGGGGTTCTAGGAAGAAAGGTAATGGACAAAAAGGAGGCAACTTTCAGAAAGGAGGAAATTCTCAACAGGACATGAAAGGAAAAGGAAAACAACCTCAACAGAAGAAGAGGTGGTGCAAGATCTGTGAGAAAGACAACCATGACACTAACAGGTGTTGGCATAAGAACAAGCAAAAAGGCCAAAACAAACCACAAAATAAAAACAAGAAACCCCAGGTGAATGTTGCTATTGAAGAATCTAACTCAGATTCTGAATGGGCACACAAGGTGCTCATGACTACCACAGATTCCACACAGAGGGATCCTGTTTGGTATGTCGATTCCGGAGCTAGCAAACATATGATCGGCGACGGATCGTGGTTTGAATCATTCTTGGCCAAAGAGGGCAAACCTGTCACCATTGTCGATGATAAAACCTACGGGGTTCGGGGAGAGGGTACGGTTTCAGCCACTCTTCCCGATGGCAAGTGTCGATTGACAAAGTCCTCTATGTTCCAGGATTGGCTAACAATTTGTTGTCGATCACACAAATCCTGGATAGAAATATGGTTGTCAACTTTCGTGTTGAGAATGGCAAGAAGAGTTGTACTATTACCGGGAAGGGTAAGCGGATTGCAACAGACTTCATATAAGCACGACTTATTTGCCCTAGATGCTATCTCTACTCCACATGTTGCCATGATTTGTCTCTACCAAGGAGGAAACTTCCCTATGGCACAAGAGATATGGGCATCTTAGTTTTGGCTACTTACTTGAGCTCAGTAAGTATGAGATGGTAAAGGGTCTTCCTTCCCTTTATGCCACATTGCCAGTGTGCTTTGACTACTTGGCAGGAATGCAGCATAGAGTACCATTTGAGAAGAGCTCAACAAGAGCACAAAAACCTCTACAGTTAATTCACACCGATCTGTGCGGTCTTTTCACACCCAACAGTTGTGGAGGGAAGAGGTACTTTCAGTTATTCGTAGATGACTACTCACGAAAGATGTGGGTTTTCTTTCTCCAACTGAAATCCGAAGCTTTCGCATTCTTCTAGCAGTTCAAGAAATCCGTTGAGGAGTCAGGAGCTTCTATTAAAACCCTTCGCTCAGATCGAGGGGGGGAGTTTACCTCTAATGAATTTTCTACATTCTTAGATAAGCATGGAATCAAGAGACAGTTAACAACTACCTATACTCCTCAGCAAAATGGAGTTGCTGAGAGAAGGAACCGTTCTATCATGGAAATGGTTCGTTGTATGCTCACAGGAGCTACTCTTGGGCAACAATATTGGGCAGAAGTTGTCACCACTGCAGTATATCTATTGAATAGGGCACCCACAAAGGCCTTAAAAGGAATGACTCCACAGGAAGCATGGAGTGGTCGAAAACCCTCCATATCTCATCTACGTATTTTCGGATGTCATGCTTTCATGCACATACCGAAAGAGAAAAGGAAGGAGCTAGATGAGAAAACACTGAGATGTATTTTTCTTGGTTATGATGAGCACTCTAAAGGATATCGTTTGATAGATCCTTTGACCAAGAAAATTCATGTCAGCAGAGATGTTGTCTTTGATGAAGCTTTCACATCACAGAGCACATCTAAAGTACACCTAGATATTATGGAATCTAAGGAAGAGAAGATTCCTTCGTCAACACAGACAAGAGGTCCTTCTACATCTTCTTCAACACCATCGAAGAAGAATCCAAAATGGTGTACAAATACAATCAGAGACACAAATTTATCCACTCCTCCAAATTTGAACTTGGATAGACCTCGTACACGCAGTATGGCTCAAAAGGAAAAAGAAGCCAAAGAAACTGGTGAGGTTGATGATCTTTGTCAAACTTTTGAGGAACTTTCTGTAACTCCACGTATAGAAGTAGAGGATATGGATATTGATGATGACAGGGCGTTCATGTCTACCATAGACGATCTTGAACCTGCATCAGTGCAAGATGCTCTTAGTGAGCCTCAGTGGAAGGCCGCTATGGATACAGAGTATGAGTCTTTGATGAAAAATAAAACTTGGAAGCTTGTTGATCTGCCGCATGGAAAGAAACCCATTGGCTGCAAATGGGTATATAAAGTCAAGTACAAGGCAGATGGAAAAATTGATAAGAATAAGGCCCGTATTGTTGCAAAGGGCTATGCTCAAAAGGAAGGCATTGACTACGAAGAAACTTTTGCACCTACTACTCGGATGACCACAATTCGGGTTATGTGTGCTATGGCAGCACAATATGGGTGGAAAGTTCACCAGATGGATGTCAAAAGTGCCTTTCTAAATGGTGATCTCTAAGAAGAAGTCTACATGACTCAGCCTGAAGGATTTGAAGTGGAAGGCCAAGAGCAAAAGGTTTGCAAATTGGTCAAATCCTTGTATGGTCTGAAACAAGCTCCTCGAGCTTGGTATATAAAAATGGAAAATCACCTTATGCAGCATGGATTTAAGAGATGTCCGTCAGATGCAAACCTCTATTTCAAGAAACAGGGTTCTGAGATAGTGTTGCTTGTACTCTATGTTGATGATCTGCTCATTATAGGGAGTTCAGAAACTATGATCTCTACTGTCAAAATAAACTTGTGTAAATCTTTTGAGATGACAGATCTCCGACTTCTCCATTATTGTCTTGGTCTGGAATTCAGCCAGAAGGAGCACTCCATCAAAGTGTCTCAGAAAAAATATGCCAAGACATTCCTTGGAAAAATATCGCATGACTGATTGCAAGCCAATGGCAACTCCGATGGAGAATGGACTTCAGTTATCACGATATGATGATTCACCTCAGGTAGATGGTACTCTCTATTGACAGTTGATTGGGAGTCTCATATATCTGACCAATACTAGGCCAGATCTCGTATTTGCTGTCAACTATCTTTCGAGATTCATGCAGGAGCCTAAGACCACTCATTGGAAAGTAGCAAAACGTGTTCTTCACTATGTCCGTGGTACTATGGAATATGGCCTAGAATACAAGAGGAACAACAAATTCTTCTTGCAAGGATACACGGACTCCGACTATGCTAGATCATTTGATGATCGCAAGTCAACTTTTGGATACATTTTTCATCTGGGATCCGGTCCTGTCTCTTGGCACAACAAGAAGCAACAGGTGGTTGCTATTTCATCAACAGAGGTAGAGTATCGCGTCGCATGTGAAGCTGTGTGTGAAGTGATATGGTTGTGTCGCATTCTAACAAGTATGGGCCATCCATCAAAATATCCAATACACTTGTTTTGCGAAAATCAGGGTGTTCTGAACCTCGTCAAGAATCCAGTCCATCATGAAAGAACAAAGCACATTGACACACAATGTCATTTCATTCGAGATGAAGTTCCAAAGCACCGAATTCGGCTTCAGCCACATTCCCATCGATGCTCAAGTTGCAGACATTTTCACTAAGGCACTTGCACGTGTCAAATTTGAATTGTTTCGCAGCTCTCTTTGTATTGCAAAATGATGTAAGGGGATGTTAGTATAGCTATTAGTTATTACATTACTCAAATAATGTAATAAAGGGCGACGTTAGCGTACTATAATTTCTATTTTAATTAGACTGTTTTGTCTAATTAGTTTGGCTGGTATATTGTTATACCTGCATCCTGTTGAGATGCGCCCAACCCGGGCTAATCCAGGAATGCAGTTGTGCCTACTGTATTATTTAAACTCCCCTGCAATAATTCAAATAAGTTCGTTTTTCTAACAGCCATGAAGGTGGAAGATAGAATCGAGGAAAATTTAGACAATTGTGGAGGCCATGTAAGGATGGTAGAGGAAATAACAATGAGCATACTTCAAGAGATGATCCATTACCATGAAAATAATTGATTTACCTCTGGACTTAGGTAACCATTCAATAAAGTCCATGGAAATATTTGTATAGACTTGTTCAAGAATAGGCAAGGGTTGTAGAGTTCCCAGAGAATGTATCATTTTACATTTTATCTAGTGATAGGTGTCACATGATGCCATAAAATTATGAATGTCCTTCTTTATACCTTTCTATAAAAGGTACGCTTAATCCTTTCATATGTTTGTAGAAACCTAGAATGGCATGTAGTGGGTGAAGCATGCATTTCCTCCATGAGGAGTTCCTAGAGTGGAGATGTGAGAGGAACAACAAGGAACTAGTGGTAGTATAAATATTGTCTATCCCAAGTGTATCCTAGACATGAGGTAGGATCTGTTTGAAGGGAGGCAACCAAATTTTGTAAGCCTAAATCCTTAAGCACCTCCTCACGAAAAGAATTTATCCACTATAGATTAGGTGAAGAAATGATACATAGCATATTGTGAGCCTCAAATTGGTGAGAGAGGGTGTTCGCCATAACGTTCTCCTTACATTTTTATAAGTAATATCATAATCATAGCCCATGTGTTGAGAGACCCATTTTTGTTCTTTGGGGGTGGCAACCTGTTGCTCCAAGAAATACTTGAGACTTTTATGATCTATTTTAATGAAGAATTTATGCCCAATGAGATAATGTCACCAATGAGTGACCGCATGAAAAATTGCAAGCATTTCCTTAGCTTAAGTTGATCTTCCTAGATTGCAACTTGAAAGTAATTTACTAGTGAAATCCAAGGGGCATCCTTCCTGCATCAACATCTCTCCAATACCATTGCTTGGAGCATCACTTTCAATTACAAAAGGCTTGGAAAAATAAGGCATTGCTAAGCCTAGAGTGGTTGTCATAGTGTTATTCAAATCAAGGAAAGCATGTTCAGCTGGACCAGTCCAAGTAAAAGAATTCCTTTTTAATATGGATGTTAAGGGAATGGCAATTTTACCATAGTTACAAATTTTTTTGCGGTAATAGCCTGTAATATCCAAAAATCCACAAAGACCTTTTAGAGTGTGAGGTTTCATCCACTCTTGAACCACTTGAATCTTCTTAGGGTTAACTTTAACTCCATATTTGGTGAAAATGTGTCCCAAATACTCCAATTCCATCAACCCAAAAGAACACTTGGACCACTTATCATAAAGTTGATATTGTGCCAAAAGTTGTAAAGTTTGATCCACATGGGAGATGTGATCTTCCCAAGAGTGATTATAAACCAAAATATCATCAAAGAAAACTAGAATAAACTTATGAAGGAATGGCTGAAAGTGTTATTCATGAGGCTTTGAAATCTGGAAGGTTCATTAGTCAATCCAAATGGCATAACCAAGAATTCATAATGATATTCATGAAGATGGAATGTGATTTTAGGAATATCTTCATCCTTGAACCTGATTTGATGGTACCCAAAGTGAAGATATAATTTGGAGAAAAATATAGTCCCATGCAACTCATCCAATAATTCATCCACCACAATAATAGAAAAATTATATTTAATGGTGAGCATATTAAGCTCACAAAATTTAATACATAATTGTTAGGACCCATCTTTCTTTCACACCATTAAGATAGGAGAAGAGTAAGGATTGTTTCTTAGGTTGAATAACTCTAGATTTTAATGATTCCTATACCAACTTCTTGATTTTTGACTTAAAGGTATGAGGATATCAGTGTGGCCTAATGTTAGGTTATACATTGCTAGGTACCAATGAAATGACATAGTCATAGGAGCAACATGGTAGTAAGTCTGATGGTTTGGAAAAAAATGCATTGTGCTTTGTTAAAAAAAGTTGCAAATACTTGGAAATTTGGTCCACGTCTGAAGTAGGTGATTGGATTGTAAATATCTGAGTGGTGATCCTATGAGAATATATTTTCAACGTCTCCATACATTTTGAGCTAATAATATGAGGAGGCCCTGCTTGTGAACCCCAAAGAGTGTAAGACCTTCCATTTTGTGAAAACTACATCCATAGCTCTACAAAATTCCGTGTGATGGTTCCCAATATACCTAACCACTAAGCTCCCAAAACAATATCATATTCCCCTAATTGTAGAGTAAACATATCAATTTTGAGCTCATAATCCCCTACATGGTTATGCATAGGGCAAATATTCGTGAATTGGGCAAATATTAGGATTTTTAAAATTAGAAATTGATGAATATGAGGACCCTCAATGTCAGCCCATTCGCCTAAAATTTTTGAGGCCAATTTTTTATTAGGGTTAATTTTCCATAATATATCCAAACATAGGCATATTTGTACTCATTGGAAAGCTCTTTTGAGCTGAATTTAATGGTGGTGTTTTTAGGAAGTTATAAGGTGATTTAATAGGTCAAAATGTGTTCCAAATATGACCTTACTTTTTAGGGCTTCAAATACCCCAAATTTTGGTGTGAATATGATTGATTTGATTTGCTTAGGATTTTCCATGATTCACCTTGATTTCGACTAGGATTCATCATTTTTACAAGTACATTTTGAGTCCAATCCCTTATGCATAACCCTGATCCCCTACAATTTAACATTATGATATTTGTATTTGCAAGGCAAATTCCTTCCATTTGCCATCATAACCTAAAAGGAATTACATGTGTGTATGTAACAATTGGCATGCTTGGAAATTCAATGATAAATAAAGTTGTGTGTGCTTCCACAATCAATAAGGATTATAAGATGTTGACCTTTGAAAAAAACCCACACCTTTCATGGTTTGTGGAGTAGTAATCCTGGCAATAGCATGGGCACAATTTTTGCCTATGGTTCTTCATGTATTTCTTCCACATTTTGGGATGATTATTTTGCTGGTTTTGTTTCATCATCATTTTGGTCACTATTGATTGGATCTTTGACATCTATAATAAAAAATTATTTTGGGTGCACCTATACCCTCAAACATATTTTCATCACAATTGTACCACAAACCTTGAATGCATTGATCATCCATTTTTCCTATAATAAATCATTTTTGGGGAACAATTTGATTTTTATTATGAGTTGAGAACTTGGGAGGAAATGAGGGTTTAGTTTGTGGAAATTTAGATGTCCTCCTTTGAGCTGAGAATTTAGATTTGACAAACCATACCAAGATTATATCTTGCATCATTTTTTGTGGTTTGAACATCTTGGCCTTGACTTGGAGATCATACTTCAAGCCTCTGATGAAATAACTCATAAAAAGCCCTTCATTCAATCCCTTGGTTGTATTAGCCAATTTTTCAAATTGGGTCTAGTAGTCTCAAACTATAGAAGTTTGTCTCAACTTGGTTAGAGGTCCTTGAAAGTTATCATACTCACTAGGGCCAAAGTGAGTGAGTAACTATGACTAAAAAACTTCCCAATAGTAGTTAGGAATGGTGTGTTGTAACCATTGATACCACTATAATGCTTCCATCTCAAAATTTAAAGAAGCCATCTGGATCCATAAATATTTAGGGATATTGTGGAGTTTGAAGAATTGATCTACATGACATAACCACCCATCTATGCCCTCCCCATTGAACTTAGGAAAGTCTAATTTATGCATCTTAATGGAAGTATTAAGGTCAAAAATAGGGTGAGAGTATCCCCCTTCATTTTATTTTTCTCGACCTGATTATTTAGTATCATAATCAAACACTTTTGGGGCACCTTGAAGCTTGGACTCAACCTCGATAAGGTGTTCTTCCAATTTGATTTTGGAGCTGAGGTATTCACTTCTAAACCATTGAATATCTTCCTTTATGGTGTTATTATCATGGATAAGGCTATCTAGGATGCTTTGTATTCTTTATAGCATTGATGTGGATTTTTCTACCTCTTTTTTATATCCACAAGTTCCACCAACCATTTTGGTATATTTTGAACATTTTTCACTGAATTACTAAAAATAAAAGTGTGATTGCAAGAGTTACTATTTTTAGTAAGGAGTCCAAATAGGTGCTTAGGAATTATATATCAAAATGATCAACTTGAAAAGATGATCACAATGAGCTATATACCCCAACACGATTTTTTTTATATATTGCTATTTTGTTGAGTCTATTGGTGTGGCCAATTTTTGCTTTGTAGGTTGGGTTCAAATGTTGGGTACTATGTTAACCAACTCTATCTTATCTATTTTTGATATTGACCACTCTAGACATTTTTATGACACCTATAATACAATACTAACACTATTTAGTTTGACTCTAGAAATCCCTATGCTCTTCAATACTAACACTATCTATTTTATTTCTTTCACTAACAGCCCTATAATTACTGATAGTTACAAATAACTGTTACTACCACTAACACTCTTGTCTGTTTAGTTTCTAACTATAGAATTCCCTACACTACTAAAAACCCTATAGTTACTGGCTATTAAATATGAATGTTACTATTTGGTTCATCAATTATTTCCTTTGTGCATGAAATTTTTTCATGATAGGAAAGCCTTCTCCGTATGTTCAATTTTTATGGGATGAATTTTTGGTTGTAAGTTAAACAATCAACAGAACATGAAGGCTTTGTTTTGTAGGTTAAACTTAAAAAAAAACTAGGGTATGCTAGGCAAATGTGTATGTAATACCCATAGGCCCTTTATTATAGTGTAGTGATGAACAATAGTGCTCAAACCAATATTTTAGGCCACTACTTAAAGACGATTCTACACATACCATTGAGCAGACTACTTGCCTCTCTAACAATATGAGAGGGTAATCTTCCTAGATGCTACGTTTGGTGTACTATGGATAATACAAGGTCAAAAAAGCTTTCTAGGGCTAAAGGTTTATTTAATCCTATATGGTCTCCCTAAATACCCAAAGATATGTGGGATATCAAGTCCATACACGGGTGTTTTTTTAGGCATAGGTATTGGAGCCCGATCACCCCTCACTTCACTAGATGCTTTATGGGCTATCTAGCTTAGCCAATTATGACAAATTCTCCATGATATTTTAAAATCCCTAGCACAAGGTTTCTAACCTACACAACTACTATAAAAAGAAGGGACTATATTTTTTTTGTTGGTTTGTTTTTTTAAATAAAGGACAAATAGAAAATGAAAAATACAAAAAACATTATACCTAACAGTTGGAATAGGAAGGTAAGAACTATCGTAGTCATAGTAAAATACAGCCTTGTAAAGTGCTTTGATACCACTTGTTAGGAACCTACTATTAAAAACAAACTCACTCACACAAAATACTAGAAATAAACATATATTCATGCAATAATAGAATATCATAATGTAGAATTAAAAACTCTCACAATAAACACATAATTGTAGGCCTCTTTGAGAGGACAACATCCTTCAATACTTCATTAATTTTAAAAAATATACATTTGTACATGGCTCCATGTCTTTTACAGAAAAACTTCATGCAACCCTAATCTAAAGTTCAAGAGTTGGCTTACATGTTTTAAATGCCACTCAAGTTAGAATCTTCTACCAAATATCAGTTATATTCTTGATAATGGTTACAAGAAATGGCCCCACTTGTCTAGGTGCCTTACTTGTCACATACCTTTACAAAATATTACAAAATAACATTATAAATAGGTCCCTACGTTGGAAGTGGGTCATTACATAATAATATGAGAATTACAAAAATAATGTTAGGATGAGGTCTTGACATCGTCATTCAATAGATTAACTACTCTCTCCTAGCATTTAATCATCATCAGACTCATAATATCATCACTAAGCAATCCATCAATTTCTAATACATGTTATCAATTATCAATGCATCACATCAAAATTCATCAAATAATCAAATCAACTTATCCAATATCAAAAAATATGCAACTATCAAAATTGGGGTCCCACAACATATTTTGATACATTTATTTTACAATGAATACATCAAAAAGGGGATATATGTAGACATCCAATTTTTACACACCTAGCCAACAACATCCTCAATCAAAGCACCAAACAACACCTCATCAGGACATCCTAACCATGTCAAATTGGACATCAAATTTAGCATGTTTCAAAAATTCCCGAGCCTATCAAGACTCATCAATTTCCTTGCCTTCACAAGCTTTTTGATCATGCATATCAATTCAATATTTATACTCAAATTTAAGGTTTTGAAGCTCTAAAAATTAAGGTCATATTTGGGATGTATTTTGAACCTTAGAAACATATTAAAGCATCACAAAAAAACCACCATTAGATCAAGCTTGAAAAGAGCTTTTCAGTGATTATAGATATGCCTATATTGGGATATCTATTGATGCCAAAAATTGCATAAAAACTACAAGATAGTTGCAAATTTGCATCCAATGTCAAAAATGCTAGTGACAAAAATGCCACTCTGAACAAAAATACCACCAATACTTTTGTACCTGAACTAGTATTTTTGAAAAATCTTCAAAAGTCAAATCCTAACAAGTCAAATTAACTATTGGATAAAAATACCATTTCGAGAATAAAAATACCAATGTTGTTTTTGTTCAGGGTGCTAATTTTGTAAAATGATCAAAATGTCTTAGTACGAGCTAGGGGCATGCAAATTCCTTTGCCCCACTACCTCCTCTAACCTTGCATGCTCCAACAATGGACCAAACTTGCATATTTTGAATTTAGTCTAACCAGTTATCCCTCCCAATATATCCTCCAAATCCTATTTAAACAACCCTTGGGGAAAGCATTGAAAAAAGGGGAATTCAAGCTAATTACACTCTACCCATATTCTTCTAGCTCTATATTTCATTAGTATTCTCCTTTGAGCATTTTTTCACGCATTCTCTTAGAGGTAAGTCAAGCAAGGCAAAGAGGGCTTAGGGGAAAGGAGATATTCTTGGAAATAAAGGGGAGGCTATTGCAAATACCACTCCTAGAACTTCTCTTTTCTCCATATTTTCTACCTCATTTATTGAATTTTTCTCTCTTAAAATTATTCTTGTTACCTTAAAGCTCCATTTACTTGAATTTTCTCCCATTTTATTCTTCTAATATATTTTTGCATGACATATCTTTGTTTGTGGATTCTAATATCATTTGTGTAGGTCTCATTTAAGCATCCTCATATTCATTCCAATCATCTAACATCCTCATTTGCTTCATAATAGTTGTATTCTTTATATATAGTCATATTTATTCATATTTGCAATACACTAACATTTTATTTCTCTTCCATGCACACTTGATATCACATTACTCTCACTTACAGATATAAATTTCACTATATATCTCTTTTACATTTTTTTTTCCTCATATATTACATGTTGTTTTAAATTTTTAATCATATATACATTTGCATTCTTAATCTCAATATATTATGGTGTTAGATTCAAGGCTATCATTACCTTGTTGTTTCACCAACAACCCTTTTGCATCCCCATTCGATGCTATCATTTTCTTTTCTATTTTAGATTTGTGCAAATTCATAACATCATTCATATTTTAACATACTTGCATCCTTTCATTTAGTGTTTCATTGATTTATTCTAAATTACAGGATTAATTGAATTGTTGCCATCATTCCTAACCTTCTCAGTTATATTTTACACTATCTTGTATTTTTAAACTTATCAAGTTTTGGGTATTTTGGGGATAGTCCATCCCTCTTGCACTTCCATTCAAATTTTGCTATCATATCATAGGATTTTGTGGTTTAAATATCTGAATTGGTGAACTACAACCTAGTATACTTTCCAAACATTCTCATCCTACCTTTGAATTGCAAAAGTCTCCAAAATTGACCCCTAAATCATCTTGCTCCCTTTTTAGAACAAAAATGACACTTCCTAGAGTAATTGATGTTTTTGACTCTATGGAATCCATAGAACAAAAATACCACTTGCATTTTTGCACTTGAATTGACATTTTTTTACAACTTCTTTTCCATACAAAGGAGTCAAGCATACTCACTTTTTCATAAACATGGGGTCTGATTAGATGATAAGATAAAAATTCACCTTTTACAACACTCAGACAGACCCCCCAAAACAAAATATCTATTTTTGTTTTGTTTTCTCTCGTTGAAACAAAAGTGTCAATGGCATTTTTGTGCTTACTGGTATTTTTGCATAGACATCGGTGGAGGTAAGCCTACCACTTGGCACCCTACTAAACTTTAATTTTTAGCATTTTTTGTATTCTACTCTCTATCTATCATTTTTTGTTGTCTAAAAATCACATTTTATTTGGTAAAATCAAAGAATCTTAATATAGCCTTGATCTCTTTTACAAAACACATTTAAATTGGTCAAAACCAAGAAATCTTAGATCAAACTTATGTTTCTTCTCATTTTCAAGTACTTAGGCAAGAAATCAAAAGTCATATAGTTGCATTTTAGGCTAGCTTGTCTTCTTGCATTCATTCCTTGTTTGCCTTGAAAATAAAATACCTCCTTAGTTAGCTCATCATCAAAATGGAAAAGCACTTAGGTTAGCTCTTATTTTCTTGCATTTGTGTGATATAATATTAGCATGCATTTTTAGTGATCTTCACCTTAAGTTCTTTATCAAATCAAGCTCTTATATATTCTAATATTGAGAGCTATAAGGTAGACTACTCTATTCAGATAATCCAAATGACTACAAGCATGCTCAAAAACACTCTCAGAAGTGGAATAAAGAAAATACCAATATGGATTTAAAACCTAATGGATTGCAATGACAAAGAAAAGGAGGAACCAATACAATGTGAAATAAATTCAAAAACTAAGGAAAATTCATCTTGTGAGTCTAATGACAGCTATACCAAAGAAGACTCAAAGCAGAAATATCTTATACAAAAAGGAAAATATGGAATAGCTTCAATCATGCACATATGGTTAGAAAGTCTTATCAAGGAGATAGACAAACATGACATTCCTAAAATAGACTTCAATATTGTTCGATCATCTCTATTGTGCACCTATTGCAATCAATATGGTCATGAAAAAACTAATTGTTGGAGTTTCCATCCATGCAAATATTATGATGGGACAAACCAACCATAATTTTCTTTTCATTTCAAATACAGGTACTATAATGGTTATGAAAGAAGATTACTACAAAGACTAAATTGTTATCTTTAGGATCTTATTATAGATGGATCTACTAACATCAAAATCAATTTTGATACTCATGAAGGACAGAGAAATATATCTTACATAAGTACAAAAGAGAGGAGGAGAGCTTATTCAGATTCACTTATGACATGCAAACTCATGAGAACAATTGTTCATCAAAGACATCTAACATCAAGGAATAATGAACCAGATATGAATATTGAAGTAGCCGAAGAAGAAGAAGAACCAATTCAAAGTTCATAATGAAGATGAAGATCCATATTGAAGACCAAAAGTCTTCAGTACCCAAATAATGTAATACAGGGGGGTGTGAGTGTTAGAGTCTATTACATCATTTAGATAATGTAAATGTACCTTCCTAGGTACATACTTAGGATATTATATTACTTTAGGGGGAAGTTATCTAGTTACTTCATGCAATGTAATAAATGCACAAGTGTCAATGTACAAGTTGTAAATGTGCAAGGTGTCACTTGTACATGTAGGTAGAGTGTTGGGCAAGGAATATATCCTCCATTATAAGAGGCCCTCACTATAAGATTTTCGCAAGAAAGACATTAGGAAATAGTAGTAGTAGTAGTAGTAAGTGACTCCATTAGTGATGGAGCACATTATGGTTATGTAGCATCATGCATGGAGTACCCATTTCCTCCATAGCAATACTATACTGATTTCCATAATTTCTATTTATAGCATATTTTAGAAATCTCACGAGTTTACTTTCTTTCATAATTTTGCATCTTGTGATTTCCATATCTCATTGTGATCTACCCAAAAAGCTAACACATTTTCTTTGCTAGTAGCTTAATTATAGATATAAGTTGTTCCATCTACCCCTAGAATGATTTAACTATGGATGCGAGCTCATCCATTATTTTCTTGTTACAAAAGAGCTACGTCAGTTTTAAATATTCTTGGTTTGAATTAAAAAAATGTTATGGAAGTTTTTCGGGCCCTATGACCTAATAATCTTACAACCTAGGCTTTGGTACCAACTATAACAACACAGACAAACACATACTGGTTGTAATGATCTAATGTCACTTAAAGGTTAACTAACAAAGGGGGATGGTTTGATAAGGGTAAATGTTTTTGTTTTTCCTCCTTAATTACGCACCCATTAGTAATTAGTACATAGCATAAATACCACTTTTGAGAATATGACCACCGTAGACAAACTCTCAAGTAGACAAGATTGACCAAATTCTATAAAAAGGTGCCTTTAGTGATTCTATCCTTCTCACCCTTGGGCTCATCATGAGAACTTAGAATCATAGCTTGGGGCTATCCTCTAGGGCCCATAACACCTAGAGGGTGGATGCATAACTCCCCTCCCTTACATGTGGAACCTTGAGTTTAAATTTTACTCATCTATTCCTAAATATCATATAAGGGTGTTTAGCATAAATGCTATGGTGCTTAATTGGTGACCATGCATCTAGATTAATATCTAGCACCATGGGAAATTAAGGTCATGCCACTCACGTGACACTGGTCATGGTTTTCTTGATGATATTGTAAATAATGCAACGATTTGTCCCATACCAAATCACCATGGGATCTTATCTTGGAGTCATAGTTCTTCCACCAAGATTCCTATTTATCAATTTCTATAAGGGCCATCACCGTACGACTCGTACAATAACCTAGATGGACATACGATACCGCCTATCTGTAGTGGCCATTCATGAAACTCCATTGATTGCATACACACAATTCAATGGTTTTGGGTAACTTGGTTGTTAATCATCTCTCCTGATGATTTAAAGAGAAAATTTAAAGTTAATATTTTAACCTCTAATAAGTTTATTAGTTTTAACAAGGTACCTATTCTGAAATACTATCTTGAAGGCCTCTAGGGTTAATATTTTCAAGAGAGTTTTAAATTATTTTAAAAAGAAATTAAATACTTATCAAGAGAGTGAACTCTTAAAAAACTATTCATCTAGTTCAAACTGCGGCGTGGGCGAGTGTGTGAGGATGTGGGTATGTGGTGGCTTTGTGTTAAATTCTCTATTGATAAGTACAACTCTCGGCTTTACAAAGGGTCATGGTTGGGAGGACACTGCTCAGCCCTGTGCATCGGTCATAGAGGTTTCTCACAATAACCAATTAATAATAAAAAAAAACTATTCATCCAGACAATATTAAATATAAAAGTTAAATAGTTTCCAATTTTTAATATAAAGATTAGCTTATTCAATAATTTTAGAAAAGACTCTTCACATCAATATTTATCTAATTATATAAACATTAATTTATTCAATAATTCCAATATTTAACACTAACATTAACTTATTCAATAATTCCAATATTTAACATTAACTTATTCAATTATTTCATAAAAGATTCTTCGTGTCCCTTGACATAACGTTTATATAATTAAAACCAATAACTAGGATGAAAAGTAAATTATAATTATCAAAAGTAAATTAACCTAATCTAAATTATAGCATTTAACACAAAGCAAGTTTTTATTTTATTATTTTATTATCTTTTTCTTCTTTATTTTTTTCTATCGAAGGTCAACAACTTTACGATGAGAGCAAGCTATATTTTTCTTCTTTGATTTATATGGAGGTAAATTTATACTCTATTCAAAGTATATAAGAAGCGTTTTCCTAAGTAATCAAATAAAATCGTTTTGCTTTCTCTTACCATAAAGTAAATAATACCTTATTCAGTAGCTTTTTATTAAAATGTAGTCACATGAAAATCATAGCACTTCATATTATTAAAATATATTTAAATGTAAGCACAAGGTGTCTTTTAGAAAATCTAAACCATCATATTAAGGTTAACTTATCTTATGAAAATAAAGAGTTTTCATATCACTATTGCCGGTAAAGCGGAGTATGCTTGGCAAAACTAATAAATTCTCAGGAATTATCATACAAATCATTCTTAAAAGTTTTTCCAACAAGAATAAAATTAATAGAATTACAAGATCTTGGATTCAATGTTTTCCATCTTAGAGTAGTTTGTTGCACTCTCCGATCATCTTCCATGAACACATTGGTATTCAGAAGATTTGGGATCAAAATGTCTTGGATAAGACATTTCTAATGAGAATGCAACTATATACTTCAATAATTCAAGAGTTCTTTATGCTGAATAGAGGGAAGGATGCATTTATAATAGGTCTTCAAACAATAACATTTAAATATGAAAACAACATTCACAACTAAGACTCTCATTTACTACTAGATAGGGAAAAGAGTACCATCCAAGGTTATTGGATATTTTTTTATTTTCTTATAAGGTAATGTAAATAAACCACTCTTAGACATTATAAAGTAACGATGGAAAAGTAAAAATACCATTCTCAGGCATTATAGAAAACCATTGGTCTAGAGATGTATATATGTATTTATATTTTTTAATAAATTTATATATACACATTAATACGAACACATATATTGGTGGAAATAGTAAAAATAATATACTAAAAGATGGGTTGTGGAATATTGTGGAAAAATTCTAAGGTAGGAGGCCGGATATTGATACTCAGAGGAGATGGACTTTAAATAAAATGGAGACCCATAGATTCTCTTGAAAATTGTGGCCATCCCAAGAAATTTCTTCCTTATTAGGTTCAACTGTGAAGAGGATTCCAAGCGAATCTTGGAAGGAAGTCTATGGTTTTTTTGGCAAACGAGGTTTATTTTTGCGTAAATGGGCCCTAGATTTTAATCCCCTAATGTAGAGCATTAATATTGTCCTAGTATGGGTCAAGCTACCAGACTTTCCACTTCATCTCTGGCATGAGAGCATATTCCAAGCTATTGCCAAGACAATTGGGGATTTGATTTCCTTCGATCAAACTACCAGTTCTAAATCTCGAATGCTCTATGTTAGAATGTGTGTGATGGTAGATATCGAGAAGGATTTGCCAAGCTGTATTGAGTTGTTTTCTAACCTTGGCACCTAGGTTCAAAACATTGAATATGAAAATAAACCCCAAGTTTGCTAGGAGTGTGGTAAGGGAGGGCACCATAAGAGCATATACCCCCTGCATCCTAAAGCTCTGAGTACTTTGACAAGTCGTAAGAAAAATAGTAAGAAACTCAATGAAAAATTGGTGCCTAAGAGAAACCGTCAAAAATTGAAAGGAAAAGATCTGATTTATTTTTCTCAAGTTGGGCTCACGAAATTACAGGAGGAAGCCCTTCTTCCATCAAACATGTTTGATGGAGAGGAGGAGTTGAACATAGTTCCTGCGAAGAGAAAGGAAGTGAGCCTAGTAGCGGGGGATATTGTTCAACTTCCTAAATTTGGGAAGAGTGGAGAAGAGGTAAGTCCCTTTGATTGTCTTGACATGGATGATCCGACTCTTCAACAGTTAATGGAAAGCTCTCTAGCCTCTTCAAAACCTATGTTTGAGAAAGGCTCTCCAGGTCCAAAGACCAGAAGTCATAGGAAAGCTCGTATTGATGTAGGGGTCGAAAGGAAAGTGGGGAGACCTAGCAACAAAGTGCTCAGGAAAAGGGATATTGACTCTGAAATTGCTAACGAAGTACAACCCCTTCTAACGGATAGTTTTGAGGCTCTACATCCTGGAGAGAATGAGGTTATTCTAATCATGGAGACTTGGAACAAATGTGTTCAAGAGTGTGGCCTAAAAAAAAATATTTCTTTCTTTGGAGGTCAAAAAAAGGTTGGCAGGCCTCCCAAGACCTCACTGAGACAGACTTCCAACAAGTGATTTTTGGTTGTTTTTGTTTCAGTTGTTCGTTAGGCCAAATGTTTTTTTTGTAGATCTGCTCCAGTTTTAAATGGAATTCTTGGCTCTCTGGTTCTTTGAGCACCCCTAGGTTCCAGTGGTGAGGTTTGGTTCCCAGATTTAAGGCCCTAGTGGTGGGCAGGATCTTCAAATTTTGAACTTTGAATTTGAATGCAGCTTTGGACGGGATTTTCAAATTCTAATTTTAAATTTTGAATGTTGTTTTCGGTGTGGGTTTCTCCTATGTTGGCCCCTTTTGCCAGCTGGCTATTTGATCATGATAATCTCTTATATTTGTTTGATAAAAATCTGCAGCTTATTTGCTAAGAGGTTGCTTCATTAGATTTTTGGGTTGGATTTGTGGAATCCAGTTCAGTTTTTCTTGATATCTTATTGATAAATCTAAGATTTCGGATTGCCTTTCAAAACCCTATTTATAATAGGTTCAAGGACCCTTTAAAAACCCCTTCTACTACCAATAAAAAAAATAAGAAAATTACCTAATTAAACATAGTTTCTCTGAAGTCTAAGCTAATCATAATAGTTAATCCAAATTCATAATTCTTGAAGACTCTCGGGGTACATATGCTGTAGAATTTTAAAGGAATATAATTTTATTCCTAATATCTAAGGACAATTCACACCAAGGAGTATTATACAGCAGTATTATTAGTGTATTATTTGAATTCAAAGGGAATTTAAACATGTCAAATTCTAATTTAACACTGTACATAATTTTGAGTATGACATATGATAGCTACACACCATAGCGTAAGGTATACAAAAGGACCATATTCTTACAACGCCTTAAGCACTATTTTTTGAGGAGAATATATTCCAACGTCACACAAAGGTTAAAGTTCAGCACAATACTTCAACTCTTGAGTTAAGCTCATCAACTAAAAACTGCAGCTCATCCATTTAGGCATAACATTCTAAGAAATCGCAGTCTTATTCTCTTAAAAGACATAAATCCACAAATAATTTAACCATGATGGTCGTGCAATTAATTATTCCAGCCAGAGAAGTTAGTGTGTGGAGAAACGTAAATTTGATTTACAGCAAGGCAATATTATTAAAGGAATCTCACAACTATACTCAGCTAAATAAATTCAAATCAAGCAAATCAATTTTTCTTTCTTTACTCCATAATATAGCTATGTTAAAGTGATATAAAAGAAAATGACTCTCGCCAAGTGGCTCCTTAATGTCATATACATGCATTTTTTGTTTTGTTTTAATCACTTTCTAAATGATTCGAAGGCATGTCCATAAGTGTGGCTTAATTAAAAATGCACCATACATATATATATATATATATATATATATATATATATATATATATATATATATATATATATATATAAAAACTAGTGCAAAAATCAATTGATTTTTTCATTTCTCAAAGTGCAAAATCATATAATAGTTAGAATGCTAAGTCATTAGATCAATGTAATTAAAAAAATTCTTATTCATTTTTTTTACGTGTGATTTAATTAAGAATGCACCACATATATATATATATTTTGCAAAAATTAATTGATTTTTTTAAATTATTTTTCAAAGTGCAAAATCATATAATAGTTAGAATGCAAAGGTTAAGTTATTAGATCAATGTAATTAAAAAAAATCTTATTCATTTTTTTTTACATGTGATTTAATTAAGAATGCACCATATACATATATATTATAAAAATTAATTGATTTTTTTAAATTATTTTTCAAAGTGCAAAATCATATAATAGTTAGAATGCAAAGGTTGAGTCATTTGCGTCCATAAGAATTTTTAAACTAACACCTTCTTTAATTTTTTTATCACACATCTTATTCCACTTCACTAAAAAAAATAATTTTATGGTATAATCTAACCATAAAAATAAAATATATAATAAATTAAAACTACCCATAAAACTCATTTAATTAATTAACCTCTCCTTAAATAATCATCTACCTTTCCATATCAAATAGTTTATTTTGAACTTTACCTTTTTGAACTTCACTTCTTCGACGCCTAGACTGCTTAAGTACTTCACTTGATTGCGCGTATTTCAGGACAAAAATAGAAAAACAAATTCTGAACATAACCATTCCTATTATGATCAAACAAAATAACGATCATAGATAAATTATGGTGCACATAATGCATCTAAGTTATAGTGGAAGGGAACACAAAGCTTGAGAAGCTAAGTACAATACAACCCTCCACTGAAGACAAATGCATGATTGGCAACCAAAGTGCCAATTATTACCACCATGGGACAGAATACAAACTTTCAGAACATATCGTTGCGGCAACAACAATTCTTCTCCCCGACATCATCTGCAATGCAGGGGGTCACAATCTTCCCATTGGGAAACCATTTTGGTCTGTTCTCAATCAATTCTTTTGCAAATTGGTTTATCTTCTCAGTGGTTACATGGGGCATCACAACAACATGGGCAATTTTTCCCTGGCAGGCAAGTTGCCATTTGCGCACAAAAGTCTCATCTTGTGGCCTTTCAAACACAACAGTGTTGCTAAACTTATTTAGCATTACACTAATCCCAGCAGACCATAATCGATCCCTCAAACGAATTGCATTCTGGAGGCATTCTTCAACTTCTTTCTGTAAGCCCCGACGACCTTTGAGATTCAAGGCGTACCAGAGAAATAGGGAAGGATGCCCATTGCGACTACCCATAATCGTTGCATCTACAGAAGCAAGATATTCCACATTTGCTGAAAGGGTTTGTATGTGCTCAATCCTTGTTATTTGAACACCACATGGCATAGGAGATCCTACAAACTTATGTCCAGAGACACTGACACTTCCTATTGCCTTCTTAAAAGTAACCTTTGGTGCCTGTAAGAGAAATGAAGAACAAAGAATCAATGTGACAGCATTACCTTTAGAAATGTAACTAAATATAATACAGACCGTATAAGATATGATGTCTAAACTAGAACTTTATTGAAAAATGAGCCATAATTATAGGTCTTACCTCCTTAACAAAAGGCATCATTATCCCAAAGAGAGCCGCATCACAATGGATGTAGAATCTGTCCTGAGTAAACCCAGTTTCTTCAAGTGTTTTAATTACCCTATCCAAGTCATCAACAGCACCCTTAACCGTGGTTCCTGACATCATATATCGAGATACAGTTCACAAAGTCAAAGCATAAACTAGTTTTAAGAAAATCCCATTATCAAGGTGCAGCAGCAATAGCTTTGGAAAGATGCAAACCTTACACAAAATGTAGACTTCTAACTGCAGATCAATCCCATTATCAAATTAAGCTTCCATGATTATAACTTATAATGGCATGCATAGACACTTTTCTCCAAATATAAAACACATGATTGAACCTACCGATATTGACGTTGACAATTGCAGGTTTTTCCTTGTTTTGAAGTAGCCTTCTTTTGAAATCGTTGCAGTCAATCTCACCAGAGGTCTGCGTGTCCACCTTTACCAATTCCATTCTATACATTCGTGCCGCTTTGAAAATTGGATAATGAGTCTCCTTGGATGCATACAAAATGAAGGAATTTAACTGCTTTTTCTTCTCGCCGAAGTCCGACAGATCGGACTGCGCAGGGCGGAAAGCCAACTCCCGGCTTCGGGAGCGAAGTGCGGACGGCGCCGACCCAACGGGCGCAGTCCGTCACTGGCAGCGAAGTGCGAACTTCGCACCTTCAGCTGCCGAAGCGCGGCTGTCGCAGCGAAGTGCGAGCTTCGCACCTTCAGCTGCCGAAGCGCGGCTGTCGCAGCGAAGTGCGAACTTCGCACCTTCAGCTGCCGAAGCGCGGCTGTCGCAGCAAAGTGACGAACTTCGCTCGGCGACCAACAAGGCACGGGGACAACTGACAAGCTTCAGACTTGGCCAACTCTGGCCTTCAACTTCTTCGTCTTCCGCGGCTGCCGCTGGGTTTGCCTGGCTTGGCAAGACCCGAATGAGAGAGGAGAAACACCGGAACAAAGAACAACAAACTGCAAACCCTAAAGAAGCCTAACACAAACAACAAACTTTATTCATATGAACAACTAGGGTTACAGAAATTCCTCAACCGAGGAAATAACATCTAAACAAAACAGGGAGAAATGTCGAGTCTGCTGCTCGGACATTAATCAGCTGAGCCACACTGCTCACTGAATCGCTTTGTTTTCTTTCTCTGCTCTATTCTCTTCGCTTCTTCTTTCACGAACTTCTCTCACACCCGCTCTACTTCTCTTTTCTTTGTCTGAAGACACGAACTGCCATTTTATAGCTGCGGGGAGAGGAGGATAAGGTTTATCCTCTGACAGCTTCGGATAAGGGTTATCCTCTGACCGGCCCTCATCTAGGGTTTCTGACAAACGCCGACTGGGCATTAACTCCTGCGGAGATCGGATCTGTCAGGTGTCAAATTTGTTACAAGGTAGGTGTGACGTCAAGTCAAACTTTTGTCGGGATCCCGGACTGCGGCAGCGCAGTCCGACTTGCCCATGTCTGGAGCGCAATCCGGTTTCGCCCATGTCTGGAGCGCAATCCGGTTTCGCCCAAGGTTCGCAGCGCAGTTGGGCACGAGCGTGAAATCTGGGTTTATTTTTCTAACACCCTCCTTTAAACCTGATTTCACAAGCACTTTGACTCCAAGCTGCTCTCGCAATCTGTTGAAGTCTTCCTCCTTCAAAGGCTTCGTGAAAATATCTACCAACTGCTCCTTGGATCTGCAAAACTGTAGATGAATTTCTTCGAACTTCACCAACTCTCTGATGAAGTGATAACGAATATCAATGTGCTTCGTCCGGCCATGGAACACGAGATCCTTTGACAGTGCAATGGCCGAATTGTTATCACGAGAAAATTGTTGTCGCGCCTTCGGAGGAATGTGCGATTCACTCGAGAACTCTTCGCGGCCATACTACTGGCATGCGGATGTCGTGGCGGCGACATATTCCGCTTCGGCTGTGGACAACGCAACAATGGGTTGCTTCTTGGACGCCCATGAGACTGCCCTCGATCCGAGATGGAAAGCATACCCGGAGGTGCTCTTTCGATCGTCAGTACTGCCAGCCCAGTCACTGTCTGTGAAGCCCACTAGCTCCAACTGGTCCCGTCTGGCATAAAATAGGCCATGGTTTTGCGTCCCGCTGACATAGCGCAAGATCCTCTTGCCTGCTTGCCAGTGCGTGTCCTTCGGAGTCTCCATGAAACGGCTGATCAGACTGACTCCGAACATCAGATCTGGCCGAGTTGTAGTCAAGTACATTAGACTGCCAACTAGCCTCTTGAACAAGGTTGGATCTACGAACCTCCCTGTATCCAACTTGCTCGGCTTCAAACCTGTGGCTACAGGTGTGATGGCAGGTTTGTTGTCCTCCATCTTGAAATGCTTCAGGACATCCTTCACATACTTGCCCTGAGAAATGAAGATGCCATCTGCTGATTGGTCAACTTCAATGTCGAGAAAATATTTCATCAGTCCCATGTCAGTCATTTCAAACTCGGACTTCATGGCTGTTCTAAACTGCACAAATAGGATGCTGCTATTGCCAGTAAATATCAGATCATCTACGTACGAGCGGACGATGATGAGCTCACCTACTGCATTTGTCTTCATGTACGGGGAGTGCTCATATGGGCATTTTCGAAACCCATTCTCCTAAAAATAGCCGTCAATACGGTTGTACCATGCCCTGGGTGTTTGCTTCAACCCATACAGGGCCTTCTTCAGTTTCAGGACTTTGCCTTCTTGCCCTTGTATTTCATAACCGGACGACTGGTCTATGTAGACCTCTTCTTCCAACACTCCGTTGAGAAAGGCGGACTTGACATCCATCTGGTACATGCTCCATCATTTCTGAGCTGCAAGTGCCAGAATCATTCTGACTGTGTCAAGTCGGGCTACGAGTGCATACACCTCATGATAGTCAACTCCCGACTTACGCTTGTAGCCTTTTGCCACTAATCGGCCTTATGCTGTCAACTTCTCCTTGGGCATTAAACTTCGTTTTATATACCCACTTGACCCCAATGGTCTTCTTTCGTCTTTGGAAGATCCGTTAGTTGCCATGTCTCATTCTTCTCAATGGTTGCTATCTCCTCATCCATCGCATTCACCCATTTGCGATTCTGACTTGCCTCTTCAAACTCCACTAGATCACATTCGGTAAAGAGAGCAAAATCAGAATAATCTTCATCTAATTGATTACGGGTTACCTCATAGATGTCTTGCAAGCTCCGAGTCTTTGCAGGAGTCCTCAGGTTTTGAATTCTGCTTGCAAGTGGAGGTGACCGGGATGATGAGGGTGTGCTACTGCTGGCACCATTGTTGCTGCTTGAAGGCACAGGTGGTTGGACCCTGTCTTCCTCCAAGTCTATGATTCAACGATTCTTTGGTTCGGATCGACCAGTCTTTGAATTCCCGTTCCAGACTTCATCCTCCAGGAACTTCACATCTCGGCTTATGACAAGTTTCTTTGTCATAGGATTGTACAGCCTGTATGCCTTTGATGGTTCGTTGTACCCTGTGAAGATGCATCTTTCAGCTTTTTCATCCAGCTTTTGCCGCTTCTCTTCTGGAACATGTGCATATGCTATGCACCCAAAAACTCGCAAATGAGCCACACTTGGCTTCAACTTGCTCCAGGCTTCCTCTGGAATTTTTCCCTCACACTCTTGGTGGGACATCGGTTCAACGAGATAAACTGCACAACTTACAGCTTCTTCCCAGAACTCATGTGGCAAACTTTTTGCCTTCAGCATGCTCCGTGCCATCTCCATGATTGTTCTGTTCTTCCTCTCAGCTACACCATTCTGCTGTGGTGTATATCTGGTAGTGAACTGCCTTCGAATTCCATGTTGTTTGCAAAAGTTGTGGAATTCGTTGGAGATGTACTCTCCACCTCCATCAGTTCTGAGAGTCTTCACATAATATCCGCTCTATTTCTAAACCAAAGCCTTGAACTCCTTAAACCTTGCAAATGCTTCTGACTTCAACTTGATTGGATAAATCCAAGTCTTCCAGTTGAAGTCATCAATGAAGGTCAGGAAATACTTATTTCCGGCATATGAGGTGGTCTGCATGGGACCACAGATGTCTGAGTGCACCAGCTCCAAAGGTCGTGATGCTCTCCAAGACTGTCCTACAGGGAATGCGTCCCTGTGCTGCTTGTCGACCAGACAACCCTCACAAACTTGATTTGGTTACTCTATAAGGGGTAAACCCTTCACCATCTGCTTCTTGTGCGGCAGATTTAGGCCACTGAAACTCATGTGACCAAATCTGAGATGCCACAGCCAGGTAGCATCTTTCTCAACTGCACTCAGAGACATCAAAGATTCATTCTGAATCGACAGCGAAAACATCTTGTTTTTCGTCATAGACACAGTTGCGATTTGTCCATGGACTTTATCTCTAATGGAACAAACATCGTCTTTGAACAGTACAATGTCCCCCTTCTGCACAAGCTATCCAACACTTAGCAAATTGTGCTTCAACCCAGGCACATAAAAAACATCTTGAATAATTTTTCTATCACCGTGTCAGGTGCGGATGAGGATATTTCCTTTTCCCATCATAGGAACTTTGATGTTGTTCCCCATCTTGACTTTGGATTGGACTGATTCATCCATTTGTGAGAACATCTCCCTGTTCCCAGTCATATGGTTGCTGCAACCACTATCAAGATACTAGATGTTTTTCTTGCTCTCCTCTTCAATACTACAAGTCAGCAGGACATTTCCTCCTACCGCATTTTCGGGTTCCTTCGAATAATGGGCTTGCTGCTGATTCTCGTTCGCCATATTCTTTCTGCACTGTGTGGCATAATGGCCGAACTTGCTGCAGTAGTAGCATTGGAATTTTGACATGTCCTTCTTCTGTTGAGAGCCACCTTGCTGATTTCTGCCAGTGCCTCTTCCTCCTTGCTGATGAAAGTTGCAACTTGGCTTAGCGTCCTGAGGGTTTGAGTTCCCTCCTTGCTTGTTCCTTCTCCCACACCTGCTTCTGCCTCTTCCTCCTTGAGAACTAGAAGCATTGTGGTGGGAGTCTTGTCTGCCGTTGTCTCGGACTGAGACTTGCGCTTTGAAGGCTTGCTCCAAAGAAGACTGAGTTGAGCGGCTCGACCTCTGTTCATGGGTCTGCAGGGAACCCATGAGTTCATCTGTCGAGAGGGTTGTCAAATCCCTCGACTCTTCAATTGCTATCACAACCGAGTCTAACTTCGCAGGTAGACTTCTGAGAATCTTCTCCACGATTCTCTGGTTCTAGACATTTTCTCCGTTCAACCGCATCTAGTTGATAATGTCCATCATTCGGGTGAAGAAGTCGCTCATCGACTCGGACTCGCTCATCTGCAGGTTCTCGAACTCTCTCCTAAGCATCTGCAGTTTCACCAACTTCACTTTGTCGATGCCCTGATACGAACTTGCTAGGGTTTCCCAGGCCTGCTTGGCCTTGGTGGCTGATGCAATTCACGGGAAGATGGTCTCCTCAACCGCTTGCATGATGTAGAAGAGGGCCTTCTGGTCCTTCTTCTTGTGCTCTTTCAATAGATCCTTGTCTGCTTGGGAGAGGGCGGCAGATGCTACGCTGCATCTGTCGGTTCTGGGTAGCCGTTCTCGACTAACTCCCATAGCTCTTGAGATCCGAACAGGATCTTCATCTGGATGCTCCAGTAATCGTAGTTCTTACCGTTAAATCGTGAGTTCTACAATTGCAGCGAGTTTCTCTCGAAAGCCATGCTTCTATCTCCGTGTCACGACACTATCAACTCTGATACCAATTTGAAGGAATTTAACTACTTTTTCTTCTCATCGAAGTTCGACAGATCGGACTGCGTAGGGTGGAAAGCCAACTCCTGGCTTCGAGAGCGAAGTGCGGACGACGTCGATCCAATGGGCGCAGTCCGTCACTGGCAGCGAAGTGTGAACTTCGCACCTTCAACTGTCGAAGCGCGGCTGTCGCAGCGAAGTCGCGAGCTCGCACCTTCAGTTGTCGATGCGCGTGACTGTCGCAGTGAAGTGCGAGCTTCGCACCTTCAGCTGTCGATGCGCGGCTGTCACAGCGAAGTGCAAGCTTCGCACCTTCAACTACCGACGCGCGGCTGTCGCAGTGAAGTGCGAACTTCGCACCTTCAACTGTCGAAGCGTGGTTGTTGCAGCAAAGTGACGAACTTCGCTCGGTGACCAACAAGGCACGGGGACGACTGACAAGCTTCAGACTTGGCCAACTCTGGCCTTCAACTTCTTCGTCTTTCGCGGCTGTCGCTGGGTTTGCCTGGCTTGGCAAGACCCGAATGAGAGAGGAGAAACACCAGAACAAAGAATAACAAACTACAAACCCTAAAGAAGCCTAACACAAAAAACAAACTTTATTCATACGAACAACTAGGGTTACAGAAATTCCTCAACCGAGAAAATAACATCTAAACAAAACAGGGAGAAATGTCGAGTTTGTTGCTCGAACATTAATCAGCGAAGCCACACTGCTCACTGAATCGCTCTATTTTATTTCTCTGCTCTATTCTCTTCGCTTCTTCTTTCACGAACTTCTCTCACACCCGCTCTACTTCTCTCCTCTTTGTCTGAAGACACAAACTGCCCTTTTATAGCCGCGGGGAGAGGAGGATAAGGTTTATCCTCTAACAGCTTCGGATAAGGGTTATCCTCTGACCGGCCCTCATCTAGGGTTTCTGACAAATGCCGACTGGGCATTAACTCCTGCGGAGATCGGATTTGTCAGGTGTCAAATCTGTCAGAAGGTAGGTGTGACGTCAAGTCACACTTTTTTCGGGATCCCGGACTGCGGCAGCGCAGTCCGACTTCGCCCATGTCTGGAGCGCAATCCGGTTTCGCCCAAGGTTCGCAGCACAATTGGGCATAGGCGTAAAATCTGAGTTTATTTTTCTAACACAAAATGCCATCTGGAAGAACCTCCCTCCTGCAAAAGAATAACAGCACAAGATAAGTTAGTAATCTGAGGCATAAATAGAAAGAAGTAAGAAATTTCAACCTAAGTAAATTTAAGAAGGTACAAACCCGACTAGAACACCATGTAAATTCCCTTCTGTGCCACCATTTGTAATGTATCCCCAGTACTCATGTTTCTCTAATTCCCAGAGGCGGGCAAACCAGTCCAAAACCCCAACCTCAAACTGCCTAGAATGCATTCCAAAGTTGCTGTCAATAAATGGGTCACCAACATTGTTGATATGGAAGTGTTGCAGTTGTGACAATGCATCATAATCCAGATCCATATTGCAAGGGTAACCTGCAATAACATAGAGTACCTGTACCTGCTCAGATATATATATAGAAGGCAAAACCTTTCACAAAATAAAATGATACAATACAATAGAGTTTAGAATGGGTATCAAGAGTCAACTCTTAAGGTATTAATGGAACGTAACATTACATTAAAAAAAAAAAGAAGGGGAGATTGGCATTTTGATTTTGTGTTAAGAGTCCACGGTCAAAACAGCAGACTCCACAATATCCCCAACTGAACTAGGACAGCTCTAGCAAGTTAAACAAGACACGGTTGCTGTGGAGATGTTTTATCAGATACCATCAAATAACCAAACGATCAGTAAATAGTAGTAAAGATTTTAAAATAAAAAGATAAACACTCTGCATATGCTAAGGAAACCCTTGCATTTCACATAATAAGAACTTTAAAATGCAAGATAGAGAGTCCTCACTCTATGAAATCCTTGCATTTCAGATAAATATTTAAAATAAAAGAACCTACCCAAGTGATACTTCTTTATCCCCATAAGTCTCCGCCTGTACTTGGCCAGGACGCTGGCCATGTAGGCCTCCCTTTCTTCCGTGATCTCATCGTCGGCCTCCTGCTCAGTGACATCAAGACAACTGGAACACATATTCCTCCCCAGCATGATTTTCTTCTGCACTCCGTTGTTTTTCCCGCTCTGGCCGATGCTCTGCTCGCCGATCGCGAGATCGTACGTCTCCCGGGCATTGTCAATCCCGGACGCCAAAGGTGTCCGAATCTCCACTGGGCTGAACTCCTCGGGCAGGGGCTCGAGTTCGACCACGCGACTTTCCAAGGCCTTATGGTTTCCGTTCACAGTAACTTGCGCGATGCAAGCCATGGTTGTAAGTCTATGGATGCTAGTTATTATTGCTGGTGTAACGGATCCGGCGAATATGCTTCCCCAGGTCCTCAGTTCGACTCCACGGAAGCCCGATAATATGGTAGAGCTCTAGCTGAATAAGCTGTGCTTGCTTGATCTAGATCTCCTCCTTTTCGCTTAAATATACTTCCCGTCCGCTTCGCCACTTCCAGTATTAAACCACGTGCTTCGCCACCTCCAGTATTAAACAACGTGCAGCGAGCGACCACAAACCAAATGCTATCACTGCAGCGAGCGACTGTCAACTCCTCTGGCAGGGGCTCGCGTTCGACCTGGCGACCTTCCAAGGCCTTGCACAGTGCAAACCATGGTTGTAAGTCTATGGTAGAGCACTGGCTGAATATGTTGTGCTTGCTTAATTTTACTTCTCCTCCGCTTCACCACGTCCACAGTACTAAACTACATGCTGTCACCGTCCAAAAAGAAAAGACATAAAGTTATCCAAACTGTACCTATCCGTGCACTAATAAACCATGTGTTACACCTTTTTGGACGTAAATGCACTTTATATTTTTAATTATTGGCTATTAAATTATAATTATTTTATTATTCCTTGTTGCATGCACAAGGGATTTTCCTCTCATCATAGGGACTGGGTAGGTCTTTAGGCAAGCCTTTGAATATGTTTTTTTTTTTTTTTTTTAAAAGGTTGTTTATTTTTTATTTTAAAGAATTTTGTTATTAAAAATAATTTTTTTGGATGAAAAAATTATTATATTAATAAAATAATATTTAATCATACAAAAAAAATGCGGGTGGAATTAACACCTCGTATACCAGCACACTAACCACCATGGTTAGGAGTACACAAGAGTGTCAGAAACAATCCACAAAAAACCAGATAACAACCGCCAAAACAATGTTAAATATGCATTCAAAAAGAAATGAGCCGAGCAATCACTGCCAGGTGGAAGGCCTGAAGTCCATAAGGTCATAAGTCCATCCAACAATTGAAGAAACCGGAGGCCCCCAACCATCAATAGTAGTACCACTAATAGTACAAGTCTGTGCATTTGGTACAATTTCACCCCAACCAGGGGTATCATCTTGCTCAGGAGGCCGAACATCTCAACTAGAGGTCAGACGAGACGGGCCTCTAGCTACAGATTCTTCATATTTGCGTTGCAGGGGGGCTAGAACCAGTATCTGGTAGCAAAGGGTTGTGGCTGGCTATGGGTCCCCCGATGAGTCGACAACCGAGACCTGAAAGGGAAAGTAAGAGGCATACAACTTATAGCGTAGGGCACATTCTCCCAATTCTCTATGAGGGTACCAATTCTGTACTTGAATCTGTAACCAAAAATCAAAGAATATAGCATATTTATCAGTACCATAGAAGACATGTCTGACATCTTGCTAAGAAAAAATAGCTCTATTTCGAGACTTCCAAAGATAAAATAGGGTACCAATTCTAAAAATATTCCAAACAACATCCAAGTTGAAGGAAGAAGCAATAGGGTCACCCAAAATAGCATGCACCCAAGTAAAATCCTTTTGCATAGAAGTTCTAAAATTTTCAAGAAGCCACTCCCAGGTCGACTGAGCTCGATCACAAAACCAAAAAACATGCAGTAAATCTTTCGCCTGTCTATAAATCGTGCAAATGGGATTATGAACACCCAGATGCCAACAGGAAACCCCTAGTGCAAGAGACTCCAAGAAAAAAAAAACTTTGTTTAGGTTCAATATAAGTAACCCAACCAATATGAAACCTCTTATTCCATCAGGAAGTGAAAACACGAGATTTCGAAAGATGTAAAAAGGAAACACTAATGCGATGTATTCGAAACCAACTATAACGCTTTAAGTCCTATGAATTTGCAATGCATGAAATGAGAGGAAAAGACGAATCGAAACGAAGTAAAAACAAGTGTAGAAAGCACAACCCTCTTTATTTATACTCTTTAATCATCGGTTACAAAGACGTCTCCTCCCTTTTTAGGGGCTAGGAGCGTTAACATGGTTTCGGTCACAATAGTGACTAGTGATCCTCCTTCCGCGTGCCCACATGTAAAATGGGCGGGCCAAAGTGTTGTTGTCGCTTGTGCTGATGAATCCTAGATCCTTGTTGCTCCTTCTGCGTTCAAAGAAACAACAAAATCGTTAGTAGCACCTGTTGCAAAGATTGAAACGTTTGATCTCTAAAACAAAATGAACGATGCATGCAAAAGTTTGACTGAATCGATAAACAAAATGACTCTAAATAACCTGTAGATTTGACAGGAACCAGGGAACATTACCAGAGAGGCATCGCCATTAAGACAGTCGGGAAACTCGTCGAAAATCGCTATTCATCTCGGGTCAGGACGAGTAAAACTGCAGCAGATTGGGAATCATCCCGGGTCGAGACGAGTAGGCCTGCATCAATTAGAATTCGTCTCGGGAAGGGACGAATAGACCTGCATCAAATTGGGATTCGTCCTGGGCAGGGACGAATTCACCTGCATGAAAACGGGATTTGTCCTAGGCAGGGACGAATAAACTTGCACGAAAAAGGGTTAATGGCACTGTCCAAAATGTCTCATCTTCGCAACTCCGGGTGGCCTGCAAAGTTAGGGTTTAGATAAATAGGGGTATTTTGAAGAAACCCAGAAGGTCAGATTGCCCCGATTCGGCTTCAATCACCGGGGATCTGACAAAGTCACCTACATGTTAGTGAAGACAAAACATAATGGAAACATGATGAAAAATGCTTGAAACAACCTGAAACTTGAAATGTAACTTATTCAAAAAGCATGAAATCAAATGCAAAAGGAACAGTAACAAAATATTGAGTGTTGTCGACGAATGAATGGATCCTTGGATCCGGATTCACACTTCCAATAACCACCCAATGACCTCCCTTGCAAAAGAGATCAAGGATGTAGAAGAGGTGAATCAAAGATAGATGTGTGGTGATAAATTGGCAGCACTTCGTTGCTCCAAATGCTCCTAACCTGTCCTCATTTGGGTGAGAAAGCTCACCAATTTATAGACCTCAGGGGTCTCTTTGGATGGGCATGCAAGGGTGTCACTTGGTGTTCATGCATGAGGGAGGAGATTCCTCCCTGGCTTGGTCCCCCATGCTTGTCTACCTTTGTGATAGTCCACTTTGCCTACTTGTGCGCATGCGAGGCAGGGAGCAGTAATTGACTGACTTCCACTACCATTTGTCACGATTCCTTTTTTTTTCGTTCGTTGAACCTGGAATTCGTCCTACCCAGGAAAGGATTGGAAATCATCCCTGGTAGGAATGAATTCAAGTTTGAATTTCGTCCCGAGGTGAGACGAATTTGGAACAAAGTGTCTAGAGGTGCCAAATTGCTTTATGACCTTCCAAAACTGCTGCTAGAGTGGCTAGGGCCACTGTTGGACCTCTGAGGGCTGCCCTGGGGGCTATGTGTGTCAATGCGATCAGTACTTGTAGCTGCATAATCAGATTGGTGCTGTTTTGGTGTCTACAAGAAGAAAAAGAGACTAAGTGTCATCTCATAGTGAGCTTATCAACCATTATGTAAAATAATATATTTATTTAATTTCGAGTTTTGTTAATAAAAATAAAAATAGGCATTATTTAAATTTAATAAAATATTTTGTATATTGTTAATTATATGGTGTATTGTGTGGTGGTTAAAATTTTTTATTTTAATAATTTTTTTTTAATATTTTTAATGTTTCATTTTAATTAATTTTGTAATTATATGATATTATGTTGATTAGGTTAATACATATATAAATTGAAATTTTTGTAAAACTAATGTAAAATACCAGGTCTGGGGTGTAGACCAATTGGTTCATCCAAATCCCATAAGGGGGCGGAGGTCCAAGGTTCAAATCTCGGGCCTCGTCGGACTGAACGCTTGTCCCTTTCCTGGTGCTTTCAGCGGCGTAAAAGGTTTAAAATGATTGTGGCATGGTGGTTATAGGGGCGGATTGCGCAAAGATCTGTGTGGCGGCTTCTAGGGCGAACAACACAGAATACTGTGGCGGCCATAAAAGCTAGACAACCTACTCGGATTCGTGACGGCTACCGATTCCACCATGTAAATTAAAAAAAAATGTATTTTTTTTAATTTTATGTATATATATATTTGTATTTGTATTTGTTTTTTTTATAACTTGATCAAAGTTAAGTGGTTAAGGTTAGCAACATATCAAATTCTTGGTAGAATTTAAACTATTACCTAACTAAACATTCACCTTCTTCCTTTTATTATGTTAGTTTGTTGTCTTTATCTCTATGTCATCAATTTGCCTTCACGTTAAGAAATTGGATATAATTTAAATGAGCATGTAATTTTAATTTTTTTTATTTATGAACATCTACATATTAATATTTTTAATTGTATATATATATATATATATATATATATATAACTTAATTGATTTTTTTGTTTGGTGTGTACCTCTCTCTTTTTCATCTTCTTTCATTGATTTCTTTTCATTCTACACTGATCTTATTCTTGAAGTGATCTTATCCTTATTGTTCTTATGCCACTCTCTTTCAAAGTGATCTGATCCTAATTGTCCTCGTGGCACTCTCTATGTGATTTGATCATAATTATCCTTGTGGCACTCTTTCAAAGCAATCTGATCCTAACTGTCCTTTCATCTTCTTTTATTGCTTTTTTTTCATTCTACCCTGGCCTTAATGTCAAAGTGATCTCATCCTAATTGTCCTCATGAAGCTCTCTCAAAGTGATGCAATCCTAATTGTCCTAGTGGAATTCTATAAAAACAATTTGGTACTATTAAGAAGAAAGAGGGTTTTGAAAGGGACCCCACAACCTTTTAGAGAGCAACCTACCACAAAGGCAACCAAAAGAAAAACAACAAAATACAACAAAGAAAAGAGGCCCTCCAAAAAACAAGGGATATAAGACGAAAGCAACCAATGAGAGAATCGAGAGAGTTCTACAACATTAAGTCGATTTCATGAGCAATATTACCAGACATTTGAGCAAACTCCTCAGCAAAGTCCATCGTCATATTAACATAACTCCAAACCGCATGTTGTTTGATTTCAATCAGACATATACTATGCAAAAGAACACTTTTCTTTGCAGAAGCTTCCCCTAAGGAATAAACATCAGCCACCGATTTATCCTTAACATAATCTCTGGGACTAACATCCACATCTTCATCTATGGCTAAGGGAGAGGACTCCGCCACATCCCTCTTTTTACCACTAAGCTACAATGACTTAATGGTGCCACTACCTTCTGCAACGCTGGTAGAAGAAGGACCCCCCTTCACTAGATTTGCAATAGAAAAAACCTTGGAATTCTTAGCCAACTCAGCAGAAGAGTTTTTAACCATAAATCCCCTTATGCCTTTAGCAGAAATGTGAACCTTGCGGGAGATCTTCTCTTGTCCAGAACCTATGGAAAAGGAATAAACATCCTCAAAGTCCTCACTCGAAATCTCCAAAGAAAGAAATACTTGAGCATGTGTAGGGATTGGAAGAGCATCCAAAGACTTCAGAATATCCTCCACTACAATCCCTTTCTCCATCGTAGCTTGTTCAAAAACCAATAGGGCCAATCCTTGATGAAGGGGAAGCTGACCGCACCCACCTTGAACTGCTAACATCAACTTTCGCATAGAACTAAATAGAAACAAGGGGATATTCATCCACATTTATCCTCAAGTGATTCAAGAACATAGCATGAAAATTGTGTATAACATCATACGTAGAATCCAGCGTGAAAAATTCCATAACCACCTTAATCACCTTGTCCCACGATGGATACAAAGCCTTGGCACTGTACCCATTATGGATTCTGGGTAAGAATTCATATCCTTCTAGGAAGAAGCTGATTTATTTCAATAATGAGTTTCTATCCCGATTATGATATGCACCATCCAACACTAAGCCCGTTGTGCGACTAATTAACTTTGTAGAAACCTCAAAGGACCATGACCCTACTCTTATCCATCCATCATTCCATGTAGCAGCCATCCATTTAGAAAGAACTAGGTTGTGTCCATGAAATTTTTGGACACATTCCAGTAAGCCTCCATTCTTCAGAATTGATAAAACCTCTTCATCAACAATCAGAGCATCAGGCTCCACCCTAGATTTAACTTGCTTTGACTTGAGCCCAAGAACTTTAGCCTTCCCCATATTCAAATAGGGCACAATATTCCAATTCCTTAAAACCACTATCTTCCACACTGAGAATCCAAGGAAGAAGACGCCCGAGCAAACTATAAAATATAGGAGGCCTCATAGCAGGCCCGAGCACAAATAGTCATTCACCCCCATCACAGGCCAAACATAAACCCCCAAGTCAAATCTGCAAGTCCATAAAACTAGAGTCTCACGAGCACCGAGATTTGGGAATAGCCAAAGAGCCAAAACTTCTCCATCCATACTCCAAAAAGAAGAGAACGCACCTAAGAAAATGCAAACGAGCAACAACAAGAAGGAGTACAAAAAACCAGAGCACAAACACGGATATCCTTCTAAATCTAACAATAAGGGGGAAAAGGCCACCTGAAACGCATCCATATAGATAAATCCTCCACACATTGCCAGCTGGCCAATGGACAAAAGATCTACAGGCAAGTGTAAGAGATTCTAAAGAACACGTTACAAGAAATGACAACAAGGTAATAAAGCGAAAAGTAGCCAACAAGCAAAGGTACAAACTCCAACAATGAAAACCCCAAAACCAATTCCAAGAAAAGGAATTAACACTAGCCCAGGTACCCACCTCGCAACGAATCTCGAGGAGCAACCACCATCAACCAATAAACAAGAGAGAAGACATGAAAGAAAAGGACCAAAGCCAATTTTTTGAACACTGCCCATACCCAAAGCTAAGAACAATCAGGGAGGCCTGACACCATATCATGAGGACAAGACTTTGGGTAGAGGGCGCACTCCAACGAAAGCTAGAGAAGCTTTGGGGCACATCTAAACGCCAACTACAAAAAGAGAGATAAAATTCAAAATTTAAAAGTTGAAATGAAAACGTCTCCGCAAAGCCTAGAGAGTAAATGTTGGCCGCCACCCTGCACTTCAACCAACTACAATAGCAACTCCAAAGTCCCACCCACCAAAGCAAGTACAGACAAACCACCTACCAAATATTAATGAGTATCATTATTAACACTACAAATAATCTCGATAGGGAAATCCCTCTGTCAAATAGAAGATCCTAGATGATGAGCCCCCATATTCACCATCAGATCCACTGCAGAATTGCCTTCTTTGAAGATGTGCACAATCAAAACTTTATCTAGGGATCAAATAATTCCAACAGCTTCATCAATCAAATTTGCCACCCTCCAACTTACGTGGTATAATCCTTTTAACATATTTATAATGTTTAAATATTTGCCTTCGACAATAGTTTTACATTTCCAAATCTCTAATCAGAGATAAGCCTAAGAAGACATCCCTAGCTTCGGCAAACTGGGACATGCAAACACCAAGATGTTTTGCAAAGGGAAGAACCAAATATCCATTGTTATCACGAACGACGCCCCTGTCATTGGCTACTCGTGGGTTACCTTTGGAGGCCCCATAAAAATTCAATTTACACCAACCTACAGGTGGAGGGGTCCAATGAACAAAACACCTTGGATCAGGAGGTGGCAGGGGGTGATCAACATACCCAAAACCAAGACTCTGCTCAATTAGAACTTCATAGGGAATTTGAGCCTCTGAAAACTCAGACTCCATTAAGCACACGAGACATTCTCCACTATTCTCCATATAATATGAGAGCTCAAACGAAAATCCAAAGATTATTTATCTTTAAAAACATGAGTGTTCCTCTCCTTCCACACACCCCACATCACATGAGGTAGAATAAAATTCTAAAAACACTTAAGTCTGGGTGAAGAAAAGGGAGAAGCCCACTGCAAAACATAGTCCATAACTGAATTAGGAAGAATCTAGCTTACACCAAACCTATAGAGGATGGACATCAAAATTTCCTGAAAGACCCCACAATTAAGAAGTAAATGCAAAGACGATTCCCAGGCTTCTTTACACATATAGCACCTGTTAACTAGACACATGCCTCTTTTATGAAGATTTTCAACCGTAAGAATCTTGTTTTGCACTCCTAGCCAAAAAAATATATTAACATTGGGGGTTAAGTGCCTTAACCAAATAAGTCCATGAGGTAAAATTCCATCCCCTTCCACACAAAGGAGATCATAAACCGACTTAACAAGTTTATAAATTTTATAAATAATAACTAAGTTGTAATATTTATGTGATGATTAGGTGATATCCATATAACCTTTTTCAATCCTAAATAATTATAAAAAATAAAATAATAAAAAGATAAATTCTAAGCCATCCACCCAATAAAAATAAAGTATTAACTTGCTTTGTCATCATTTCGATGATCCTTTTATCTAATAATATTTTATTGAAAGTAAAAAAATTATATTGATAAAAAAAAAATCAAATTACAGTCTATGTTTTTTTTGGCAATCCCTAAAATTCAAATAAAACTTGAATTAACATATCCAAAAATAACAGAAATTGAGTACCATCTAGAGGGCAAAAAATTTTAACCTAATTCCATTTATGCTTTTTATTGATCTAGGTAACCTAGCTTGACAGTCATGTGAACACTATTAATGTTATTCCAAAAAGGGCCACGGAATGCTGCAAAAAGCAGTAAAAAAAAACCAATAACACTACTAATGTTATCCCAAAAAGGGCCATGGAGTGCTGTAAAAAAAACAGTAAAAAAAATTCCAATAAATAACTGTTCATCCTCCATTGATCTACAAGGCTGACCTATCCTCATCTTTACCTAAATCTTTGCTGACCAAATTAAGAATCATTTGATTTACTTCCAACCATTCAAAAAGTGTTTTTCGTTTATTAAAATTCAACATGTTTCCAACCATTCTTTCACTGCCATGTTTAACTTAAAACCCCTTAAAAACTAAAACTCAGCCGCTGCATTATTTAATAAACCTTATTTTGATTTCCAAGATTTAATAAGATCACATTGATTTGTTTAATCTGGATAATCAAGTCATTATTTGATGAAAAATAATAGGCGTACTAATTATCGGAGAAGCATAGGATAAACGCAGCCACCTGCATCACAGGGGAAGCATGTGATAAGCAACGTTTCAAATGGATTCAAGTTATTATTTGATTAGGGTAAATAGACGTACTATTTATCCAAGAAGCATGTGATAAACGCAGACACTTTATAAATGATAAAAGCAGCCGCCTTATAGATGTATCACAGGGCAGCTTGTTATTTGAGCTGAGTTGCCCTGTTATTTGATCGCTCATGGTTTTGGGCCAACCATAGTTTTGGTTTTGTAATAGGCACACTGCAAAACCATCGTTTTGTAACAGGCACACTGTGCCTATAAATAAGTCCGTCCGGGCGCGCGCGCCACATCAGCGCGCTAGGCGTCTGCACAGGCTTGTCGGCCGTGTTTTCGGCCCCACCCGCACTCAACACCGTGACGACCAGACCCACGACCGCCTTGATGGAGGACGAGGCGGAAAATTTCGACGCTGTTGATGGAGGTGAAGAACCCCCGTGGCTCTTGAGCTTCCTTGCCGTCGCAGGCCCTATGGCTGGCCACAGATAACCAGGGGTTCGTTTCGCTGCGTCCAAATCCACTCTGTGGCTGCCGCGCTCGGCTTCCACGGCTCTTCTTCCTCCGGTCGAGACCCACCTCTCTCATTCACAACTTCCACAAATCCCACAATGATCTGAATTCACACAATCTTCAAATGGGTTGACGACACCGGTGGAGAACGGCTTGTTCTGAATTCACACAATCTTCAAATGGGTTGACGACACCGGTGGAGAACGGCTTGTGACTGTGGCCCAAGCCTTGTGCTCGCCAATACGTTTAGTTGCACTACTAAGTCTTCGGCACGCCACGTACCCGGAGACCAGGGAACGTGGAGGCTGTAAAAATCACGTTCCAAGCAAAACAAAAATCATGATTTTTTCAGAAAAAAAACTTGAGGTAGTAGTAGAATACAAATGTCCTTCAGGAAAAAAAAAAACAACCGCTCAAATTTTAGTTTGCACAAGAACCACTTGAGATAGTAGTAGAATACAAATACCTGGGCATAGGCTTTCATGACAAACTCAATTGAAATACATGTAAGATGAAAAGAACTCAAAGCGGTTGGAGAGCACTGTATGCACTTCAAAATAGGTGTAGGAATGTCGTGCTGTGGGACTGGAAGACCACTAGGGTTTTATTTGGCCTACTTGTTACACCGGTTTTGTTGTATGATTGCGAGGTGTGGGCTAGTGGCACAACAAAGGCAAAATGGAGGCAAATAAAAATGATTCAAAAATATCTAATCACAAATTTTCTCAAAATTAAGGCCACAACCCCTTATGACATTATTCTAGTTGAAACTGAAATGTTTCCTTTAGAAGCAATTGCTATGACCAAGCTGTTATGTTACTTGAAAAAAACAGAAAACATGAAAAACGACAGATGGCCAAGGGCAGCTAAGGACGAAGAGTTGCATAGGCGGAAGAACACATGGATGAAACAGAATCAGAAATGGATGAAACGTTGAGAAATCAACATAAATGAATGCCCAAATTTCAACAAAGACATCAAAAGCTATGTGAATGAAAAGTTTAGAAGTGGAATGTGGAAAAATGCAAGCAGGAAAAAAGACAATATTATATTGCAAAGTTTAACCCAACATATGATCACAAGGAAAAAGCATATATAGGTGCTGAAATCAAGTGGAAGGAAAAAATCCTCATTGCTCAGATAAGGACTAGCTCTCATAGGTTTAGGCAGGGAGATGAACAACACCCAAAGAACAATGGGAAGAAAGGATATGTACTTTATGCAGCACAGGGACAGTAGAAACAGAGGGACACTTCATCTATAAGTGCCCGAGTTTTTCAGACATCCGTGGGAAATACAAAGAAACACTTGGAAATGGGTCTATGACAGAGTTATTTGAAGATAGTAGATAAACAATAAAATAAAAAAAGTTGGGAAATTGCTAACCCAAATCAGCAGGAGAAGGAACAACCTTCTCAAAGATATTAAAGATCATATGATATAATTTGAGCAGTTGTACTTCTATATTTGAGGTTCCATAGACCATATTTGGGTCTCACGGACGTAATTAAAATCTTTCATTTCATTTCCCGCGTCAACTCACAACGTGGCCATTGTTCATACTATTCCAAGGAGGACACGTGGCCGACCCGTTTTGGCCATTTTCCTCGCCGAAAACATCACCTCAACATGTTATTTTCTTTAATTTTATAAGATTTAAAATTATTATTATTTTTTTATACATAAAGGGTTGGTTACAATGTAATTATTATTATTATCATGATATATATATTTAAGAATTTTCTTAATAAAAAGAAAAAAAAAAGCATTTATGTTTAATAAAATATCTAGTATATATTGTTAATTATATTGTGTGGTAGTTAAAATTTTAAAATTTCACAAATTTTATTAGTATTTTTAATGTTTCATTTTTGAAATTTTGTAATCATATGATAGTATATGTAAGAATTGACATTGCTTTAATTTAATATAATTTATTTTAATTAATTAAAAATATATATTGTATTCTTGTTATAACTTTGTCGAAGATAAGTGGTTAAGGTTAATGACATTCCAAATTGTTGGTAGATTCAAATTATTATTCAAATAAACATTCACTTATATTAGCACGTCTTCTTTCTCTCTATTACCTCGTTTCGTTTTGCTTTCATATTATGAGATTGGATATAAGTTTAATGAAAATGTGTTTTTAATTGTATTTGTTTATGAATATTCACATATGTACATTGATCTCTTTGTTTGGTGTTTACTTTTTCTTTTTTTTATTGGTCAAAAGTGATTTTAATTGTTTTCGTAGCACTTCATAAATAATATCTAAGTTGTTGTAATACCATAATTTAGTGTTAATGTAATATTGATGAGATCCATTTAAACCCATATATCTTATTAAAAAAAATTAATCTAACACAAAACAAAATAATATTTTAAGCCATGCACCCAATAAACATCAAGAAAATATGTTAACTTGCTTTGTTTTGATTTACTATCCTTTTACCATTAATGGAACCTTATTTTGATTTCCAAGATTCATTAAGATCAGGTTTGATTTATTTAATTTGGAAGATTATCTTCATATTTTACCATTAATGGAACCTTATTTTGATTTCCAAGATTCATTAAGATCACGTTTGATTTATTTAATTTGGAAGGTTATATTCTTATTTTTTATCCTATGGTTTGTATGACTATTGTCTACAAATCATCTAAACATCTTTCAAACACATTTCAAGTGAAAATATAAAACTAATCCCAAGGGGATAGTGCAACGGTTTGGACTTTGGTTCTTCTTTCGGGAGATCCAAGGTTCAAACCGTGGCATAGATAAGTGTATGAGGAGGTGGATATGTTCATAATATATATAACTAGATGACTAATACCTTTATCTAAACATTTATTTAATAAAGATCCACCTAAAGAAATTTCTCTATGTTGATATGTAAGTAAAAGATCTTTTCAATTATATTCACAACAAGCTTATATCTGATCTTTTTGATCTTTTCAATTGTATTCACAACAAACTTATATCTTAAAGACGCAATTTTTAATAATCTATCTATTATCTTTTTAACTAACAAAGCTTGTCCATGATGCAACTGTTGATTTTAAATAGGGTAAAATTTGATTGCATAAACTTTAATTCTTCCATAAATAAACTTTTAAAAGTTTCCCTTAGCATTTGAAATCTAGAAGTCTTTATTTAATATCTAGCGTGTTCAAACATCTTAAGCTTCCTTTGACCTGAATTTGTAATTATCAAGAAAAATAACTCATGAATGGTTTTTTGAATAGAGAAGACCACTTTGGAGTCCTTTTCCTTTCCTTGTATCGTTTCAATTACTCCATCTCCATGTATTAGCTTTAAACATTCAATTTTAATTAAAATCCCATAAATCTTAAGAACTAAATAATCTCCTCATCTTATTAATCCAAAATTGATAATTAGTTATATAAAGAGGAAGGTATTAAGCTTGAGTAAGACTAACATTATTAGTTTTACTTATATAAATTTATTTGATATAAATTTTTAATAATATCATAAGTAATCAAATGTATTTATTTTTATCCTTATTTAACAATTTTATTTTATAAATATTTAAAACTAAAAAAATAATTAATAATTAATATTTATTTGATATTTTTCAAATGGTATTAACTTAACTAATTATATTTCTTATATTCCTCAACTTTTGAGAAGAGCCAAGTTTATATATTATCAAAAGATACATACATAATTGCCAACTTGATATAATAACACTTTTCAGTCATGATGTAATACAAGTGAGGATGTTGCTTCAATACTATATAACCAACTAAAAAATATATTTATTTAATTTTTTATTTAAAAATAAAAAATAAATATGTTAACTACATCGAAATTTTTTAAAAATAAACTTCTAATTGTATGAGATATTTGCATGAGACTACCCTTATCTATCTTCAAGTTCACATAGAGCCTAATTGTTTATTTATGATAGATATGTTTGATAGGTTTTTAAAAGTTGCAAATAATGAGTCGAAATTGATTAGATGTTTTTTGCAGGACTGTCCAAACTGTCGAACTCGTTTCGGCCATATCTCACTTATCCGGACTCGGATTCAGTTAAAATTTTGAGGGTAGATGCCTGAAAAACCCTAAAACATCTTCACCAATTTTCATATCATTTGGACCAACACAGATCCTAGCACATCCCTATGTGTGAACGAGATATTTGGTAAGTGGCTATGCGAGGGTTTCATCTGGGTTGAGGGCAAACAACTCTAGAGGTTGGTTTTTAGGGTCTTCGGGCCCTAGGGGCCAATATTTTTATGGTTTATGCTCAATATTTTAGCAGGAAATGTTGCAGGGGATCCAAGATGGTTTAGAAATTTATCTTTCAATAGATCATACTGTTAACTTGAGTGACAACGACTTCCAATTTGCTGCACAAAAGAAAAGTGAAAACCATACCTTTCCATGACATCTAGGGCAAGGATTAAAGAGATCACAAAAAAAGTTTCAAGCAATTGATCAAAAAATGGCTCATATCTCAAGTGAATCTTGTGCTAAGGTGCACCCACAAAATAATTCTACTGTGAAAACCCCTGTCAAGGGTAAGAATTTCGAAGACTCGATCCCAAAAATGAATTTTAGGGATGCCCTTCGTGGTGGACAGCCTCAACCCAATGCTAATATCAATCTTAGGGCTTCCCATAAACCTCTAAGAATGCGTAAGATTGATCCTAGGAAAATGGAGTCAGGATGTCTTAAAGCAGTTGATGGAACTCCTATTGTTAAGCTTGATATGGGTAACATTCAAACTGACGTTGAAGATTTGGAAAAAAAAAGGACTAATTTGTCGGTTCATGGGTTTTTGTCCGAGTCTATCTGCTTTCAAAGTCTGGGCTGCAAAAATTTGGAAAACTAAAGGTGAGTTACAAATCTCTATTTATCCAAATGGTTATTTTCTTGTTTTATTTGCTAATAATGAAGATAGAGAGAAAACTTTTCAAGGGGGTCCTTGGTTTTTTCGAAGGGTAGGGCTTTTCATAAAGCCCTGACATACTAAATTTAAAGTCGAAGAAGAGATGCCTTCTATAGCTCCCGTGTGGGTTAGACTCTTTGGCCTCCTTATTGAATTTTGGAATCCTATTATTTTTTCTTCAATTGCAAACTCTTTAAGAACTTTTATGATGACTGCTGATTGTACTCACAGGAAAGCATGCGATAAACAACCTTTCAAATGGATTATTAATAAGCCTAAAGAAGCATATGATATACAACCTTCCAAATGGATTCAATTTATTATTTTATGAGAATTCATTGTTTTAGTATGAGGATTAATAGGCGTACTAGAAGCATGTGAAGAACGCAGTGCAGCCACCTTAGATGCATCACAGGGAATCGTGTGAAAAACGTAGGTGCAGCCACCTTAGATGCATCACGGGGAAGCATGTGATAAGCAACGTTTCAAATGGATTCAAGTTATTATTTGATTAGGGTAAATAGACGTACTATTTATCCAAGAAGCATGTGATAAACGCAGACACTTTATAAATGATAAAAGCAGCCGCCTTATAGATGTATCACAGGGCAGCTTGTTATTTGAGCTGAGTTGCCCTGTTATTTGATCGCTCATGGTTTTGGGCCAACCATAGTTTTGGTTTTGTAATAGGCACAATGCAAAACCATCGTTTTGTAACAGGCACACTGTGCCTATAAATAAGTCCGTCCGGGCGCGCGCGCCACAGCAGCGCGCTAGGCGTCTGCACACGCTTGTCGGCCGTGTTTTTGGCCCCACCCGCACTCAACACCGCGGCGACCAGACCCACAACCGCCTTAATGGAGGACGAGGCGGAAAATTTCGACGCTGTTGATGGAGGTGAAGAACCCCCGTGGCTCTTGAGCTTCCTTGCCGTCACAGGCCCTATGGCTGCCCACAGATAACCAGGGGTTCGTTTCGCTGCGTCCAAATCCACTCTGTGGCCGCCGCGCTCGGCTTCCGCGGCTCTTCTTCCTCTGGCCGAGACCCACCTCTCCCATTCACAACTTCCACAGATGCCACAATGATCTGAATCCACACAATCTTCAAATGGGTTGACGACATTCCTGCTCCAGATTTTGGGGGATCAAACAGTCAACGGGCCATGATTTGCACGTAATGATGTTGGCCGCTTTACTTATTATCTTGTTTGCTGTAGAAATCATGTTCCAACCTCAACTCACAATTTGGCCTTCATTCATACTATCCCCAGGAGGACACGCAGTATAAATTTTGGCCATTTTCCTCGCTAAGAACATCACCTCGACATGTTATTTTTTTTATTTTATAAGGTTATATATATATATATATATATATATTAAGAATTTTATTATATTGTGTAGACCGGGGAGGGATATAGTAGGGTAAGTCTTTGGGTTTTTATTTACTATGTGGTGATGATGTAATATGGGTGGAGCCTGTTTTAATCCCATATAACTAATTTAAAAAATATATATATTGTGCAGTACTTCAAAAATTAAATTTTAATAAATTTTGTTTAATATTTTAATGTCTTGATGTTGATATTGAAATGTGAGATTTAAAATTTATAATAATATTATTATGACCGAACGAAAATTCTGGATTAGACATTTTCGCAGGACTGCCCAAACTACCGAACTTGTTTCGGCCATATCTCACTCATCCGAACTCGGATTGAGCTGAAATTTTGAGGGTAGATGCCTGAAAAACCCTAGAACGTCTCCACCAATTTTCATATCATTTGGAGCAACACAGATCCTAGCACATCCCTATGTGTGAACGATATATTTGGCAAGCGACGATGCGAGGGTTTCATCTGGGTTGAGTGCAAGCAGCTCCAGAGGTTGGTTTTTAGGGCCTTCGGGCCCTAGCGGCCAATATTTTTGTGGTTTATGCTCAATATTTTAGCAAGAAATGTTGCAGGGGATACAAGATGGGTTAGAAATTTGTCTTTCAACAGATCATACTATGAACTTGAGTGACAACGGCTTCCAATTTGTCTGCACAAAAGAAAAGTGAAAACCATACCTTTCCACGACGTCTAGGGCAAGGATTAAAGAGATCACGAAACAAGTTTCAAGCAGTTGATCAAAAAATGGCTCATATCTCAAGTGAATCTGGTGCTAAGGTGCACCCACAAAATAATTCTACTATGAAAACCCCTATCAAGGGTAAGAATTTCAAAGACTCAGTCCCAAAAATGAATTTTAGGGATGCCCTTCGTGGTGGACAGCCTCAGCCCAATGCTAATATCAATATTAGGGCTTCCCATAAACCTCTAAGAATGCCTAAGATTGATCCCAGGAAAACAGAGTCAGGATGTCTTAAAGCAGTTGATGGAACTCCTATTGTTAAGCTTGATATGGGTAACATTCAGACTGGCATTGAAGATTTGGAAAAAAGAGGACTAATTTGTCGGTTCGTGGGTTTTCGTCCGAGTCTATCTGCTTTCAAAGTCTAGGCTGCAAAAAGCTGGAAAACTAAAGGTGAGTTACAAATCTCTATTTATCCAAATGGTTATTTTCTTGTTTTATTTGCTAATAATGAAGATAGAGAGAAAACTTTTCAAGGGGGTCCTTGGTTTTTTGGAAGGGCAGGGCTTTTCATGAAGCCCCGGCATACTAAATTTAAAGCCGAAGAAGAGATGCCTTCTATAGCTCCCGTGTGGGTTAGACTCTTTGGCCTCCCTATTGAATTTTGGAATCCTACTATTTTTTCTTCAATTGGAAACTCTTTAGGAACTTTTATGATGACTCGCTGATTGTACTCAAAATTTTGAACATATTATTTATGCTCGGATTTGTGTTTTAATGGATTTTGACAAACCCCTACCTAAAAATATCACATTACAATTTGGGGAAGACACTTGGGAGCAAGTAGTGGACTATGAGAACATTCCTTTTCATTGTAGAATTTGCCATGAATATGGTCATTTGGCCAGTGCTTGCCCAAATAAAATTCCCGATCAAAAGAAAGAAGATATAAACTCAGCAGGTTTCCAAATACCTAAGAAGAAGAACACTAAAAAAAACCAGTTATGAAGGATCAATCAAAGTCATTTGCTAATATGTTTGAAATCCTTTCCACAAATGATGTCCCAAGTGAGGAAGAGGAAATAATGGAAACTGAAATCTTAGAAACACAATTTAAATATGAAGGGAAGAACTCAGAGACAAACCAACAAATCAAAGGTTTTCAACAGAAAAAAAAAAGGAGAAAATTTACACAAGAAAAACAATATTTCAAATGTCAAAACTTCAAATAATGCAAGTCCCAATATAGACTCCATTGAACCATCTAGTAAAATTTTGGTCGTGTATGAGCATTCTTCAAGGTTAGAAGCCATCTCGGATTCAATTGGAATAAGTCAAGAAACAGGGAAAAAAAATTGAAGATGGATTCTAATCAAAAAGTAGGTCGCAAGACCAATCAATATCATATGGTAAAAGAAGGTGAAAAGCTTGTAGAGGAAGGTAAGATTAATGCCCTTCCCAAATTTTTTAGCCCCGGTATTAATGAAGATCATCACTTGGAATATTAGAGGACTCAAAGGGAGTCTTTCAAAACAAAATGAAATTAGAAGAATGATTCAGATAAATCATCCACATCTTGTTTTCCTTCAAGAAACAAAGATGTCAATGGAGGATATGGACTTAATTGCCAATAAAATTTGGCCAGCTAGAAAAGTGGTTTCCCTCAGTTCCCAAGGGACTTTGGGTGGCATTGCTTGTCTTTGGGACCCAAAAGAGGTAGTTATTCACCATATGGTTGGCAGTTGGGGTTTGTTGGCTATAGCTATTCAAAGTAGACATTCCAACCAGATTATGCTCTACATTATTGTTTATGCCCCGACTTCTTTGGAGGAAAAAAGAAGAAAGTGGAAGGATATTACTCATATTATCTCTCATTTTCCTAAATCTTGGATCTTGATCGGAGGAGATTTCAATACCATCCTCTCTCTGGATGAGAAAAGGGGGGGAAATAGAAATTTGGACAAAAGCACCGACCTCATGAGCGAATATATTGCAAACCTCCATCTTGTGGATATCCAACCAGATAATGGCCTTATGACTTGGTCTAACAGAAGGCAAGGCTTAGCTTGTATAATGGAGAGATTGGATAGGTTTTTGCTCTCTGAAAATTTCTTAATCCATGGTCACATTCCTAAAGTGAAGACTCTTAATAATGCTGGTTCGGATCATTGGCCACTCATGGTGGAAATGTGGAAAACCAATGTGAGTTTCTCTCCTTTTCGTTTTCAATTAATGTGGCTTAGAGACATTTCCTTCAGACCTCATGTGCAACAATGGTGGAAGGAAGGTAAACCTAGGCATGGGACTAAGATGTTCTGTTTTGCCAAAATACTGCAATACATTAAATCCAAAATCAAGACTTGGAACTGGAAAGAGTTTGGGGATGTTCATAAAAAAAAACATGAAGTTATTGCTCATCTTGAAAATTTGAATAAGAAAATCCGTTTAGATGGCCTCACAGAGAAGAGAAGTGCAGATGAAATTAAACTCACAACTCAGCTTAGAGGAATGGGAAAAAAGAGAAGAAATCTTATGGAAGCAAAAATCTAGAATTCAATGGCTCAAAGAAGGAGATCGAAACACAAATTTCTTCCACAAATCTCTTCTAGCTCGAAGATCTCACAACTTTATTTCTTCCTTAAAATCAGATTCTGGAGATGTTGTTTATACTTGGGATGGCATGAACTCTATTGTTGTTGATTACTTTTCCAATATTTTTGCTGCTACTCCTCTTGACTCAACTTCACAACAAAATGTTCTTCAAGCAATCCCTTCTCTTATCACTTCCGAGGAGAACTCTATTTTGACTGCTCCTGTTACTATCAATGAGCTTCAACAAGTAGTTTTTAAAATGCAAAAAGGGAAGACCCCAGGTCCTGATGGTTTTCCTATTGAGTTCTACCAAGAGTTCTGGGATATCCTTCATGTTGATTTATTAGAGGTGGTGGAAGAAGCCAGGAAAGCCAAAGAAATTTTGAAGGTTATCAATAAAACTTATATTACTCTTGTTCCAAAAGCTCAAGAGGTTGATCATATCTCAGCTTTTAGACCTATTGCTTTATGTAATGTTCTTCTCAAAATCATTACTAAAATCATGGCAGAAAGGTTGAAGCCTCTTTTGCATAAGATTATTTCCCAGAGCAAGGGGGATATGTGGAAGGACGTCAAATAGTAGATGAGATAGTTCTTGCTCAGGAAGCCATCCATTCCATGGATATGCAAAATTCTCCTTCTATGTTCATTCGGTTAGACTTATCCAAAGCTTATGACAGAGTGGATTGGCACTTCCTTATCAAAGTTTTGAGGCAATTTGGTTTCTCTAAGGATTGGATGGATTGGATTATGGGATGTATCTCTTCAGTTTCCTACTTAGTTCTTATCAATGGCAGGCCTTCTCAGTCTTTCCCAGCTTCCAGAGGTATTAGGCAAGGTGACCCGCTATCCCCTTATTTATTCATCATTCTTGTTGAATGCTTGGGTAGGACTATAACCAAAAAGAGGGAAAACAAAACCCTTGAGGGAGTTACCATTGCTCATGGAGCTAGACCTATCTCTCATCTTCAATTTGTGGATGACTCTACTCTTTTAGGTAAAGCTACAGTTAAGGAAGCTTCTAATATTAAGCAAATCATTAGCTATTTTTCTAAGGCTATCGGGCAGCTTGATCAATGAAGACAAATCTAAAGTTATTTTCTTTCACTGCTCCGCTAGACAGGAATCCATGGTCTTGGATAAATTAAGATATAAGAAGACCTCTCTTCCAATCACTTATTTAGGTATTCCCATAAATATTCAAAGGCAAAAAAATAAATATTGGAATTGGTTGTTGGACAAAGTCAAGAAGAAAATTGGAAAGTGGACCAACAAGTGGCTTTCTTCTAGGGGTAGAATCACCTTGGTAAAATCAGTCCTTCAAGCTATTCCTATTTATGTTTCTTCCATTTTGAATATCCCAAAGTCTGTTCTTCGAGAATTGGATCAAATCAGTCATCGTTTCCTTTGGAGTGGTACTAAGGAGAAAATAAAATGGGCCTTGGTGAAATGGGATACTTTATGTCTTCCTAAGAGTGAAGGGGGGTTAGGATTCCGGTCTTCAATTAATAACAACAAAGCTTTAGCCGCTAAATTATATTGGAGGATGTTGCATAACCCCAATGCTCTTTGGGCCAATAATCTCCATGCTAAATATGCTCGAGAACAAAAGTCCTGAAGACCTTGTTCGCTATCAACTTCCTACCAAAGGTTCTCCCATTTTAGCAGCTTCTTAAGACTCGGTGAGGATTTGATAAAGAAAAAATTATTTTGGATCATTCATAATGGTCAACATGCAAATTTTTGGACAGATTCTTGGGATGGTCACAAGCCTTTGATAACTCGGTTTCCCGATTGGAGGCCTTGGATGGAGGAGCTTCACCGAGCTAATTGGATAAAGGTGGCTAATTATCGTCGGTACCATACTGGTAATTCAAAGGTTGGTAGATATTGGATCCCTATTGAGGACTGGCCTATTCAAATCCCGTAAAGGCAAAGACAAGATATCCAAGGCATCCTTCATATGAGATCCCTCTCTTGGTCCCATGAAAAAGATTGTTTTGGATGGAACAACACTACTAAGGGTGAGTATTCAGTTGCTCAAGGTTATTTGACCTTATGCCATAATAATCCCAACCATTCTTCTGACATATTTTCTCAATTGTGGGCTCAAAAGCTCTGGCCTAAGGTGAGGTTCTTTAATTGGCTTTTATTGCATCGTAGGGTGCTTACTCGTGAGCAACTTATGAAGCATGGTTTTCATGGCCCTTTTAGATGTGAAATGTGTGAAGAGAATGTAGAAAATATCAACCATATTTTTATTGAGTGTACTTTAGCCTCTGAGCTATGGAGGAGAATGGCCACTTTACTTGGCTTACAGTGGTCCAATTTTTTTACTTTTGAACAGATTTGGAGGGATTGGCCTAATCAAGAGGGTGTTGATCATTTTATTAGGCACTTAGTTTGGATGGGTTCTACCATTCTTCTTTGGAATATTTGGAATGAAAGGAACAACCAAATTTTTAATCAAGATAGGAAGGATATTCACTATATTTGGCAAAAGACCATAGCCAACTTAGTTGAATCAGTCCATCAACTCCTTAATCACCCCCAAAACTCCCACCAAAGATGGGATCAAGTGATGCAAATATTGAAGATTAAACCTTCTAAGGGCAACCAAATTAAAGGGAATGTGAGTATTAGTAAGATGGATAGGACTAGAAATTGGCAACCTCCTCCTAAGGATTTTGGAAAAGTCAATACTGATGGAGCCTCTAGAGGGAACCCTGGAAAAGCTAGTGTGGGAGGAATTGGTAGACTTTCGGATGGCTCCCTGGTTTTTACTTTTGCTGAGAATTTGGGTATTCTTTCCAATAACCTTGCTGAGGGGTATGGTATCCTCGGAGGCCTTCAGGAGGCTACTAAGGTTGGATGGGAAAAGGTGTTAGTTGAGTCTCGACTCTCAACTTATGATTAATCTCTTGAAGACTCCTTCTAAGAATCATAAGGTGGATTGGAGAATAAAAAGAATTATTGAGAAGATTCAGTTAATCCAGAGGGGATTTTTGAAAGTTGATTACAATCATGTGGTCAGAGATCAAAACAAGAGTGTTGATGCTTTAGCTAATTGGGCTTTGGACAAAGGTGATCTTACTTGTTATGGCCACCCTCCTATATGGTGGGCTTCTCAAATTAGGGAAGCTCTTCTTTCTATCATTTCTTTGGATGGCTCCAGTTTTGAAGGTACCTAGTTTCTTCTTGTTTTTTTTTTTTTTTCTCTTTGGTTCATTCAGTTTTTTTTAGTTCCCTAGCTCATTCTATTCTTTATTTTGTTTCCTCTGTTGATTCTTGCCTTAATAGTCTTCTGGTCTAGATAGGTCATTGTTTTGTTCATTTTTTTTTTCTTTGTTTTTTTTGTTTAGTTTTTTAAGGTGGGTGGGTTCTTTTGTTTTGTTTTGTTTTTGTGTTCTTTGTGTTGTTTTTTGTTGTTCTTGTGTTTTTGTTGTTTTGTTTTGTTTTTTTTATATATGTTTTTTGTTATTGTTCTTGTGTTTTTTTCTGTTCTTGTTCTTGGGTTTCTCTTTGTTTGTGTTATTTCATGTTTTTATGTGTGAGTGTTTTCTATGTTTTTTGTTTTTGTTTATTGTCTGTTGTTGGTTGTTTTTTATTTTTATTTTTTTTTTTTTTTTTTTTTTTTAGGTTTTGGTTGTGTTTATTTTTCATGTTTTTTTGGGTTATGTCTTTGTAGTGTTCCGTTGTTTTTGTCTTGTTTGTGTTTTGTTATGTGGTTCTTGTGTTTTTCTATGTGGTTTGTGTTGTGGTTTCTTTTATCTTATTGTGCGTGTTTGGTTGTGCTTTTGTTTTTGACACACTCAAGGAGCATGTTTTTTATTTTATTTTATTATTTTTGTTGTTATTTACTTATTTTTAAATTGGTTTTGTGTGTTTGTTTGCTCCTTGAGTATGTCAAAGGTGGTAGGCCAGGTCCGAGTCCCGGGCATTTTTGGTGGAATGGATACCCCCGCCTCCTTGGGTCTTACCCGAAAGTGGCATCCCTTTTGGGATGTTTTCCACAAATAAATATTTATAAATATATATATATATATATATATATATATATATATATATATATATATATTTTAATGTTTATTTTTTTAATTTTGTAACTATGCGACAACATGTTGATTAGGTTGATATAGAACAACCTCTGTAAGAATTGACATTGTGGTAATTTAATGTAATTTCTTATATATATATATATATATATATATATATATATATATATATACCTTACCATATTCTTGTTATAACCTAGTCGAAGATAAGTAATAAAGGTTAGTGACATGTCGAATTGTTGGTAGAATTCAAACTATTATTCAAGTAAACATTCATTTTATTTATTTATTTATTGTTGTATGTCTTATTTCTTTCTATTACTTCAGTTAGCCTTCATGTTAAGAGATTGGATATAAGTTAAATAAAATTTATTTTTAAACGTATATGTTTATGAACATCTACATATGCATAAGCTTCATTGTTTGGTGTTCACCTTCCTCCTCTTCCTCTTCTTTCATTGGTTCTTTTTCATTCTATTTAGGCCTTAATATTGAAGTGATCTTAATACCCATTTCAATCCAATATAACCTATTGAAAAAAAACTAGTCCAACACAAAACAAAATAATATTCTAAGCCATGCATCCAATAAACATCAAGAAAATATTTGTCTTAACTTGCTTTGTCTTTATTTTGATGATCCTTTTACCATTAATGGAACATTATTTTGATTTTCAAGATTTATTAAGATCTTCATAATTTATTTAATTTGGAAGGTTATCTTCTTATTTCCTATTGTATGGTTGTTATGACTATTGTCTAGAAATTAAACATCTAAACAATTTTCAAACACATTTCAAGTGAAAAATATAAAACTAGATGACTACTAACTTTATCTAAACATCTATTTAGTGAAGATTTGTCTAAAGATATTTCCCTTGTTTTCTATATCACCAATGTTGATATTTGAGTAAAATACGTATCCAAGAGAAATATCTATTGACCTATTAATTAATTATAGGTGACTTTGGACTCATCCCATGATTTCTTTAATAAATAACATTGACAAGTCCTTGATCTTTTCAATTGTAGTCATAAGAAGCTTTTATCTTAGAGACACCATTTTTAATAATTTATCTATTATATTTTTAACTAACAAAGCTTGTCCATGACACAACACTTGATTTTAAATAGGTAAAATTTGCTTGTTTTAGACTTTGATTCTTCCATAAATAAACTTTTAAAATTTTCCATTAGCATTTGAAGTCTAACAAGCCTTTATTTAATATCTAATATATATTATATCAAACATCTCAAGCTTCCTTTGACTTGAATGTTGTTGTAATTATCAAGAAAAATAACTCCTAAGGATTTTTTGAATAGAGAATACCACTTTGAAATCTTTTTCCTTTCCTTGTATTCTTTCAATTGCTTCATGTCCATGTATTAGCTTTAAACATCTAATTTCAATTAAAATCTCATAAATCTTAAGAACCAAACAATATCCTCATCTTATTACTTCAAAATTCATAATTAGTCCTCTTAAAAGGGAGGTTATATATATATATATATATATATATATATATATATATATATATATATATATATATATATATATATATATTATATGGTAGAAGGGGTTTTGAAAGGGTCCCCAAACATTTACAAAGGGATTTTGGAAGGGATCCCAAACCATTACAAATCCAAAGAGTATTCAATGAGCTCAAAGGAAGAACATCAATTGGATTGAATCTAGCTTTCAACAAGAGGATCAACCAACAAGTGGAACCAAAAATCCTGCCATATCTGCATTTAAAAAATAAACTTGGAAAAGGGTGTCAAAGGATAAAAACACTGAGAATTTCGAAGCACTTAAGAGAGACTAGGCAAAAAACAACAAGATTTACAGTCAAAGATTGAAAACAAAAAAAATCCCACCCAGCGAGAGTGTGAGGAACCAATAAACCATACCCAACCAATCATTAATGAGTTGCAACCAATGGTGTGAGGAGAAACAACAAAAAATTAGAGGTATGGCATTAAAATATACCAAAAAGAGAAATTAAACACAATTTTTAGCTTTAAATTTGAAAACCCTTGAATCACCCACCGAAAAGAAAAGCAAAAAGATTTAAACTAAAAATTCTACTTGCTTTGAAACCCTCAAAGCTCAACCAATAAACAGAATAAAGGACCCTGCCTTCCTCTAACATGTGGCCCAACCAACATTTGGGACCCTTTCAAGGGATGAAGTCGTGAATATTTATTAAATGATATTAGCTCAACTAATTATATCCTCAACTTTCAAGGAGATCCAAGTTTACATATTATCAAAAGATACATAAATTTTTTTAATTTAAAAATTATTAACTTCTATTGTAAGTGGGCAACTCAACTCATGATTTTGTGGGAAGAAAATATCCTAGGATAAAATTTGAAAGCAAATGAGTTGGATCAATTTTATTTGACTAAATTGTTTACTTTTATTTTAAATATGCAGTCACACTCACAAGAATATGATGACTAGATAAGCTCATCTATTTGAGCTATTTTTATCCAATACTTAGATTCATCTAGGGCCTTAATTTTAAATGCAATCGAGGTAAACTATAGTAGAAAATATGATATGTGTATTTTCATTCAATAAAGGAAATTTGACAAGTATACAGATAACCTTTCAAATTGACTCAAGTTATTATTTTTCCAAAACATGCATGTAGGTATAATAGTAAGCTACTTGTGTGATGGAGAAAGGGTCCTTAAGCCAAATTTAAAATCAAAGAAATGAAATTAATCCTTTTTAACTAATCCAAACATGCAAATTTTTTATAGTATGGTCTATGCTAAAAAATTCTTGAAAATCTATTTTTTAAATCCTAATTACACTGTTTGGAACATAACTTTGTGCTTGTGACTATTTTTATCTATTCAATTTTTGAAAATATTAGTGAGATAACAATAATTTTCATAGCAACCAACAACATTGTGAAAAAAATCTCTAGAGGCCCTTAAAATTGTAAAATAAAATACTTATTAAAAATAGAATTTTCTATATTTAATATTTTGTAGCCAAAATGCATCTCTAACTATTTTTACACATATATAGAAGATAAAACATAAAGTAACAAAGGAATTTATAACTCATGGGAGTTGAATTATCACATTTCCATAGGGGTGACATTTTAACTCAGGAAAGGTGAACCACCACATTTTTATATGGTGGCCTTCCATATTCAATACAATTGATTTTCAAAACACCAATTTTTATATAAAAAGATATGCAACCCTAACTATAAAAGTATGAGTATTGGATGCAATATTATAGCCTCAGATATCTTCTTAGAGATTGTTTGAATTATAGTTAATTTTTAATTCATTCTTTTAATATATATTTATGTTTTGATTTGTTATACTTTATTATTTTTTAATTACACTCTTTCATGAACTTCCTTAATTTTAAATATTGAGTTTTGGATTAGTGGTGTCAGAGTAGTTCATATTTTGAGTGTATTTCCATACACACAAGATCGATATATCAAAAGTTTAGGTATCAAACATGAGATCCCTTTGATTGCCTCTAGGGTTATGCATAAGGGGTTGGACTCAAAATGTACTTGTAAAAAATGATGAGTCCTAATTGAAATAAAGTTGAATCCTAAGAAAATCAACTCAATCATCTTCATGCAAAAATTTTAGGTATTTGAAGCCCTAAAACATAAATTCATCTTTGAGGTAAATTTTGACCTATTAAATCACCTTATAACTTCATAAAAACACCACCATTAGATCAAGCTCAAAAATATCTTTCCAATGAGTACAAATATGTCTATGTTTGGATATATATTGTGGTGAATTGAACCTAAGAAAAACTTGGTCCTGACAATTTTAGGAGAATGGATCGACATCGAGGGTCCTCATATTCACCAATTTTTAATTTTGGAAATCCTAATATTCACTCAATTTGTGAATATTTGTCATTGTGCATAACCTTGATTACCTCCCTTGTCACTCTAAATGGTCTCAAAAAAGAAGAAGAATGGAAAATATTGAGATAGTTGATTCTTTCAAGCAAATCTTGAATGAAGCCCTCATGAAATAGAGGACTACAATGATCGATCAATTTGCTCAAATTCTTCAATGACTCTATACTACATATTCTGCAACCTCATTTGCACAACTTCTCACTACCTTAGCACCATTTAGTGTTTCCACACCTTTTAAGGTGAAATTAAATTTTGATATTCATACTTTTGAAGGAAATCTAATGTTTATGTCCTAGAAAATTAGTTGGATTAGTTATCTTTTTACTTTTCTATAAATAAATTCATCAACAGTGAGAAAATAACTTTTGCACTCTTGAAAGCTTCATTACCACTTCAATAATATTAGGAATCATATTATAACATGGTTATGGAAGAGAATGAAGATGAATTAGTGTTCAAATAAGATAATATCATGGATTCCGTCACGAAAGAATATTATCTCGTGGGATCCTATGAAAACCAATACATGTGATGACAAAAATTGTGTTAAGGTAAATACTAATTTGTTCAAGATAATACTTGTGATTTCCAATCCATGGTATCAAAGTTAGGTATTCAATATATTGAAGGGCGTGGAATTCTCAAGTACTATAGTAGGCGAAAATGATACATTCAAGAGAACGTGGGCCTCTTTGAATTTAACATGTTGGGAGAGGAATATAAACTTATTCTCAAATTGGAACAAAAGCTCAAAAATAAAAATATAAAGGTCAGAGAAAATAATAAAAATTAAACACTAAGTACTAGCTAAAGAAAGGAAAGAGCATTTATCCAAAGAATTAGGATAAAGAGGATGAGCCCTAAAATTATAATTGGAAGCAAAAAAGGACTCTTGTGCACACTTAGATTAATAAATTTTTGGTTAGTTGCATAAGCTATCCTAAATCATTTGAACTTTATATTTCTATAATTACATATAGTTAACAATTAAATGTCAACCCTGTATTTACTTTAAGAGTTAAATATTTTGATATTTTCACTAAAGAAAAAGGGGTTGTACTCAAGTGCCCCACCCTTGAAAAATCACAACTCTCTCCTTTGGAGTTTGAAATTTTACAAAAAAATTTAATTCTCATCTCAATTGAGTTGTTATAACTAGAAACCTACATTTTTCATAAAAATATTGAATTCTTGATTTTCATTTTGTGGATCTTCTGCAATTTTTATGTAAATGCAAATATTCCTAAATTCAACATCCTTCTTCTTGATATTTTATTGAAATAGACTTCACAAAACTAAAACTCCACCTCTACTACCTACACAGTGCATCTAAGCAGAGTAATATTTCTAAAATTTCGTGCTATCATAGTCCACTTTACCAAATCTAGATTGCTAGTTTCCTGCTTAAAGCGTAAGTGCAACCACAAAAATTGTAATAAATATTTCATATGAAAACACATTAATGTTATAAAATATATCAAATATTACAAATGGAAAACATTAAAGTAAATCTTCATCATTATTTAATTTAGAAAAATCAACATTTTCTTTTCAGCTTTAGCCAAACTTACTACTTCCTCTAACCATGGAAAAGATAATTTAACTTCACATTCCTCAATTAAAACCCTTTTATTGGCTAGTTTATCTACACATTTATTTACTTCCGTTAACATATGTGTAAACTTGATTTCTTCAAACCTTGTAGCAAGGTCTTGTATTTCCACAATGATCTCTTGTATGTTCCACGGACACTTTGCATTTCTCAAATTACATTTATTACTGTTAGTGAATAACCTTCCATCCATGCTCTATTTCATTTCATTTGTTTACACATTTTTAACCCTTCCAAAGCCATCCAAGCTTCAAATTTATTATAGTTTTAGATCTACTATTGAAAGCATAATGTGACAAAATCCCATCCCTATTATTTCTAATTATTCCTCTCCTCCAATTGGTCTTGGATTTCCTTTAGATGCTCTATCAAAATTTAATTTGACCAACTCCACTTCTGGTGGTTTCCACTTTATATTCTTTGTCTTACTTTTGTTTCTTCTATTCCCAATATAACTCCATTTGATGAGTTGACCCCATTTATCAAGGCTCTCAACTTCAATATTGAGGATTGAGTGAGTTGATAGGGTTGGTTTAAACTTATATGTGGTTAAAGAAATATTCATTTTCATTACTCTAAACTCCTTTCCTTTCCCGTAAATAGATTTTTTTTCCTTTCTAGCCATATAGTTCAAAATATTGTATCTTTTGATATATCCTAGATTGCCTATAACACCTCACTATTAAAAGTGCTTTATCATTGCTTTAACCATTCTTCAACTTTGTCATTCATCACCACATATTTACCAAACATATTAAGAATCCATTTACATAGTTTCTAAACTATTGAGGAGTGTCCCAATAGATGGTATATACTCTCCTCCTTTTTACATAGAACACATTGTGAGGGGACATGAAAACCTCTTTTTATAAGGTTATCCTAGGTTAGTTATCCTATTACCTACTAGCCAAACAAACATTTTAACTTTAGGAATGCTTGGGGTATCCCAAATATCTCTCCATACTCTTGCAGTATTCGTATTTTGTTGGTTCTTTACATTATATCAACTTCTTTTTATGTATTCTCCTAATCTATTCAACTCCTAAATTAGCTTATCCTTGGCTCCCTTCAGAAAAATAATTATTGTTATCTTTCTGCACAACTACCTTCTAGCATAAATATCTTGTATACTTGTAAAAAAAACTTCTTTCTATTTGTATCTTTCTTCTTGATCATTGTACATAATTTTTGAAACACTATCATTATATCTTTCTTGAAATAATCTCATCAATGGTTTCGAAATTGGATCTAGATTAAGTGGCTTTTTATCACATAAAGTATCCATCCAAATAAAAAAAATTATCCGATTCCCACCACCCATCCTAGACCTTTAGTCACTAAATCCATTGATTTTTTTAAACCATTTTCCAAAGTACAAAATCATATGGTAGTTAGAATGCAAGGTTGAGTCATTGGACTCAGTACTTAAAAAAATTCTTGCCCATTCTCTTTGACTCTCTTTGGACAATCTTCAAATTCCTTTTCCCCTTAGTTTAACTATGTTTGCATCCATAAGAACTCTTAAACTAAGACCTTCCTCATCACACACCTTACCTCACTTCACCAAATGAAAGCTATTTTTATCATGTTATCTTGACCATAAAAAAACCACACATAATATAGATTAAACTTTTTTTTTTGCCACTTTAAACATAATATATAAGAATATATAATATATTAAAATAGTCTCTAAGACTAATTTAATTAACTACACCTATTAGTGATAACAATACCTTTAATTTATTTTGAATTTTACTTCCATAATCATACTTCCACGATGAAAACTACACCTATTAGTGATAACAATACCTTTAATTTATTTTGAATTTTACTTCCATAATCGTACTTCCACGATGAAAAGCATTCTATGCCTAGTCTGCTTAAACATTTCACTTGATTGCTCATAGGACAAAATTAGAAAAACAATTCTGAGATCAAACAAAGTAACAATTATAGATGCATTAGAAAAACAATTCTGAGATCAAACAATCTAACAATTATAGATGCATTAATTTAATTAACTACACCTATTAGTGATAACGATGCCTTTAATTTATTTTGAATTTTACTTCCATAATCATACTTCCACAATGAAAAGCATGCTATGCCTAGACTGCTTAAGCATTTCACTTGATTGCTCATAGGACAAAATTAGAAAAACAATTCTGAAACATAAATATTCCCATTGAGATCAAACAAAGTAACATCTATAGATGCATTAATGCATCTAAGTTAGTGTGGAGGGGAACACAAAGCTTGAGAAGCTAAGTACAATACAACCCTCCAATGAAGACAAATGCATGATTGGCAACCAAAGTGCCAATTATTACCACCATGGGACAGAATACACAACTTTCAGAACATATGGTTGTTGCGGCAACAACAATTGTTCTCCCCAACATCGTCTGCAATGCAGGGGGTCACAATCTTCCCATTCGGAAACCATTTTGGTCTGTTCTCAATCAGTTCATTTGCAAATTGGTTCATCTTCTCAGTGGTTACATGGGGCGTCGCAACAACATGGGAAATTTTCCCCTGGCAGGCAAGTTGCCATTTGCGCACAAAAGTCTCATCTTGTGGCCTTTCAAACACAACGGTGTTGCTAAACTTGTTTACCATTACACTAATCCCAGCAGACCATAATCGATCCCTCAAGCAAATTGCATTCTGGAGGCATTCTTCAACTTCTTTCTGTAAGCCCCGACGATCTTTGAGATTCAAGGTGTACCAGAGAAATAAGGAAGGATGCCCATTGCGACTACCCATAATCGTTGCATCTACAGAAGCAAGATATTCCACATTTGTTGAAAGGGCTTGTATGTGCTCAATCCTTGTTATTTGAACACCACATGGCATAGGACATCCTACAAACTTATGTCCAGAGATACTGACACTTCCTATTGCCTTCTTAAAAGTAACCTTTGGTGCCTGTAAGAGAAGCGAAGAACAAAGAATCAATGTGGCAGCATTACCTTTATAAATGTAACTAAATATAATAGAGACTGTGTAAGATATAATGTCTAAACTAGAACTTCATTGAAAAATGAGCCATAATTTGGGGTCTTACCTCCTTAACAAAAGGCATCATTATCCCAAAAGAGCCGCATCACAATGGATGTAGAATCGGTCCCGAGTAAACCCAGTTTCTTCAAGTTTTTTGATTACCCGTGGTTCCTGACATCATATATCGAGATACAGTTCACAAAGTCAAAGCATAAACTAGTTTTAAGAAAATCTGCCTCACAAACTGCAAACTAAAATGTCAAGGTGCACCAGTAATAGCTTTGGAAAGATGAAAACCTTACACAGAATAAAAACTTTTAACTGCATATCAATCCCATTCCCAAATTAAGCTTACATGATTATAACTTATAATGGCATGCATAGACACTGTTCTCTTGATATAAAACACATGATTGAACCTACCAATATTGACGTTGACAATTGCAGGTTTTTCCTTGTTTTGAAGTAGCCTTCTTTTGAAATCGTGGCAGTCAATCTCACCAGAGGTCTTGCGTCTCCACCTTTACCAATTCCATTCTATACATTCGTGCCGCTTTGAAAATTGAATAATGAGTCTCCTTGGATGCATACAAAATGCCATTGGAAGAACCTCCCTCCTGCAAAAGAATAACAGCACAAGATAAGTTGGTAATATGAGGCATAAATAGAAAGAAATAAGAAATTTCAACCTAAATTCAAGAAGGTACAAACCCGACTAGAACGCCATGTAAATTCCCTTCTGTGCCACCATTTGTAATGTATCCCCAGTACTCATGTTTCTCTAATTCCCAGAGGCGGGCAAACCAGTCCAAAACCTCAACCTCAAACTGCCTAGAATGCATTATGTTGGGATTCATTGCATAAAATATAAAATACAGAAGAGCAATAAACAAGCAAGACAAGAGAAAACACGACATATAATGTGGTTCACCTAGTGTGGGTTACATCCACCAAGAAACACCAGTATTTTGCATTAACACCAATACAATCTCTGAAGGGAGTAATCCTGCAACACAACCAGTTGCAAATTCCTCTTCAAAACACCAACATCTCCACACAATTACTTTAACAATAATTCAACATGCAAACACTCTTGCATCAAGCTCTACATCAAGCTTCCTGATCTCTCTACCGAAATGCACAATCCTATTCACTCCCCATAAACAAGATACAATCCTCTCTACCGAAGGTATTACATAAATAGGGAAACCCAGTTACATGCATGCTAAAATAAGCATCCTATAATTAACCCAATCCCCACTTAAGGCTTAGTTCAAACTTACAATCCTCTCTATCGGAGGTTATGTATAAGGAAACTAGTTACATGAATGCTAAAACAAGCATCCTATAATTAACCCAATCCCCACTTAAGGCCTACTTCAAACTTAGAAAGTTTACAATTAGAAAAAATGTTAATTTTAGCCAATCCTAAAATTAACTTTTCTTTTTCCACCTCTAGTTCGGGATTGGTCATCAACAGTCCAGTTAAGGAACAAATAATTGTTTTATCCATATTTAGCCGAGATCGGACTCCACAACCTAACAATCTCCCACTTGGAGACTGATCCACAACAACTCTACCACTGTTGCATCCGCCAAAGAATATCTTCAAGCCAAACAAGAAATGTCAACTCCTCCAAATTTTTGTAACCATGCTCTGAACCACCACACCGAATTTGTGTCATCCACGCACTTCTATCCTGTGATCAACAAGCAACACACAGTATCTCTACCACAAACCAGTGATAATAACAACATCCTCATAATTACTTTGTATCATGGTGAATCAAACATCACCACCATGGCAAGATCTACATACTATGGATGACCCATAGCATGCACACACACAATATGGCTTTGCCACTAGCTTCGAAATCACACTCCCCGAGTGTGGAATTACATTTCAAATTAGGGACTTGGGGTCGCAATGATTCAAAACTATAACCATATTATGTGTTCCATCCTAAAAAATCATACATTAAATCCTAAGCCATGTCCATATTCTTGGACACGTCTCCCAGTTTCCACTACTTGAGAACTCTCGTCCTCCAACATCAATGTCAAGACCAGCCATATCAGAAAGTATCAAAATTTTACTCATTAGATTCACATCTGACCTTTCTCCTCCATCTCTATCCCGAGACCAGTAATCCTTTTTTAGGTGCCCCTTCTTGCCACAATGGTGAGAAACCAGGGCCCTTCCACTCTCGTTGCATAACGCCTGGAAATTCTTTACCATATTCAGTGTCACACTGAATAGCTCCATCATAGTCCTTTGTGAAAGAGCTCCGCAGTTACTTTCTACCAAACGGAACAAACACCCTGAACTTCCCTTCTTTCGTCATTGCTCCCACTCAAGTCAAGCTCCCACTCAATCCTAAATCTCAAACTTGCTCTAATACGCCCCTAGAAGTGGGTGATGTTGCCACCTCCTCCATATTGTGATGAAATTTCAAAACCCTAAGTTTCAATTCCTAAGGTGGATGTGATTTACTTGGTGTCATATTTCTCCTATCTTTTTGCCTTCTCGTAGTACTCAATACTTGGATGTGGAACATGGGTAAAAACAAGTTATATGGCACAACATTTTAAAGTTCATGCACAATCCACCAAATGTGCCCAAAGCTAAATTTTCACTTATTAAAGCTTCAAATGTGGTTATACTTTCCATTCTTCATTTAGATGATAGTCTCGAATTCAAAGGCACAACATATGACTAGAAACGTAACTAGATTGTGCATGAGTTCCCTTTGTTTGTTTTTTTTTTTTGCTAGAAAATGAAGCTAGATCTAATGAATATCATAGCTTAATAATTACCGTAAGTTGCATCCATTGTTTCATGCGGATGTGGTAAACTCTAACATCTCATTGTAAATAAGAAAACTTATCACAAGTGTATGTCCAAGTGTCTATCGTGGTGATGTCTTTGTATAAGGAATTAGTCCTTGAAGATTGTTCTCCATCAAATTGAGTATGATATTATAAATATAAATACCCTTCGCATGTGATAGGGTGAACCTTAGTAAACACATGGGTGAACATTTCAGCCAGGAAGGTTTCACGATGCCAAGACTTGCTATTTTCTAATGTCATCCTTCCAAGGCAGTAGAATTTGAAGAACACAAGCTTATACTGAGAGGGGGTGAACAGTATAAGATAAAACTTTTCTCTTTTCTTTCCAAAGCAATAACTTCAAATAATATCAATGCAATAATGAAACAATGCACAAATCACCACACACATAAGAGACAAATATTTAACGTGGAAACTCCCTCTTGGGAGAAAACCATGACAAAATATTGCTTATATATTTCTTTAATAAATTTCATGGGCACCAACCCACAGGAGACACCAATCCCCTATACAAGTTTGTGGACACCAATCCATAGGAGACACCAATCCCCTTGCTTAAGTTCATGGCCTGAGACACCAATCCCCTTTGTTGGTTCATGGACACCAATCCACAAGAGACACCAATCCCCTCTACTCTGGTTTGTGGACACCAATCCATAGGAGACACCAATCCCCTCTACTCTGGTTCATGGACACCAATCCCCTTTTCTCTGGTTCATGGACACCAATCCATAGGAGACACCAATCCTATCTTCTCAAGTCTGCTCCAAATATTACTCTCAAATCTGCTCCAAAACCTACTCTCAAATCTACTCAAATCTGCTCCAAAACCTACTCACAACACTGCTCAAATCTACTCCAAAATTTTCTCAAAAATCTGCTCAAACCTACTCCTAAATATGCTCTCCAACACTGCACAAATTTGCTCTTAACCTTGTGTGTTGAATTGGAGATGCTAATACCTTTCTTTTCTTCCTCTTGTAGATAGTTGAAAAGTCCTTCCTTTCAATTTGATGCTTGGGTGAAGATGTGCATTAATCCCTTCACTCTATCCTTGCACTATATGACACTTCCAAATCTACCTCAACAAAAATGTTGACCTTTCTTTTGTATGTGCAATCCAAATCTATCTTAACAAAATGATGTACTCCAAATCTATCTTCAACAATAATGATGCACCTCAAATCTATCTCAACAAAGATGATGCACTTCAATTTATCTCAAAAATGATACACTCCAAATCTATCTTATAATTTTCTTTTTGTTTCAATTTCAAATCAAACACTCTTATCACTCCAATAATAAAACTTACAAAATATAACTTTTATTAAAAATTGACTCCTTATATCTCCAACTTTTAAAGACAACAATATTTGCTTCAAAATATAAAACTCAAAATAGCAAACCCTTTTCTAACTCATTCCATTGTAATGCATCTAATAATACCTTGTATTCCCTTTTCAAAATTGATTCCTTATCTCTTCACACTTTTATAAAATTAAACAATAATTTGTACCTCTTATGGCATGCGCAAAACAACCTTTCAAGAGCAAGCAATCATGTGGTGATGGGCCTTTATAGAGATGTATCTTTTCTGCTTCACGTTTTCCTTTGTAACACTCCCTATCACAAAACCATCAACAACCGCATAGCACACCATGTGCTCTTTGACTACCGTTGATCTCTTTTGCGTTTTCCTAGGCATTCATTTCAGCTGATGTGAATGTCTGTGATGTCGTTTGTTCACTCACAAGATGAATTGAAGTTTCCCTACCATGAAATCTACCCTAAAATTTCTCTGATGCTCTCATTGTGTCATCGTGGAAAGCATATCAGTTCTGCATTATTGTGTAGTCACCGTTTACACTAGCAAACCCAGGTCTTCTCTCTTCATTGTGCAATCAGGAAAAATAATTATTCTTTTGCCAAACGTTCTCGGATAAGCCAACGAAAATCACAAGAAAATGTTGTCCTCACCAATAGATATATCTGTTAAACATTTAGCAATTTTGAAATATTTTATTTAAATAAATCACCATACCATTGTGCTTAACACAATTGCTTTAGACGACGTCCTTTCTCTTATTTTATTTGGATCTCGATTCTTGTTATTTCAAAAACTTCTTTTTGTCGCAATCTACCACACTACCTTTCACAATGCTCTTTTCTTTCTGTCGCAAGCTACCAAGTTGTCTTCCATAACACCATCGTCCACAAGAGCTATGTTCTCTACATCTTTGTCTCACGAGCTCCCACACGAGCTACATTCATTGTACCTTTGTCTCATGAGCTCCCACATGAGCTACGTTCGCTATACCTTTGTCTCATGAGCTCCCACATGAGCTACGTTTATTGCACCTTTGTCTCACGAGCTCCTTTAGCAGGTCTTCATTTGCTGCACCTTTGTTCTCACAAGCTCCAATTGCAAATATTCTATCATTATCCCTTTGTTCTCACAAGCTCCGATTGCAGATATTTGTTCGTTGCACCCTTATTTTTGATTTTCTAGTCACAAGTCTTCTACAATAATGCTCATTCTTTTGTTTCGTTGGTCACATGTCTTCTATTATAATGCTCTTGTTGGCTACAAGTCTTCTATATCAGTGCTCTTCTTTGGTTTTGTTGGTAGTAAGTCTTCTATATCCACGCTCTCCTTTAGTTTTGTTGGCCACGAGTCTTCTATATCCACGCTCAATATTTTTTATTCAAAACCTCATTAAAATGAGTTTTGGCCTCTTATATATATGCAAATGTTTCACTTTCCTTTTGACACCCAAAGTCATCCCTCTTACTTTTCAATAATATTATGCAAATGTTTCACTTTCCTTTTGGCACCCAAAAGTCGACCTTCTTGCTTTTCAATAATATTTAAATATTTTTTATTTAAATATAACAAACCTTTATAATACTTTAATATTTAAATATTTAATTTAAATATTAAAGCATACACCATCATTAATAATAAAGTATACTCCACTACTAATATTTTCTCAAGCACACCATGGTTTGCCAATCACCAAGTCTACCTTTGACATCAATGACAACTCAAACAACTCAATAATTCTAACAATCTCTCCCTTTGTCATTGATGGCAACCCTACAAAGAATCTGTCCTTTACTGCAACATGATCACAAACTGCTCCCCCTGACTAGTTTCTCTCCTCCTTACTAAAAACTCTCCCCCTTTGACATCAATGGCAAAGGCTCCTTGGGGCTGTAAGATAAGACACTTGACAATGCCCCCTTCCTCCCTGCTCTTACTTGAGACTTCAATTATGAGATGGGAGTGAAACTCCCAAATTACTATGTTCCTCTTCTTGTTTTATTTTCTTTCTCCAAACTTTGGAGGTCATACCCTTTTGAACATTTTGACCATTCTCCTTTTTGCTTGACTTCGGAAATTCAGGGAACACTGTTCTACACCATTTAGCTCTATGCCCAAAATTGTTGCAATTGTAACAAATGATGTTGTAGTCCATGAAAGGTGTAAATGAATTGAAATTTCTTCTGCAATTTATAGCTTTATGACCAAATTTGTGACATGAAAAACAATGACCTTGGAAGGAATATTGAAACCTATCTGATTGCCTTGGAGGATATTGTTGCATGGTTCTCTCATTGCTTTTTTTGTGATGGTCCTTGTTCCTTGATGGTGCTTTGTTTTCTTCCTCATTGATGCTTCCACTTCTCAACACATCAGCATAGGTTTTAAGCTCTTCTTCAATTACTTTCTTTGATGCTTCTATTTCTTTTGAGCTTGACTCCCCCTTTTGTTTCTCTTGACCTTCTTCAAAACCAAGTCCAATATTTATAAATGGAGATCTCTGTACTTTGATAATATCATCCAATATTTTTGAGCTTTTCCTAAACTGATATATCTTATCATTAAATTTTTCAAGTCCCTTCCTTAGAGAGACAACTTCATGTTCTAGTCTTTCACATTCCAACTCTTTTGCCTTTAACTGCTCAACCATACCTTCTTCAATTCATTTTGCCTCTTCAACTTTCACCTTCAAGTTGGTTAGATCTTGTAGAAGCTTTTCTTTTGTTTCCTTATCCTCTTGTACTTGGGCCTTCAATCTTGAGTTCTTCTTTCTAACCCTCTTCAATTCTTTAAGAGCAACAACAAGTTCCTCTTCTATATCAACCATGGCTTCCTCTTCATTTTTTGAATTTTTCTCTTCTTCTTGGTCTTCAACAACAGGATCATCTTCTTTCTCTTCTATGGCCAAAAATAGGATTTCTTCTTTTTCACTATCGGAGAGACTTTCATCATTGTCTAGAGGAATTGCTTGCTTCTTCAACATAAAAACTCTTCTTATGTCTTTGAAAGATCTTTTTCTCATGCTTGCTTTGACCGTGCCTATTTTTCTTTTCATGATAAAATTTTCTTTCTTTCTATTTCTTATATTCCTTTTCTTCTTCACTACTACTACTTCTAGCTTGTGGGCAATTAGATGCATAGTGACCAAAGTTACCACAATTAAAACATTTCACAGTATGCATACCTTTGTGTTTTCTTGGACCCTTCTTATTTCTTCTCACAAAGTTAGCTTCTTCTCCACTACTTGATTCTTCACTTGATTCTGGTTCCTTATTCTTTGTCTTCTTTGAAGCTTTGAATGTGGCCTCCCTTTTTGATGTTTGATCTTTCTCAGTCCTCATATCATAGGCTATGAGAATTCCATGTAGCTCATCCATGCTCAAAGTTTTGAGATCCTTCATTTCTTCAATTGCTGAAACCTTTGCATCAAACCTCATGGGAAGTGACCTCAAGATTTTTTGAACAATATTAGAGTCTTCAATACTTTCTCCAAGTCCACGAATGGTGTTGACAACCTCATCAACATGAAGCAGATACCTAGCAATATCTTCCTCATCTTTCATCTTCAAGTCTTCAAACTTCCTCCTATGGGTTTGAAGTTTTGCCATTTTAACCTTGTCATCTCCTTCATATGTTCTTTGTAACTTGTCCCATATTTCTTTTGCTGAAGTGCATTGCATGACTTTCACAAACTTTGATTCACATAACCCACTTAAGATTGCATTCATTGCCCTGGCATTATTTTCGTATGGTTTCTTACCATTTGCATCCATGGGAGGAGTTGTAGGTGGTGTGAACCCATTCTCAATGGATTGCCATATATCATATCCATGTGCCATCAAATAAGTTTGCATCCTCACACTCCAGAAAGCATAGTTAGTCCCATCAAACAATGGATTCCTATTTGATGAAAACCCTTCCTGATGTGCCATGTGTGTTCCTGTAAGATCTTCCTTCAAGCTGTTAGGCTTTCATGAAGGAACCCGCTCTGATACCAATTGAAGAACACAAGCTTATACTGAGAGGGGGGGTGAAAAGTATAAGATAAAACTTTTCTCTTTTCTTTCCAAAGCAATAACTTCAAATAATATCAATGCAATAATGAAATAATGCACAAATCACCACACACATAAGAGACAAATATTTTACGTGGAAACTCCCTCTTGGGAGAAAACCATGGCAAAATATTGCTTATATATTTCTTCAATAAATTTCGTGGGCACCAACCCACAGGAGACACCAATCCCCTATACAAGTTCATGGACACCAATCCATAGGAGACACCAATCCCCTATACAAGTTCATGGACACCAATCCATAGGAGACACCAATCCCCTTGCTCAAGTTCATGGACACCAATCCATAGGAGACACCAATCCCCTTCTCAAGTTCATGGACACTAATCCACAAGAGACACCAATCTCCTTTCTCAAGTTCATGGACACCAATCCATAGGAGACACCAATCCCCTCTACTGGTTTGTGGACACCAATCCATAGGAGACACCAATCCCCTCTACTCTAGTTCATGGACACCAATCCATAGGATACACCAATCCCCTCTACTCTAGTTTATGGACACTAATCCACAGGATACACCAATCCCCTCTTATCTGGTTCATGGACACAAATCTATAGGAGACACCAATCCTCTATGCTCAAGTTTTCTCCAAAGCCTACTCTCAAATTTTCTCTAAAATCTGCTCTCAAATCTGCTCCAAAACCTGCTCTCAAATCTACTCAAATCTTCTCCAAAACCTTCTCACAACACTGCTCAAATCTGCTCCAAAACCTACTCACTACACTGCTCAAAAATCTGCTCAAACCTGCTCCCAAATCTGCTCTCCAACACTGCATAAATCTGCTCTTAACCTTGTGTGTTGAATTGGAGATGCTAATACCTTTCTTTTCTTCCTCTTGTAGATAGCTGAAAAGTCCTTCCTTTCAATTTGATGCTTGGGTGAAGATGTGCATTAATCCCTTCACTCTATCCTTGCACTATATGACACTTCCAAATCTACCTCAACAAAAATGTTGACCTTTCTTTTGTATGTGCAATCCAAATCTATCTTAACAAAATGATGTACTCCAAATCTATCTTCAACAATAATGATGCACCTCAAATCTATCTCAACAAAGATGATGCACTTCAATTTATCTCAAAAATGATACACTCCAAATCTATCTTATAATTTTCTTTTTGTTTCAATTTCAAATCAAACACTCTTATCACTCCAATAATAAAACTTACAAAATATAACTTTTATTAAAAAATTGACTCCTTATATCTCCAACTTTTAAAGACAACAATATTTGCTTCAAAATATAAAACTCAAAACAACAAACCCTTTTCTAACTCATTCCATTGTAATGCATCTAATAATACCTTGTATTCCCTTTTCAAAAATGATTCCTTATCTCTTCACACTTTTATAAAATTAAACAATAATTTGTACCTCTTATGGCATGCGCAAAACAACCTTTCAAGAGCAAGCAATCATGTGGTGATGGGCCTTTATAGAGATGTATCTTTTTTGCTTCACATTTTCCTTTGTAACACTCCTTGTCACAAAATCATCAACAACCGCACAACACACCATGCGCTCTTTGACTGTCACTGATCTCTTTCACATTTTCTTGGGCGTTCGTTTCAGCTGACGTGAATGTCTGTGATGTCGTTTGTTCACTCACAAGATGAATTGAAGTTTCCCTATCGTGAACTCTACCCTAAAATTTCTCTGATGCTCTCATTGTGTCATCGTGGAAAGCATATCAGTTCTGCATTATTGTGTAGTCATCATTTACACTAGCAAACCCAGGTCTTCTCTCTTCATTGTGCAATCAGGAAAAATAATTGTTCTTTTGCCAAACATTCCCGGATAAGCCAACAAAAATTATAGGCAAATGTTGTCCTCACCAATAGATATATCTGTTAAACATTTAGTAATTTTGAAAGATTTTATTTAAATAAATCACCATACCATTGTGCTTAATGCAATTGCTTTAGATGACGTCCTTTCTCTTCTTTGATTTGGATCTCGATTCTTGTTGTTTCAAAAACTTCTTTTTACCGCAATCTACCACACTGCCTTTCACAATGCTCTTTTCTTTCTACCGCAAGCTACCAAGTTGTCTTCCATACCACCGTCATCCACAAGAGCTATGTTATCTTCATCTTTGTCTCACAAGATCCCACATAAGCTATGTTCACTGCACCTTTGTCTCACGAACTCCACATGAGCTGCGTTTGCTACGCCTTTGTCTCACAAGCTATGTTTGTTGCAGCCTTGTCTCATGAGTTCCTTTAGCAGGTCTTCATTCACTACACCTTTATTCTCACAAGCTCCAATTGTAAATCTTCTATTGTTGTTCCTTTGTTATCATAATCTCCAATTGTAGATCTTTTTTGTTGTGCTCTTATTTTTTATTTGCTGATCACAAGTCTTCTACAACGACGCTCATTCTTTTGTTTTGTTGGTCATATGTCTTCTATTATAGTGCTCTTACTAGCCACAAGTCTTCTATATCAGTTCTCTTCTTTGGTTTTACTAGCCATAAATCTTCTGTATCCACGATCTCCTTTAGTTTTGTTGGCCATGAGTCTTCTATATCCGTGCTCAAGATTTTTTATTCAAAAACCTCATTAAAATGAGTTCTGGCCTCTTATATATGCAAACGTTTCACTTTCCTTTTGGCACCCAAAGTCGGCCTTCTTGCTTTTCAATAATATTTATATAAATCTTTTTTATTTAAATATAACAAACCTTTATAATACTTTAATATTTAAATATTAAAGCATACACCATCATTAATAATAAAGTATACTCCACTACTAATATTTGCTCAAGCACACCATGGTTTGCCAATCACCAAGTCTACCTTTGACATCAATGACAACTCAAACAACTCAATAATTCTAACAAAATCTGAATAATTGCACTTTGCATGGGCTGTTTGAATTTTGACCTGAAATACTATGTGTAAAGTCCAATCTAATTATTCACTCAAGAGCATCTACGTGAAGGCTACTTGTATCATTTCCTTTGGATGAATTTTCTTAAAGATGAATGGCCTGTGTTTAAGTTTATGCCATCCATGATGATAAACAACAACCTTCTTAAAGATAAGTGACGTGTGCTTATAACATCCACACTTTTAAATTAAGTTTTCATGGGGACCTTGCACATCTTGTTAAATTATTACATATATATATATATATATATATATATATATATATATATATATATATATATATTTCTTTTTATGCAATGATTTTGGAGAAGAAATAATTAATTTCACAAAATGACGTATATTTCCAGGCTTATGCAGATGCTTCACACTTCATTAGGCTTATGTGTGTATTATTTCCCATAGAGTCTTATTGATTTTACTCTTATTAGATACATGACTTAAGTTATGGTATTTTAATGAGGATTCACTATGGACATATACTTAGTAAATATGCTACAAAAATATACTACAGGAATGGGACATGAAAACACACTATAGAGACTTATTATGGAATTATACTATAGAAACAAGCTATAGATGTTTATTACAAAATTATATTATAGAAACTTATTACGAAATTATACTACAGAGATGAATTACAAACGTATATTATGGAAACATATTACATAGACTTCTTAAGGATTTATGTTATAGAAATGAGTTACAAACATATATTATGGAAACTTATTACAAAAGAAATTATTATAGAATTATTTTAATTGTTTTTTCCTTTCTCTCCCCCAAACTAAATTTTTGGCTATATAGCCAAAACATACAAGGGGGAATATTTTATTCACGGAGATTTATTATATATAATTCTTATTTTATCTTATTTATGAATGTGGGATGTCTACTTATTTATATATCAATTACTTATTCAAGCTAAGCCATTTAAACAAGATTGTAGGATAATAAATCTTCTTGAAATAGGATTGTTTGTTCCCAATATCAAGATGTTCTACAAAAACATTGATGTCTTCCTTGACCTTTGATAAAATATTCCATGGGCTACATAACAAACCTTTCTAATGTCCTAGAGAGATCAATTTCTATGTTCTACTTTCTTTATTATCATTGTGGAGCTCCTCATGATTAAAAAATGATAATAAGATTAAATTAATGTCAATCATCAATACTTTGGTTTGCAGAACTAGGTCTTATCAATTGTGGACACATTCAAAACTTGTTTAGAAAAATAAAGTAAGATAGTCGTTCTGGTATCATATTTGTTTTACCATTTTATTGCCCCCTTTTTTCTTTTATTACATATATATTTAAGTTCAAGGGATACAGAGCTTTGGGGAATCGGATTCCCAACCACTCTATCAAAGTCTTGATGGGAATTATCACCCTATCCTTACTACTTTACTCCCTAAGTAAGAAGATTTAAGGCTTTGGGGAATCGGACTGCATAACCATCTAGATGGAAATGTAATCCTATCCTTACTACCCTCTCTTTTATTTGGGGAAGAAATTAGAACTTTGGGGAATCAAACTTGCATAACCATCTAGATGGAAATGTAATCCTATCCTTACTATTATTTTCTTCCTTTTATTCATATGGGGAAATAAGAAACAAGGTATTTTACTACCTTGTTTCATTAATTTATGATACCATCACGACTATATGACCTCCCTTCCGTAAGGTAAGAATATATCTTCACACACTGAATCTGACTTCTTCCTTAAAACCTGGTATTGTGATTGAAAGTGATGAATGATAAGATGAATAAAAATATTTTATGTTAGAACTCCATCATGAAATAAAGGAAGCATATTTAAAGAACATAGTGTGACCTTCTAGTTCATTTTCAAGAAATATTATTGTTCCATGATAATCTTCTTTCATTGGTCAAGTAGTGTAAATATTTTTGTCATCCATCTTATTTACTGGTACTTATACATCCAAACAAGAGGACTGATTAGACTACATTATTTTAATGACTGCACTTATTTGCTTAGTATATACTAGACTACAAAGCAACAATTTATTTCTTATTTTAATAGTTTTATGTTGCTTTTAGATAGAGAAAGAGAAGTTCTTATTTAATGGTAGTTGATTGCATTTCAGAAATGAACTACAAATCAACTTGTTGCTTAAGGTGGTTTAAAATTTTTGTTTTAGATAATGGCTTCCTATAGAGCTTAAGCCTATGTCCATTAACTAATAACCTTCATGTTGAATTATCAATGGGCTTAAGTTTAATTGTACCATTCCCAAATATTTCTTCAATCTCATAGGGTCCAAGCCATCGCATCCTTAGCTTTCCTTGGAAATCTTGGAAGTAGGAATCAAATAGCAAGGCCCAATCTCCTGGTTGAAATATTCATGGTACAATATGTTTATCATGCCATTTTTTCCTTTGTACTTGCATTAGTTCTATCCTATGTAGTGCCTCTAATCTTCTTTCATCTAGAACATTTAATTGTTCCAACCTAGCCTTTTGTGCTTGATCCAAATCCATGTCAAGTTTTACCATTGTGCAAAGAGTTTCAATTTCAAACTCAATAGGCATAATGGCTTGCTTCCCATAGACCATTTCATAAGGTGATAGTCCTGTGGTGGTTTTCCAAGTTGTGTTATAGGCCCATGTAGCTTCTTTCAATCTCTCTACCCAATCAACCCTATTGGTGGCTACAATTTTTGTTATAATATTTTCAAGTTCTCTATTTGTAACCTCTACTTGCCCATTAGCTTGAGGATGATATGGTGATGTCTTCCTATGTTTGATTTGATATATTTTAACAAAATGCTCAATCACTTTGGAGATGAATTGAGACCCTTGGTCTGAAACCAATTCTCTTGGTGCTCCAAAATGTTGCATGATGTGTGTATAAAGGAAATCAGCTATGGGTTCAGCTTGTGCTCATGGCAAGGCTTTTACTTCAGCCCACTTAGTAACATAATTTGTGCACACAAGTATATGTTTATTGCCTTTACTTGGAGGATCTATTGGGCCAACAAAGTCAATTCCCCATTTCTCGAATGGTTCAAACATTATTTGTGGTACTAAAGGCATCTCCATTGTGGGTGTAGGTTTGCTAGCCCTTTGACAAGCATCACATCGATCAACAAACCTATGAGCATCCCTACGCATAGTAGGCCAAAAATAACTTGTTTGAAGTATTTTACTAATTATCCTTTGAGTAGCATAATGGCCTCCACAAGGTTCTTCATGTGCTACCCGAATGATGTCATATACATCATCTTCTTGCACACATCTTCTAATCACATGGTCAGGACAAGATTTAAACAATGCTCCATTGATCCACATATAAGGGACACTTTGGTGTACTAACTTCCTATGCTCATATGGTGTAAAACTTTGTGGCATCTTTCCTGTTACCAAATAGTTTACAATATCGACATACCAAGGAGTGAAAACTAAAAGAGCAAACAAATGTTCATCTAGAAAATTATCGAGAATCAATTCATCATCATCAAATATATATGAGACAAATGATCTACAATGACATTATCCTTACCTATTTTATCTACAATTATGACATTAAATTCTTGCAATAAGAGAAACCATCTAATCACTCTTCCTCCAACTATGGTTTTGTTCATCAAATATTTGATGGTAGAGTGGTCAGTATGGATAAATACTTTATACCCTATTATATAATGTTTGAATTTATTAATTGTATGAACTACAACTAAGAATTCTTTTTTAGTAATTGTATAGTTGAGTTATTTCCCCATGCAAGTTTTTGCTCACATAATAGATGGCATAAGGTATTTTGTTCTCAATTTGTTGTAGTACTACCCCTATTGCATAACCTGAAGCATCACAATGTATATGGAAGGGTAATTCCCAATTTGGTCCTCTTAAAATGGGAGAGGTGGTCAATTTATCTTTTATAATTTCAAAGGCTCTTTGACATTCCTCTATCCAATTAAACTCACTTTATTTTGTTAAGATTTTAAGCATAGGAGAAGCAATCTTGCTGAAATCCTTAATGAACCTATGATAATATCCTACATGTCCTAAAAATCTCCTTACCTCAGTTTGTGTCTTTGGAGGTTGGAGGGATTTGATAACCTAGATCTTTGTAGGATCTACTTTAACACCTTCCTCAGATATATAATGTCCTAAGATGATACCTCCTCTCATCATCATGAAGCATTTTTCATGACTCAAGGAGAGATTTTGTTCTTGGCATCTAACAAGAACTTTTTGTAAGCTCAACAAAGTTTCCTCAAAGGTGTTACCATAAACTGTGAAGTCATCCATATAGACTTCTACACATTCATTGATTAAATCAGCAAAAATAGCCAACACAACCCTTTGAAAAGTGGTAGGTGCATTGCATAGTCCAAAGGGTAGAACTTTGTAAGCATAGGTACCTATGAGGCATGTAAAAGTTATCTTCTCTTGATCTTCTTCTACTATTGAGATTTGATTGTACCCACTAAAGCCATCCAAGAAGCAAAAGTACTTCTTCCCAGCCAAGGTATCAAGGACTTGATCAATGAAGGGTAAAGGAAAATAATCCTTCTTTGTCACCTTGTTTAATTCCCTATAATCCACACAAATTCTCCATTTTCCATTATTTTTGGGAACTATCACTAGTGGTGATACCCATTGGCTATCAGAGATTGGGTATATAAATCCTGCATTTAATAACTTAATAATCTCTTCTTGAACTATGTCTTTCATGGTTGGATTCAACCTTCTTTGTGGTTGTCTCACTAGATGGCAACCTTCTTGGATGAATATATGATGGGTACAAATATTTGGGTGTATTCCTTTCATATCCTCATAGTTCCATGCAAATGTTGTTTGATGTTGCCTAAGTATATCTACCAATTGTGACTCTTGTATGCTTGTGAGTGCATTGTTAATGTTTAGAGTTTTTCCATGTGTAATATCTATTTGTTTGCATTTCTCAGTGTTTGCATCTATTCCCATTATCTCATGTACAAGAATATTTAATTGATAATTATGGGGCACCAATTGATGAGATTGAGTTGTTATTTGTGCATCTATTTCATCATTAGATATGGTAGATTCAAGTGGACAAATAGTATTTTGTTCTTGGTCTTCCTTTTGATCATCTAACAGAGGTGGTAGTGGTCCTTCAATATCTTGTTGTAAATGATCACTTAGTACATTAACCGATAGAGTTTGAATATCATCCAAGTCATCAGGAAAATCATACCAAAGTTGTCTTGAAAAACCTTCATCCAATGTTGACTTAGGAAATAGGCTAAGATCCTTAGTGTGTTTACCATTGGAAATAGTCATATTTCTAGACCTACAACTAATGTAGGCATCAATTATTGCAAGCCATGGGTATCCTAGGATTAAGGGATGTCCCCCTAATTTCTTCTTTGGTTGTAAAACCACAAAGTCTACAGGATACTCCCATGAACTTACTAAAACTATAATATCTTCTAACTTTCCTTCTGGTTTGATAGTGGATCTATCTACAAGTTGAAGGACTATAGAAGTTGGTTGTAATGTATATACCCCTAAATATTCTATTGTTTCCTTAGTCATAACATTGATGGCAGCCCCTAGGTCTACTAGGACATTTTGCAAGGCTATTTTACCAATATGGACTGTGAGTATAGGTACTCTAGGATCTGCATATTTTGGCAACAATCTCCCTCCAGTCATTATTTTGGATAACTGCCCAATAACTTGGATAGTTTGAGGTTCATTTTTATTTTTCCTTCCTAGATTTGTTGTGCACATACTCTTTATTAATTTGGAGTAGATGGGAATATCCTTGATGGCTTGTAAAAGAGGGATTTTGATAGTAACATTTTCTAGTTCTTGTAGGAAATTGAAAGTTGGTTTAGAGGGTTCTTTAGTTATTGCTAATATTTTAGGAAATGGGATTTCCACTTCTTTCCTTTGAGGGATTTGAAACTCTTTTTGCTTTTTTGGTATATTATCTGGTAGATTTTCTATCTCATCTTCAAATTTTTCATCTTTGTCTCTCTTTTCAAATGAGTTTTGGATAGGTTCCTCAATTTCTATGAAGGTTACTTTATTATTATCCAACACCTTTCTAGACCTTAAATGGATCTATTGGCAAGGTACTATAGATATTAAACATGCTTCATTGGCTTCATAAACTTGTTGAACCATTTTGTTGTTATTAGGATTGGGTACCACTTGAGCTGGTAAGGGTGGTTGTTTAGGAGGATTATTCACATTGTTTGGAGGTGGTAGGAGTCTATTTTGAGGTTGGTTTTGAGGAGCTTGTCCCTTGAATTGATTTTGAAAATTTTGTTGTTGGGGTGGACCTTGAGACCAGCTAGGTCCCCCTTGATTATATTGGTAATTCATGTTCCAATTAGGCACATTCTGATTTTGTCCTGACATTCCTTGAGTCCATGGAGGTGGACTCCCATAAGGGTTGGACATAAATTGAGCCCATGGTGGCATATTCCATTCTTGATTAGATGGATTCTAATTTGTCCAGTTTGGTGCATTTGACCAATAGTTAGGTCTTTGTTGGTTGGAATAATTAGAATTGGACCAATTAGATGGACCATTGAATGGGTTGCTTCTTCTTTGGGCTACAAAGTAAATATCCTCTACTTCCTCAACTTTAGGCTCTTTTATAGCAGATTTTATAGTTGAGATATATTTATAATTTTTAGTACTATGATCCTTATCACAAATTTTACAACTAGCAAAAATATTGGAAATATTTGTGATGTTAAGAGGACATTCTCTTAGATTGTGCCTTTTCCTACATCTATGACAATATATTTCTTCAATATCTTGCTCTTTTGGTTTCTTTTCCATGAGGTCAAGAGATGTAGTTAATGTGCTCAACAAATCAATCTTCAAACTTTCCAACATGTTACCAATTTTTGTTCTTGTTACTCCTCCTCCTGTTGATGGGTATTTGTTGTTTCTAAGTGGCTTATTTCTTGAATAATTTTTGCAAAGATTCACAATTTCTTCAAGTCCCATTTGGTGAATATCCCCCTTAGCCATAAGGTTTAATATATCAAGGACATCTTCTTTTAACCCTTTTAGGAAGAGTTCCTTTAAGATTTCTTCATCTAGCTCAATGTTAACTCTAGACCCCACAAACTAAAATATTTCAAGGTAGTCTTTGAGGGATTCTTCCTCTCATTGGTTCATGCAAAATAATTCAGCCTTCTTATCCCTAAATCTATAGTAATATTAATACCTTTCAAGGAACATATCCTTTAATCCATTCTCTCCATCCCATCATCTACAAACACTCTCACCTAAACCCATAAACCATCTTAAGGTTACATCCTTAAGTGTAGAGGAAACAATCATAGTTTCTGTTCATCAGTGGTGTAGAAATAAGCTTGGCATACCACTTTAAATTCAAAAATGAATGCATCAGGATCTTCATGTGGTTTTCCATGGAAGGTAGGTAAAATAGCAATAAAAATGGGCTTTGGTTCCCTTGTTATCCTATCTTCTGGAGAAGGAATCGAAAAGGTAAAAATTTTTCTTTACCTATTTCTCCTCTGGTTTCCTTCTACTTCTCCATGATCACTATTTCTTTACCTATTCCTCCTCTGGTTTCCCTCTACTTCCCCATGTTCACTACTATGTTCATCCATGACTATTTGAAGGAATTCTAGGATTGGACCAGGTATAGGTTCAAAAAATATAGTGGAAGGATCTATATGATTATCAAATTTAGGTTCTGGTAATAGAAATGTTTTAGGATCTTGATCTAGTAGAGTTAATGGAAACTTGGTTTATCCTATTGATGTTGATGAATCCTTATTTTATTGAACTACAATATTAGTCTCCCTTAATTCAACAATGTCAATCCTTTTACTAGATTTTCTTCTAAAGTTTTCTTCTTGTTTTTCTTTATTAACTTTAATAAATCTTCCTTTCAAGTCTCTAGGTTGATTCATAAATTTATAGTGCTCCTAATTTCTACAAATAGAGTGTATTAAAATCATTCACTTCCCATTGAATATTTTATGGATGTCATTGATTGGATCTAACTATTCAAGGGTCATATAATGTTCTTCTTCGAATGTAAACTCTTGCTTTAAAATATGAATCAATTGGGTAATGAAAGCTTGTCCTTGTATAGTGATAGGATTTTCAAATTGTAAGTCTTGACATAGCTCTCTGAAGCATATAATCCTAGGGGCTTTTTGGTATCTTCTACTAAATTCTAGACTCACCTCCCTATTTTCTATATCTTCTAAGAAGTTATGGACAACAAGGGAATCCTCAAAGTAATGCTCCCAAGGATATGTATATGGGTTTACACTTGCTCTTCTATCCCCTAACCAATGTTCACAACTTCTCAAGAGGTCAAGGTAGGGTGAGTGATAATTTGTACCTAGGGCTTTAGTTATATTGATTCTTTTAATCTTACCCAATTCTTCTGACCTTTGCCTAATAAAATCAAGGTGTTTCCAGAGTTGTTCTATGTCTTGTTCATAGAGTAGATTGATTTCTTGTTCTAGAAGTATTCTCCTAAGGTCTATTGATGCAGATTGACTAATACAATTTTCCACCATTAGCAATGTATACTTCTCTTTTATCTTTTTTTTCCTCTTTTTTTTTTTTCAATTTTCAACAATTTTTTTCTTGTTTTATTTTTTAGAAAAATACAATTCACATAAATAAAACTAAATTCTAACTCTCAAAAGAAATGAATTACTGCTATTAAAATTAGATCTGAAATTCAACAATCAATTTTAATGCAACAAGAAAAATAAAAATGTTGCCACTACTTTGGTTTAAGAAACACTCGGTATGATCTTGTCGCACCTCTAACTTGCATGCAAGTAAAGTTTCCCAAACCAAATATGTTACAACCATAAAATTCTAAAAATAATTTGCTGAAATTAAATCAAACATTGATATGTAACTACATAAATATTGAAACAAATACTAACTTAAGAAATGTTACCACTACTTTGGTTTAAGAAACACTCGGTATGATCTTGTCGCACCTCTGACTTGCATGCAAGTAAAGTTTCCAAACCAAAGATGTGACAACCACAAAATTCTGAAAATAATTTGCTGAAATTAAATCAAATGTTGATATGAAAATAAATTTTAACTTAAGAAACAATGAAATTGAAACCAAGAAAGTGGAACCTGGAAATGCTAAAATGAAGACACTCAGTGGAACTTGTTGTGCCACTCCTAACCTACATGCAGGTAAAGCCTCCTTCTCACGCAATCCAATAGTCTCCAACCAGAACTTATGGCACTATTCTCCCTGGCAACGGTACCAAAATGTTGAGTAAAATATCTCACACTTAAATGTCAAACCAGGATTAGATTTAAAGAATAGTTATCCCATATAGATATCCATAATTCTGATCATTGATTTCTATTCCTTTTTCTTAGTTTCTTGCATAAAATAAAGTTTGCAATAAATGAAAGTATTAATTCAAAAATGTGCTTATTTTAAGGAATGCAATTATGAACTAAACTAGATGTGGATCCACTTTTGTAATTTTAATTATGCATTATTTATCCTAATATATTCTATAGTTCTATGATATGCAATTTGATAAATTTATATTCTAATATTATTCTATATTCTAACTATATCTATTGTGTTTTTGGAGGAAGAGATCTAGGGACTAACCTTTTGGAGTGGGCCCTACCTCCTCAAGGTTAGTATTAACCTCCTCCCTTTTTACTCTACTTTAACTTTCAGAAATTTATATTCATTAAACTAATTTTATGCTTTCTAATTCATATTTGCAGGAAAGAAAAGGAAGCTACAACTACTACAAACAAAGCATGAAGAAAATAAATAATTCCATTACCATACTCATAGAAGATGAACAATGATGCTAATTTACTCTTTTATTCCAAACTTCATACAAACTCGTACAATGTAACATGGCTATAACAATATTCTTCCTTTCTTCTCCTATGTGTGGACCCTTCTAACGTTCATGACTTTGTAATATATACTTTTACATCATTACCTTACAATAGAAATTTCAACCTTTTCTTTGTTACATGGTTGAACGAATCTTCCTTATGTGGTTTGGACACTAAAAATATATAATAAAATAACCTATAATCTAAATAGTTTAATAACTATTTTGGATCACTATGAAATAAATTTTATCCTTTTCTTAAGGAAAAGATAAACTTATTACTCCTATTTGGAGTTTACATAACCATAACTATATAATAAATTACATAAAGTCAACTATAGTCCCATTATGGAGAATAACAAAAAAATACTCACTTAACTATTTCAAACTACTTGTGTGGAATTGGTTGTGTTAGCAATGCGCGTAGCATTTATTGCATAAAAGAGTTTGCCATAATAGATAGGTTTCTATAGCCTTTTTCTATAGGTCATATATGTAAATTGTTTCAGCGATGCTCTTCAGTAATAGGTCTCCATAGATACTCGCAACATCTCACCTACTTTCATATAAAACATAAAAATTTCCACAAGATATATGTAAAATTGGAATTATTTCAAACATAGTAGTTGCATATGATATTCACTTCAAAAATATGCAAAGACGTATATACTATCAATCAAAATACAAACATATCCTATAAAGTACAGCTTAAATGCAAAAAATAAATTTTAGTTACAGTTAAATTTTTGCCCTCATCAATTCTAGTTAGGATAGATTGCATCGTAGATTACATTTTAGCTAGGTAGTTGAGGCAATGAATCTTTATAAAGAATCTTTGTAAGTGCATATCTCATTACTATTTCAACATACCTGCTATTGTATTTTCATTATCCTTTCCTGTAACTTGATAGCACTCTATGATGAAGCAAATTTATAAATGGTATTCAAAAAGGTAGTCTAAGCTAATAATTTCCTTCCTAAATTTTTTTCTTTCATATATCATCTTTTATCACAAAATTCTCAAGGTAACGGCAATTGAGAAAGGTTTACCTATTTTGGGCGTATTCAGGAGTTTTACTGCTGTTGGAGTGGACCCAGCAGTTATGGGAGTTGGCCCTGCTGTTGCAATCCCAGCAGCAGTGAAGGCAGCTGGGTTAGAAATCAGTGATATTGACTTATTTGAAATAAATGAGGCATTTGCCTCTCAATTTACATAATGAAGCCAAAAAGAAGAACCATGCTGCAAGTGCAGATCCAGTTTGTAGCAAGCAGCAGCGATTATGGGGTAAGCGTCATCAAAGCTGGCAGATGAAGTTTCAAAATACGCGGTGGGAAAGTTTGAGGCACGCAAAATCCACCTGACTGTGCACCTAATTTTTCACCTCACAGAAACGCTTATTGGAGGGGGCGTTATAGGAAATGGAGGCTACAGTTCTTTCCAACTCCATTTCGGTTACAAGTGTTGTTGCAAGTTCAAGTGGCAGTAAGTCAAAATCATGCCAAGTTTCTGGATTGAGCAGCCGTTTTTGGGGTTCAACTAAAGGACTGAAGAATGCAACTTGCAGTTTTTCGCGGGATTCCACCTTCCACTATGCTGACAAACATCTTGGTAGCAGTGGGAAATCTCGTGCTGGTGCACTCATATGCAGATGTAAAGCTGAGAAGATTCTGGTTGCAAACAGGGGTGAAATTGCTGTTCGTGTGATGCGTACAGCCCATGAAATGGGCATCCCATGCGTGGCGGTGCACTCTACAATAGATAAGAGAGCGCTCCATGTTCAAATTGCAGATGAGTTTGTCTGCATTGGAGAAGCACCAAATTTGGTCCAGGCCAATATTCTATCAGCAGCACTGACCCGTGGCTGTACCATGCTGCATCCTGGATATGGTTTTCTTTCTGAAAATGCTAGTTTTGTGAGCGTCTGTAGAGACCATGGAATCAATTTTATTGGGCCAAGTCCAGACAGCATCCGTGTTATGGGTGACAAAGCCACAGTTAGGGAAACAATGAAAAAGGCTGGTGTTCCAACTGTACCAGGGAGGAGTGGATACTCTGCATGGCCGGAACCAGCTGGCTCCACACGGACTTGATCTGTGGGTTGGAGAGGACGCGAAATGGCGAAGGAAGCGGTATGGAAGTTCTTGATTGTGCCTCATCAATCGTTCGACTGATCTGAATGTTCTGAAAGAGAAGTTTGAGATGCCAGGTCCTAACAACCCATCAGGGCGGTCGGATTTGCCTGGTGTGGATGTGTTCGTGTCTACCACAGATCCTGAGAAGGAGCCGCCACTGGTGACTGCAAATACTATTTTGTCTATCCTTGCTGCCGAAGGAATCCGGGTAGCTCTGGCCCGCCATGAGTGCCGTGCCGATTAGATATATGGAATGGATGGGTCATGTTTTGGTTAACGCCTCTGCGAAGGCGAAACCATCCTAGTGGTAGCACCTGCACCATTTACAGCCACTCGCACTACTTGCCTACCCCAGATGAACTGGCTCCTACTGTACCAGATGAGACTTTCCTGCACTGTCATTTTTTTTTCCAGTGCGTCGCTCCCTTCGACGAACTGTATGTCGCGGCCATTTGTCGAAACCGGCGCTCCAGCAGGCTTGGGCAAATTTTCCTTGGCGGGAGCGAGAGCCGTAGGCGCCTCTTTGGACGGGCTTTCGTGACAGTTTTCCGGTAATTCGTCACATTCCACTCGCGGCACCTTCTGGAAAACGAGGAACTGCAGCTGCGGTCTTCGGCTATGGAACCACTGTGGTGCTATGAAAGGTGTTGTTACTATTTTCACAGAGGGTTATGATCCACCAAGTGCTATGAGCGCCAAATCCGGATTTTCAAATCTGTGTGCCAGTAAAGCTATCGTTGAGTAGCTGTCACGTTAGTCTGCAGTTCGGCCGGATTTAGGAGAAGCTCCTAAATTGATGAAAACCGCCTTCATGGACGTTGGAGTCGATAGTGATTATGCTATTTTGTTCGCCACTCGCTGTTGCAGCCCCCGAGACTTGCCGTCGTGGATTAAATTTGGAGGAGATTGCGGAAAATCACGCTTTGAGGTGGAAATTTTGGCCTTCGTTTAGGATTTGCAGACTATTTGGACGCATTTGGTGGATAGCCAAATTCTTCATGGGGCTGTCTATCATTTGATGGCACATTGTTCAACCTAATATTGTTGACTATATCAATCCATGCTTTAAAAGCAATTTTCGGATCCCGTTGAAATGTGTTGCCCCGTTTAGACCGCGGATTTTATCCAAAAAAAACAAAAAAAAGCGTGCCGGCCCCGCACAGGATTCGAGCCATGTGATTACTATTTTCTGTTTTTATTCTATGTTGATCTTTGTGCCCCTGTAATCCTTCGGCCCGCAGAAATAGCAAGTTCAGATGGTGTGAGAGCTGAGAACGTGGACATCATACGATCTTCGACGGGACTGACAAGTGGTGTTGGCATCCAATGCGGAAAAAACAAAAACTGCCCGGCGTTGTGGGGTCGTCCTCTGTGATTACTCCGCTTACAATTAAAGCACGGGGCACTTAATTTATTTCATAAGAAGTGAAGGGGGCTTTTTATTTCTTGAAAAGTAAGGGGCATTTTTTTTTAAAAGTGGAGGACCACTTTATAATTTTTTTTAAATTGTATGAAGAATTTATTGGAAGTGCCCATGCTTATTGGCCGACAGTATGGCATCAGGCTATTTTTTTGTATTTTTCCAAATGAAGAGTCGACGTGGAAGGCCTAAATGGCCCATGTAATTCCCCTGCGTGGGAAAATTGAAAACTGTCTATTTTTTATTCCGCCTCAGTGCGATGCCTTAGATAGGCATGATGGTTTTTCCACATGATGAAGGCCTCTTTGATGGTGGAATATAGGGGTATTTATAGTCATTGGAAACCTTTTTCCACGACGGACACATTAGAGGTGTCCATTTGTACTTTTGAGGCTGTTTTATTTGAGTTTTTAAGCCTCAAAGTTTTCTACCTTGGAGTGCACTCTCGGTTGAACCCGACACTCCCAAGGTACTTGTAAATGAACCTAGTATCTAGTATTATCCTCTTTCTACTTGGCGGATGCAGCGGTTGGTTACCCATGCATTCCGGTAAGATGAGGTGACTACCATAAGGACACTTATTCTAGGGACTACAGACATAGACACCCTAGGCTCTATCCGAGGTTTTTTCCGGATCTACTTCTGAAGACTACAGACGAAGACACTTCAGAATATTCTCTTCTATTCTTCTTTCTTCTCCTCCATATTTGGCTTCTATGGCTCATTTTATTGTATTTCATGGCTCATTTTTTCTTATGTATTAAGGTGCATTTTCGGCAGAGACCGACACCTTCTAGATTGAGTTCACCATGAAGAGGGATTTGAAATTCATGGTGGATCTAGTCAGTGACCTACGAGAGGCAACATCCTCTAAGGATGACCTGCAGAGGCAACAAACCCAGAAGTGGCTGACCCTGAGGCACCCATGATGACCCTAAGGCACTTAGACGACTGACCCAGTGGCAACAGACCCGTCGAAGTGGCTGACCCTGAGGCAACAGACCGAGATGTATACACAGTGAATCTAGCATTGTTCACAGTGACTTGTTTTTTTTCTTTGGTTAGGATAGTGCACATTAAGGGGGAATGTTAGAGTTAATGTAATGTGCACTATGCCAGTTTGACACTTGTCAGTTTCATTGACAAGTATCATGTTCATCATATAGGCTTATGCCTATATATTGTAACCTATTTTTATCAATAAATTATCCCTTCAGTTTTACTCCTAACAAAATATTGGATAATTAAGTCATACATCCTACCCGTGTATAACCATCTCTCACAATTATCATATGACTTTCTTTTCCTACAAAATTAGGGCAATATGATGAAGTGTAATAGCTAATAGCCCTATATTATCATTTCTTAATCCAAAAATAATCACAAGAACCAAATAAACTTATTTCAAATCTTCCTAATAATTGATAATATCACCTACATGATAGATTACCTACATAGTTTATGTTTTTGTATAGTTTGCATGTATGTTTTCTTACCTACTGCTTTAGAATAATGGGATTTCATAATAATGTAATGATGACAACTAATCAGGATAGCTTACACTTGTATTGCACTTACACTAGGTCTCTGATGGTAGAGGATCCCCGTCCTTAGGACTATGGGATTGTGTGATGATAGTTAATTTTTATGTTTGTTGTCATGCATGATTTTTTATTTGCACGTGTGCATCGTATACATGGGTTTATTTCATAGTTTTATCCCCTACAATAGCTTTGACAAAGGTGACATAACATTGGTCATACATCCAACATAATGCATAATCAAGCGACATCCTCAGTATCTTGATACCATGTTGATTTTCTAAATCAAGTTGTTATCAAGAGATAAAATCATGGTCTAAATCAATCCTCTTCAACCTTTGTTTTTTGAGCAATTTTTATAATAATGACATGATGTCGATATAGATAAATCTTGTTATATTCATAAACAAGTTGCCATGGTAGAAAATTGGCCAAAGGGGATTTCTAGGATGCAATGATAACATTAGCTTGCTTGGCTTATACTTGCATTACATTTGCATTAGGCAATTAAGGCTAGTAGATTGCTTGCATGAAACATTAAGATTGTTGCATGATTCCCCTTTATATGGTTTCCCCATGTAGTCTTTTTTTGTGAGGGTAACATGTCATTATTGAAAAAACCTTGATATTTTCACAAACAAAGACTATCATGGTAGGAAACCACAATTCCTATTCTTTTATCACATCTCAAAAATTATCAAGATGCAACAATGGACCCAAATTAAACCTAAATTTGTATGTATTGGGTATCGAATGCTAGTGATACTTTCCCAAAAATTATATTGTCTTGCTTATATTCATATTTGCATGGATTATTTGCTTTATGGTGATAATTTCAATCAACTCGTGTATGCATTTGAATTCACATCTTGACCGTGATAACTAGGACTATTTTTAACAATTGATTAGTGAATGATTTAAAATACACTTACCATCAATGAAAACCAATCCATGGTTCTCAAAGATAATAATCTTACATGTTTTCATTTTCACACATATCCCCTAAAACAAATAATTAATCTCGTTACCCATATCCTTATAAAAACCATCACCTTCTTGCCAAATTATGTCTATATCTTTTTAAGTTGTAGGAAAGGATGGATCTAACCTCTAACCCTCAATTATCTTAACTTCTTTACTTGATCCCTCTCCATTCCCTCATAGTCCCAAATGAGGGGCTTAAGCAAAACCTTGGATATATTCGTCCCATTTGCTTTATTCAAAAGGAATCCTATTTTATTAAAACTTGATAAAGCACTTTGAATGATAAACCTTATAAATGAACTAAATGATAAATATCGTGTGACATCAATATCACTAATGGCAAGGTATCCTATAAATCTGGTACTCCCAAGGATTGTCTAAATAAACTCCATAACTAGGGGTATTAAACACAATAAAAGAAATATGGACAGACTATCCAAAGCATTTATTATATGGACAGACTATCCAAAGAACATAGCAATAAGGACATTGACTATCCAAAAAACAACAATAAGAACATTGATTGCCTAGACCATAACATTAATCATATGGACATAGACTTTCCAAAGAAAAAAGTATGATAACATTAATCATATGGACATAGACTATCCAAAAGAAAAATTACCATATCATTTATTATACAAACATAGACTGTCTGAAGCATTTGTTTTTATATACATAAACTATCCAAAGGTGTACACTAAAAACAATCAAGAATGCTTGTCTAAGCAGTTGCCCATTAAGCAAGCTAGAGGATCCATCGCTTAGGAGGAAGAAAAATCATAAGGATATAAATTGTATAAAGGTATACATTACCTAAATAAGTAATCAAGCATGCTCGTCTTAGTGCATGTCCATTGATCAAGCCAAAGGGCCACCACTTAGAGGCTAATGTCACAAAAATATAAAATAAACACCAATTTTTTAGGTGATTTTATATGAGTCTTTCAAACTAATTCTCTTCAACGAGCACAATTTTGGCACCTTTTAAGCACCTCGCTTAAGGGACAAAACTAAGCAGAATTGGATGCATGTAATAACCTTATTTTTTGCAAATAAAAGAATTTTGTGAAAAATACTTCTCTTCTTCTTAACCTTAGGAAACCATCCTAAAGACATTCCAACATATCCATAAACATAACCCTCTTCATTAACCTGCATTCACCTAATCACACCTATATTTTGTGTTCTTTCCTAGAAAAAGCTTATTTTGAAAAATTACCAAAATCATATTAACCCTTTGACACTTAAAGATTTTCTAGATCAAAATAATTTTCCAAAAATTAAATCCATTCTTAAATCAAATTAGTATTTACATATGCCTACCATATCTATCATAACACATCATTGACACTCATCAATATCCATTTTCTCAATCATCAATTTAATATTAAAATTTATATCACATCAACTCAACATACATTTTAACACACCTTGTCAATAAATCATCATTATATATACAAATCATCCATCATACATTATTTTGGTGTACCATAATAACTCAAAATGGTACACTCAAACTTGGTCAGGTTGTTGGGGTACCTAAGCAACAAAATCGATACCCCATGACACATGACTAAAACATACCAAAACCCTAGAAACCTAACCTAGGTCTTAGAATCACCCTCCACCATTTGTGTTGAAAATGTATTGATTATTGAGAGGCCCTCATCTTTGACCTCATTCAAGAATGATATTGAGATAATGACCATGTTGGTGAAGGATGCTCTAGTCACATGGGATGACTATGTGGTATAGTGCCCTATAGTAGCCACTCCTCTCCATATCTACAATATACTAGACTTAAAACTGGGCTAGCTGGTTTTCTATCACCTAAATAGCCACATCACTACTCATAATCCCTACTACAACCTTGGCCATAACATACTAAGCCTAAACTTGTACCAAATGGTTCGTTGTCCCCAAAAAAACCACATCACTACTCATATTACCTACTACTATTATTGTAGAATCAATTACACAGACATGATAAATAATAAGACAATCCAAACTTAGTTGTCTTAGCATAAGAATAGGTACCTATAAATAAGCATTACAAGACATGACAACAGATAAGAACACATTAAATAGTGTAACAAATTATTAAAACATGTACTATAATCCATATCATTCCTCCCCACTGAAGAAGCATTGGTCCCCAATGCGTACAAAGGTGGAAGAGAAATAAGGAAAAATATCCAGGAGTATCGGGTACAACCAAAAATGCACTCCTGTTACAAAATATGAAGATAAAAAAACAAAGTTTGACAGGTATTTAAAAAATCAAAATTTGACACTAGATCTGGATTAAGCTTGAAAAATGCTCTCCATCAACTATAAACACTGCTATACTGATGGACAATTAAAATGGATCAATGAATTCAGCAAAAGAAAACAGCATCTAAAATATTAGAGAAGATGCAGCAAAAGATGCCTCAAACCACGTGCCAAAGGAAAAATTTAATTGTTGTAGCATTTAAGACAAGTGGACATGCATTGAATTGTTTGATTTGTGCATTAACGGAGATGGAAAAATATTTACTTTTTAAAAATAATTTAATTTAATTTAATTAATTCATGGTTAATTGTGGTTCGCTTGCATTAAATTATTGGTGGACCGGGACAATAGTCAAGTGGACCAGAACAACGGTCAATGGAGATAGAAGTGATGGATTAAATTAAATAAAATTAAATTTTAATTTAATTTAATTATGGGTTTATGGATGATGTGAATGGGCAATGATCAATGGAGAATATTTAATTTAACGCATAATTATATTATTTAAAAATAAGCGTGATATTTTAATTTTAAATTTAATTTAATTTAATTTAAAAATATCTCCAAGGGAAAGGGAGCAACGACTATTGTGGAATGACAATGGCTAATTTGATGGCAACATGGGCAAGTGGCAAGTGGTAGGCATGTTTGATCGATGATAACGACTAGCAATCAACATGGGGTGAGAGGGGGAGGCCATGGGGGTGCACGGGTTGGAGAAACAAATCATTGATCTGTGATGGTAGGGAACGACCAAAATGGTGCTCAAGAAATCAAGAGCAGATCATATCGGCATCAAAAAATAGAGACAACATCGGTAAACATCAGATCACTATTGGAAATGTGATGCTACAAGCATGAAGTGTGGAAACAATGCTCAAAAACATAGAAACATGTTGAAAAGCCATAGAGGAGCTGAGGAACCACCAAGGAAGATGGCATGAAAGTCATGGGTAGTAGATCATCACTTGAAATGAGGAGATTGTCATCATAAAATAGTGAATCATGCAGCAACAACAACAGTTCAACATCCAAAAATAGGAGAACATCACTAGGAGGAACAAGTGGATCATGAAGCACAATAGGCATGATGACAAGGGTAGAGAGGGTAGTGGGGTCATCAACTACAATGTCTTTTAGAGAGCTTGGATCTACAATATTTGAATGGGCCTGATCTGCAATAGGAGCTTCAAATGAGCTTGAATCTGCAATAGGAGCCACATCATCTAGTGGAAAGACATTGGGTATATCACCCAGAGACCTTGGTTTGAATCTAGGTATGGTTACAAATTCTTCAAGTTTTAGATCAAGGTCAAAATCCTAATCTTCTTCACTGAGATCTACGTCAACATGAACGAGATCTTCAATATTTGGTTCTTCATCAGTAGTAGCAATGATGTTAGCTTTGAATTGTTGAATACTGGTGATAAAATCTACTTGGTTTTGCCAAATTTACACAAAAATATCGATAAGGTTACCAGAAATCTCTGTGAGACTCGACATCATGAAATATGGTCATGAAAATAATTTGAAAATGGTCAAAAATATAAGGTTGAAATGGGATGAAATCGCATAGAGAGCCTGCAAAAAAAATATCTAAAACGGATGTAACTGCTCCATAGACAGATCTACAGAGGCGTTTTCATTCCTCATTTGAACCAATATTAGCCTAGGGGAAGAGGATACTAGCCTGTAACCCGTAACTTGCTCTAATACCAATGTGGTGGAATCAATTACATAGACACGAGAAATATGAAGATAATCCAAACTTAGTTGTATTAACATAAGAATAGGTGCCTATAAATAGGCATTACAAGACATGACAACGGATAAGAACACATTAAATAATGCTTATCCATAACTAACAAATTATTAAAACATGTACTATAATCCATATCAACTGTAACCTTGACCATAGCATCATATTACTCTTGCCAAATTTGAGAGGCCTCATATGCCCTGTAATCCCTCTCTACCCTAGCTTGATCTCTTTGATCTAGCCTGGTATCTCTTAAACGAGTCCATGTATCACTCTACCAAGGCCTAGTCTAGTTGGGTTTGAATTAGTTATAGTTTCCTTGCCATGGAGTCCCTCTTATGTAGGGCCCCCTCTCATCATCCTACTTGGGTCTACCTTAGTGCTAATAGTGGGTATGTTCAATGCTTGTTCGAACATGATCCATATCTCAACCTCTATTTCATATGGTATATCACTACTTGAAGGTGGAAATGATTCCTCAAGTTGGCTTTGATATCCATTTTTGGTTGCCATAATTTTGGAGAAACTCTCATTAGAAAAAAATATTGATACCACTATAAATACCTAGGGATATTTCTAGCATCATCCACACCTAGGCCTATAATTGGAGGATCATTGCATCCTCCTCTAGAAACCTCCTAGGGTTAGGGAGGTCTCTGAAACCCCTCCCTCTCTCGTGTGTCACTGATTGAAATCATAACTACCCCATCATTGGGATGCCCTAAGGGAGGTAAAATTGGCATAAAATTTGGTCTGCTCAATAAAATTCAAAATACACTCAATCTCCACATAGCCATTTGATCCTCTAAACTCAAGATAATTGGAAACCATCCTCAACCCATCCAAGGTGTCCCCTTGAATTTCAAATAACTTGATTAGTCTATAGGTTATCTATGACCTACCTTGCCACCATCAAAATGCCTTTGAAAGGAATCTTAACTATATCATTGGTATGGTCCCAGTTGAATCATTAAGAGCCTATGCATTGTCTACATCCCTGGTTAGTTCAACTGGTTATCTGATAGCCAGATGCTTCCACACTTGCACATGTAGTAATGTGCAATAAACCAAGCTCTTCCTCTCCCTATAAACAACCTAGAGAAGATTATAGTATAGCCTATGCAAATAAAATGGCCCCATGTGACTTGTACCTAGTCATTCCTCATATAATGATGATCTTTCTTCATCCCTAATGTAGCAATATCTTGTTATTATCTATTGGAGAATATTGTATTATTTGGTACATGCTAATGTACCCTCACGGTACCTCTATGGTACAAATGTAAATATATAATATATTAGGATATGAGTCTATAGTTTAGGTGAGTAATTTATATTTTTCCTTTTATGTAAATGTCTATGTGTAGGATATGCATAAGTGTCATGTATGTAAGAGTGCAAGGGTATAATGACAGAATATCCACAAGTGTCATGTAAGTGTGTGTCCAAATATGTAATGTGGGGATGTGTACAAGTGTCATGTATTAGGTGTGCATGCAGAAGTGCAAGTGTCATGTAAAATAATACAATTGTCATAGAGTTAAGTATTCATATAAGTAGAGAGTGAAGAGTCATGTCTACAAGTGGCAAGATGAGAAGCCAAAGGACGTGAGAGTTTTCATATGGAGAGAAATGATCAAGTACTTAAAGAGTCATATTGTATGGCTATATTACGGAGGTAAAGCTCCATGTATTGTATCAAAAGAGGATTTAAGAATATTATATTCAATAATTAATAATATTTCATCTTGTATGCATATTTTGAGCAATTATACTGTAAGTTTTCTTCATGTTATTACATGAATGAATTTGGCCATTTTACATTCATATTTGATATTATTTTAAATGTTATTATTATTTAAATTGGATGATTTATATTTTGATTTCTCTTATATTTGAGACTACTCTAAGATCCATAATATTAGGCCTAAGATAATCTAGCTTAAAATCCAATAGTGGTATCAAAACTACTATCCTATTGAGAGCTACTTCAAGTAGTCTATATTTCTACCATCGAAGGAAGTCTTTGTTGTGATTGCTATCAATTTTAAATTTATATATTGATTAGGTCCTAGGCTAGAGTCTTTCCACTTTAAAGTAAGTGAATACTAGGACTCCATTCAAAGTCTTGGAGAGTAGATATTGAGAGGATAAATAAAATTCACCCTAATTCGTATGTTAGGGTCTATCTACTTGGTTCAAGAAAAACCAGTGAAGACAAGGATTTAGCTAGAAAAAATTAAAAGGATCAAATTTGAAGAAATTTGGATGTGAGGGGACATTCAAAGTCATCCTGATACTAATTGGATTAACTAGACAAGAGGAGAATCACTATAGTGGTTTAAAACCACCATTGAATTATAAAAGGCATTATATATATATTGCATTGGATGTAGTTTCCAATAGCTATTAAAATTATTTGAGGAAAAATAATCCTCATATATATATATATAAAGGAAGAATAGAGAAGCAACAAATCTTATAGAGAAGAAGAAAAGAGAAGAATAAAATATTCTAGAGAAAATAAGAATAAAGAAGCATCAAAAGCTTCCAAAAAATTAAATAAGAGAACAATCAAAATATTTTAAAAGAAGAAAAGATAAGTAGTATAAGCTTCCAAATAGAAGATAAGAGAAGCATCATAAGCTTCCAAATATTATATATATAAAGTGGAACAAATTTCATTAGTGTTGAGGTTTTGGTCAACTAGAGAAAGAGAAGACCAAAAGGACCAAGCTGACTAAAGAGGCATAGTTTATGTAGACCAGTTGAGAGCCATAAACCAAGCATTCCAACTTAGGCCATAGGATCACCTATGAATGATATAAGATCCATTTTTCTAAATTTCTATAAAGTTTCAAAGGTTTCAATCTATAGAAACAACTAAAATTCCATCTTATAGCTAGAGATAGCAACAACTTGAGTGTTACTCTCATAACGAAAGATAACAACAACTAGAGTGCCATATCATAGCCATTTCATAGCCACCTGAGTGTCATCTTAATGTTGAAGATGGTATCAAAAATCCAAGCACCATACTAGAGCTGAAGAGCTCACTTTCTAATGGAAAGATGAATGGCATATCAAAGCTGAAGAGCTCACTTTTTGGAAAAAAAAATTGAGTGCCATCACAAAGGCAAACAACATCATTCTAAGCATCATTCTCTAAATTGTTATGAAGATGACGAAGAGATAGTTGATAGAATTAGAAAGTAATGCTTATACATTACATAGTGGTGTAAAATTTCATTTGAATCAATGTTTATTAATGACATTGAATACTATTGCAATAGTAAATGTTCCAAAACTAGCATGTCGTGGTCAACATCAAAATGAGGAAAAAGGTAAGGTGAATTACCTATATATTTTGATAATTATTTTTGGCGCTAAAGTTTAAAATTTCTAAGTGAAGATAAAGTGGAAACTTAGGAATATTATTTTATAAGTTTAAGATAAAAGGAATTAAACTATATAGAGAATAATATTTAGGTGGGATTTATAAGGACTTCTACCACATGTTGAATTGATATTTTATATTTGCAACTAGTTTTGCAATTTATTTCAAAATTTTAATTTTTTGAATTTTTTAATATTTATTAAAATTTGGGCAATGTAAATGCTTTCAAAAGGATTTGAAGGAATGATAAATGGAAAAATGAGGATCAATTTCCTATTAGATACAAAGTGCACATTGTCTTAATAACCATAGAACATCACACGACATATAAGGCTAGTTAAAATCATTATAAATGATGAAGAGTCTTATGTTTTCCAAAATGTCCACCATAGAGAGTAGAATATACCTTTTTGAGAAGATTCAATTGTCACTATTGTGGTACACAAAGTTTATCCAACTTGTATAGTAAACCATCCTTTATATATAAATCCTGAAAAGGACTTAGATTAGAAGAGGAAGGATGCAAAAGGTGCTGGTAAAATTTCCCAAAATATAGATCAAGAGGATATTGTACTAGCTAAGTTTGGAAACCAATATGGGAAGTAGTCAGAACTATAAAGGCTTTAGATACTAGAGGGTGACTCAAATAATCTACCACTATGTTGCTTTTCCCTTTCTTGTACTTGATCACCAAGAAAAATTGTTGCAAGTAAGATGTCCATTTCTTGTGACGAGCTTCTTCAATCTTGTTTTGTGATTGAAGAAACTTAAAGGACATGTGATTAGTATGTATAATAGTTTATTTACCCAAAAGGTAATGTATTCAATATGTAATAACTTACACCAAAGCATACAACTCTTTATCATAAGTAAAATAGTTCTTCTTGGCAGTTGAGAATGTCTCAAAATGATAATCCATTGGATGGCTATTCTGCTTCAATATGACTCCGAGAGAAAACTGTGATGTATCTATCTCTATCTCAAAATTTTAGGCTAGATCTAGAAAGACTAGGATAATTGTTGTACATGGTTTTTGTTTCAAGCTATTAAAAGCATGAGCATGATACTTTATCCATTGAAACACAAGTTTAGATTTAGTTAATGATGTAAGGGAGTTGCAATAGTGGAATATATTTCAATGAACTTGTGATAGAAATTTTCAAGTTCAATAAAACTCCTTAACTATGTGATGGTGGAAGGGTTATGCCAATTGAGGAGGACTTCAACTTTGATTGGGTCCACTTGTATACCTTTATCATTTACTACAAAGCGAATATAGAAAAATAAATATTAAGAAAAGGAACATTTAGGAAGGTTGGCATATAGTTGGTTCTTTTGAAGAATTTGAATAACCCATTCTAGATGCTCTAAGTGAATTTTCTAAGTAGGAGAATATACAAGGATATCATCCAATTAAATGATCACAAACTTGTCCAGACTATCTCTAAACACTTCATTCATCAACCTCATGAATGTTTCTGGAGCATTTGTAAGACCAAAAGGTATAACAAGCCACTCAAAAAGTCCCATCTTGGTCTTAAATGTTATCTTCCATGTGTCTTCAGCCTAAATTCTGACCTGATTTTACCCACTTTTAAGATCAAACTTGAAAAAAAACTTATCTCCTTTAATTTGATCCAAAATATCATATATTCTAGGAAGTGGATACATGTTCTTGATTATGATATTATTCAATGCCCTAAAATCAATACATAGCCTCCAAGTGCCATTCTTCTTTAGCACAAACAAAATTGATGATGCACAAGGAGAAGTACTTGGATTAATAAATCCTTTAGACATCCAGTCCTAGATTTTCCTTTTAATTTCTTCCATTTGAATGGTTTATTGCCAATACATTGGTGTATCAGGAAGAGGTACAGTAGGAACAATTTCTATGCTATGATTGATATGGCGATTAGAAGGAAGATTTGTGGGCTCCTTAAACACATTGCAATATGATTTAAATATTTTATCAATTAAATTATACCTTTTATGCTTATTAATTAATGTTTGTGTCCCTTCATTCATTGATCTTATGAAAATGAGTACCAATTCCTTTACTTGATTTATCGCTTTGCATGCTTGTCTACAAATAAGAACCAAATTGGTTATGTTCTACGTACATTTGAATAAATATTCCTTTTTTTCTAATTTCAAAGTGTATTTTTTTAAAGCATCATAGGTAGCCCTTCTATCATATTGATAGGGCTTACCAAGCAATAATCCACAAAAATCTATAGGAGTGACATCACACATAACTTTGTCCAAAAAATTTAGATCAAACGCAAATGAGATTGTGCAAGTGTGTTTGATGTTGGATTTGGTCCCACTATCTATATCCTATAGAATAAGGACAAGGATGAGGGCTCATAGGCAACTTCAATTTTTTTATAATAGATCTCACAATTATATTTTTCTATGAACCATTATTGATTGTATAATAAATGGAGTTATCATCAGTTAGGTGAGCCCTTGTGATGAACAAGTTGTCATGATCATCTTGAGAAGAGTTGTTATTTATAAGGGTAAGATTTTTCAATTTACCCTTTAACTCATTATATGATCTATCTTTCCCTATAGTCTCAATGAGACCATCTTTTGGGTCCTTATTTGGAGACTTTAAAACCAAGGATTTCTTCTTCATATTTTGAAAGTGTCATTTTTTCTTACAAAAAGTACAAAATTTTTAGGAATTAGAAGAAGAAGAAAAGGAAGTAGATGAAGAGATGGGAGGAGAAGAAGAAGAGGAAGTATTTTTCACCTTTGTTGATGTTGATTGGTTGCCTTGGGATTTCCTTCGAAAGATAAAGATCAAGATCCTCTCGATTGAGTTGCACGTTTCTCCTCCATAAGTTGTGCTTGATTGTACACTAAATTCAACATGGTAGTGGGGGTAGATTCCAACTCCATGAATATTTATTCCTACAAACCACTCTTTAATTTGATGTTAATCCTTAAACTAAATCATCCACGATATTTAAGATCCTCAACTTGTTGAACTAAAAAATATACTCTTGGAAACTCATGTTGTATCCTAGCTTTAAGTGAAGCCATTTGTAGACTAGGTCTTCATCATAAATTGAAGGATAAAATATATCCTTCAATTCTTTCACAAAATCATCCCAATTTTTTATGGGATTTAATTTCATTGGTGGTCCATTATCAAAAATTTGGCTACACTATAAATTTTTTATTTGGTAAGTGGGACACACTCATATTTTAGGATTTGATTGTATGCAAACTAAGTATCCATGTTAAGGATCTAGTTTTTTAGGACCTCTAGATCATGGGATCCATCATAAATTTTGACCTAAAAGTTTACTTTTGCATAAAGGTCATTGACTTTGACTTCACTAGGACCACTAGGCGCTACTATTGCATTGTCTTTATTGGCCAAACGACTCACTACAATAGCTAAAGTGATCACTTGCTCCATTAAATTAAAATTCATTTGTGACCATGTGTAGGCTAGTAGGAATATTACAAAAATTCCTAATTGATGCCAAAAAGGATTACAAAATGTTTGTTCTTTTTGATGAAGTAATTGCAAAACAAAAAGCTTTATGCAGTTTTTACAATGCTTGAAAGATAAAATTTAAAACAAAAATATTTAATTATTTAAGATAATTAATTCAAATTTAATAATATCCCTTGTTGCAAATATATATATTTCATGTTTTCAACTTGCACTGGTCAATATAAAGTGGCATGGTCAATTATGTAGAAGTTGGTGAAATTAAGGTGCCAAGTGGTGCATATGCAACAACAATATAATCAACCTAAGATGCATCGATCGCCAGCCATGTAGTAGCTAACATGGGCTAGTTGATAAAAAATTCTCCATGGAAAACCCTTTAAAGGGTTATAATGCCTTTCTCCATAGCAATATGAAATAAAATCAATTAAACCAACATCAAAACCTTCAATCCGTAAAGCTTTGGCTTGATTGTAGATCAAAACCATAAGCTAGAGACAAGCTAGGATAACAAATGTGAGGAAGCATGTGTGAAGATGTGGTGAACAATGAAAAACACAAATCAACCAAGTAAACAATTGTTTTATGTTTTTACAATTTCTTTGTTTTTGTTTTTTTGTGTGTTTTATGCAAGATCATAAACCTAGAAGTTATGCAAGGTGGATAGAAGGTGTGTTCACACTCACCTCTCTAACAAGAAATGAATTGTGAACGACTAAAATGGCTTCCTAAAGTGTAACCCACTCCGAGGGTCTCTCAAGAGGGGGGATTTTCTGGTGATGAAGTCTAGAAAACCACTCGTGGGGCTACTATGGTATCTAGGGGGCGATTTGGTGGAAGGAGGTGAATTGCAACGTCACTGGTCTCAATTGGTAGATGGTGATGAAATCCAATCTTACCAATTTTAGATAGTACGTGCAAATGTGTGTGGTTAATTTTATTCCTTAGCATTTAAAAAAAATGCAAAATATGAGGCTAGCCTAAAATGCAGATCTATGATGCAATTTCAATTTTCTGCCTATAAATGCAAGTGAAACACACAACAACAAGCAAATATCACAAAAAAATTCTAAATTAAATGTAACATATAATTCCAGATGTGCCTTAAGTTGTTTCTGAGTGTTAATCAGAAACATAATAACACAGGTCTAGAAAATGCAGATTATATTTCTAAGTCCAACTAATATGATCTTTTTCAATGCAGAACTATTTTTCTTTGTTTATTTTTTTTTGTAAAATAAAATAAAAAATTAGAAATGCCTAAGATTCCTAAAATACCTATGAAGAAATAAAATGCAAACACAAATTTCTAAAAAACATAAAATGGAAACCTAATTTACAATGCAAAACTATTTTTAAGTGCAGCTAATATGGTCTTTTTCAATGCAGACTATATTTTTCTTCGTTTCTTTTTTTTTGTAAAATAAAATGAAAAATAAAAATGCCTAATATTCCTACAATGCCTACGAAGAAATAAATGCAAACACAGATTTATAAGAAACAAAAAATGGCAACCTAGTTTACAATGCAAAACTATTTTTTTCTCTTTTTTTTTTTATTTTATGAAAAAAATAGAAACAAAGATGCCTAAAATGCCTACAAAAAAAAAATTGTGTGCAAAAACAATGTTTGTTTTTTTGTTGATAATTTTTTTTGTTGTGCAATATATATATATATATATATATATATATATATATATATATATATATATATATATATATATATATATATATATATTTTTTTTTTGACAATTATAAATTAATTCAGATTGTCTGAAGAATCAGATTATTTGAATAAGTCTGGTTAGCCGCTCAGAAAAAATTTGATAGACGAACTCTGTGATACTGGATAATCAAAACTAAATAGTGTAAACAACGTTCAGGCGATTCCAAATACTTCAAAATAACATGACTTTGATACCAAAATAAATTTCCACGAGGCTTGTGGCCCTCCTCTATGTTTTTTTTTTATTTTTATTTATTCTTTAAACACTTAACAGAGAATAAATAAAACATAAAGTTATTTTATTTTCTTTCTTTTGTTTTTTAATTTCAAAATGAAATTAAAACAAACAAAAAACATAAAAACACAAAACTTCTTTTTTTAGTGAAAACTAGGGTTTTAAGCAAGACTCACCTAAAAGCCTTTTGTTGTATTCCCCAGATTTCCAGACATAGATTTGCATCTACGTGAACATAGAACGAACCCTAACAAAACCTAGAAATGTTGAACAAACTTTGCATGAACCAGGATTTCAAAATTTGTAACAATAAAAATCACATATTTGTAAAAAAGCAGAAAAGAAGGTAGATCAAAAGCAAAAACCCTTTGGGGGTCCCACCATGATCGTTATTTTATGAGCAATAAAAATTGACACCAAACAATAAACCACTAGAACAAGCAATGCACAATATAGAAATGATATGTATTGAATAACAATGGAGATTTGATCTCCAATTACAATGCTTTATGCCCCAAATGTATTGAGGACTACAAGAATGTATTGCTTTTTCCATATTATAAATATATAAAAGGTAGGAACCTTTTTATAGCACATCCAACAAGTCTTGGTGTCCTCGATCTTATTTTACCACAAAAAAAATTATGAGTGGCCTTGTGTGTCCATAACTAGGCCATTGTATTCACTGCAACAACTATAACCTGCACACAATATGATATCAAGGGGGTTAGTAGCATATGAAGGCTTCCACAGTGTGAAGTCATATTTGATCTATAAATCACTATTAAAACCCTTGAATATGAACAAATACATACATGGAACTGTTGACACCTAAAATTTGCACATGCTCATTCCTAGATTCTTGTAAATCTGCATAGACACTTGTAGGTTTGCATAGGTAGTCATAGGCCATCATAGGCCATCATAGGTAGTCATAGGCCATCATAGGCCATCGTAGGTCATTGTAGTTATCTATAGGCATAAAAACCTACAAAACTATGTAAAGTACACCCAAATTGCCTTCTATCCATAAGAGGACCACCTACTAGCCCCCTAAGGCCACCTAAGCCCTTTCCTAAACCTAATTAGGGCCCTCATGGGACCATTACTTACCAAAAACCTGAATTAGACTAATTAGGATTCTAATTTGTAGTTGACTTTCACTTAAGGTACACTTTATCATTAAAAAGGGTTTAATTAGGGTAAATGATCAAATTAGTCCTAAACCTGTCCTCACACATGTGTGCACCCTAAGTTGGTTAGGATATTTCCTAGAAATCCTAACTCAACCCTTGTCTAACCTAGAAATTAGGATGAGATATTTCCTTCAGGGCATGTGAGAGGATGACTAAGCTTACCACCTTCCAAACCCTAACCTAACCATACTAGAATTTGATCCTAAGGTGTGGTATACTTAACTACCTCCCCTGACCTTGGTTTTTCCTATAAATAGAGGGTCTTTTCCCTCATTTTACTAGCTCTCACATTTTCAATCAACATGTCCAAACTCTATCGAAATCACACCAGAATCACCTTCTATGACTTTGCTTTTGAAAAACAGCATCAAACAACCTCTGGACCCTATTTGGATAGAAAATATTCATTAGAAGTCAACTATAGTCTAGTTCACCCCATAGCCTATGAACCCAAGATCTAGTTCATAGGTTGCCCTGCGAACCGATCGTACAGCAAGTCTACAGCACTATATCAGGTATAAATCAATTTTTAATAGCTTCTATAACTTTTCCTAAAGAACACAAGCTTATACTGAGAGGGGGGTGAACAGTATAAGACCACTTTTTACTTTATTTCCAAATCAATATCAATTAATGTCCTTAATTGCAATAACCAAATATAGCAAGTGTGCATTAATAACTCAGATAGCAATAGTAAGCAAGAGCACAAGTCACCATACACAATTGAGACACAAGATTTAACGTGGTTCCCCCAATGTGGGGTACTCCACAAGATAATATCCTTATAATATTTCACACAAAAATAAGGATCCTTATCCAATACAATGATTTCTTTGATCTGCTCAAAGCTAGGCAATAACAAGCTCACACGAAACTTGTCCAAATCTGCATAACAAGCTCACAAGAACTTGTCCAAAATTGCTCAACAAGCTCACACAGAACTTGTCCAAATTTCTTTCTCAATTACAAGCTCACAAGAACTTGTCCAAATAAAAGCTCAACTGTAAAGCTCACAAGAACTTGTCCAAAACTGCTCAACAAGCTCACACAAAACTTGTCCAAATATGCTCAACAAGCTCACCAAGAACTTGCTCAAATCTGCTCCAACAAGCTCACTAAGAACTTGTCCAAATCTGCTCTAGCAAGCTCACCAAGAACTTGCTCAAATCTGCTCCAACAAGCTCACTAAGAACTTGTCCAAATCTCAACAAGCTCACAAAGAACTTGTCAAAATGCTCTAGAAAGCTCACCAAGAACTTGCTCAAATCTGCTCAATAGGCTCACTTAGAACCTCATCAAAATCTATCCCAAATCTATCCACAAATCTATCTAAAATTATCCATAAATCTGTCCCAAAAATTATCCACAAAGCCTTCTCAAAGGCTCAATCAATCATACACAAACTGCCACAAATCTGTCCAAAAATCTATCCCAAAGGCCTTCTCAAAGGCTCAATCAATCATGCTCAAGTAGTACTCAAATCTCATCCACAAATCTATGAAGGCAAGGCTCAAATATGAACTCAACAATGAATGGCAATGCACTCTACAATGGATGACAACAATGATCCACAATGATCTCAACTCAACTCAACTCAAATCAATCTCAACTCAAGTCAACTCATAGAAGCATAAAGAGAATTGTTAGAGACTCAATATGTTCTAAGCTCAATCTCAACTCAAATCAGAATTATAGAATAGTTTGTTTCATGGGACTTGAACAATCACCTCACACAATCACTTGACTAGGCTCAATCAACTCAACTCAACCAATCACCACAAGGGACAACTCTTTCTCACAAAACCCTAGTCCAAGCATGTATCAACCAACTCAAATGTTTCCAACAATGCTCAACCACAAATCTCACATAACAATGATACTCATGTTCTTTTCAAGTTCTTTACATAACCAATGGGCTTCAACAACTATGCTTATAAAACAAGGTTTAAACACAACTCTCAAACCAGAAAACCTTGAAGCATTCAACCAACCACTTTCGAAAAGGAAACCACAATCAATCCTTTTCACTCCAATGATATTTCAGAAATCAACCACCATAAACAATCAATAGGAGAATGTGCCCATACCTTTTTGATGCCAAGAAGTTGTCCACAAAATCTGCCACACTAAACACAACTTTCCTTTCCAATCTCAATAAGGGTTAGTGGACTTCAAATAATAATCACAAGATAAAGCATAACTCAATTTACACCTTTTTACTCCAACTTAATAAACACATCCACCAAAGTCCTTTTTTAATAAAAACCCTTATCAAAAATAATAATCAATAAACCTCTCAAAAATTATTTTATAACAACTCCTTATTTCTCCTAAATCTTAATTCTCAATTTCATGAACATCAAATTAAATCAACAACTCATCCACCTTTGAAATAATAATCACAACCCTTATAAAAACAAAGTTTAATTAAAAACTTTAATTATTCCTAACCACCTTATAACTCCAACTTAGGGCTTAACAAAATTAATTAGAGCAAAAACGTATTTACCTCCTCAAGGGGATTCGAACCCCCGACTTGCCCACACCATGAGCGCCTTAGCCATGGCTAAGGTTGCCACACGAGCTAGCCGCTCGTTCGAAAGGGAAAGGCACAACGTGCCTTAAAACCTTTCCTCCCTTTCCACAAATCAAAAGCGCTTCGAGCACTTTTCTTCCAACGCCTTCCGAACGCAGTCAAGGGGATTCAAAACCTTGACGTTTGTGCTGCCACACACCTTAGCCAAAATCCAATTGCCAATGCGCCACTCTGCCCATGATGACTTTGGACTTCGACCAACCTTCGTTTATTCGTTGCTTCTACTTTCTAAAATATTTTTGCATGAGCTCAATTCGGATGCTTAGCCAATGATTAATTAACCATGAGCAAGGATTAGTTTATGAACCTTAGGTATCCCCTTTATATAGCCTCCTTATTATTTTTGATGACGTCGATGAAAATCTTGCATATTTAATTTTAAATTTAAATTTTAAATTTTAAATAATTAAAATTTAAACTAAATATTAAAAATTAAATATCTCCATCATCGGGGCACCTTTTTCGATGAAACGAAAGGCCAACTTGGGTTTTAAGAAAAACCCAGTTCAAATCTGCCATCCATGGTTTTAAATAAAACCTTTTATTTTGCCTACCTTGGTTTTCACAAAAACCCTGTATTTATCCATGCTTTCCAAAATATCATTTGGCCACCAAAACTCAATGTGATCCATGTGACATCAATGACAACATAAAATAACTCAAATTTCCAACAATATCCCCCTTTGTCATTGATGGCAACACCTCTAATGCAAAAACCATAATCACTACAAAAACCATCTCTGAGAATCAAAGTTGCTCCCCTGACTCAATACTCTCTATGGAGGTTGCTCCCCCTAACTCAATGCTCTCTTTGGAGGCTGCTCCCCCTAACTCAATGCTCTCCCCCTTACTCAAATCTCTCCCCCTTTGACATCAATGGCAAAAGGGACACCTATGGGGCTAAAATATATGACTCTTAAGCATAGCCCCCTCACCACCTTCTCTCTTGAGGTGATTAATTTTGGGGTGGGAGTACTTTTACTCCCATATTACATTGTTTCTTTCCTCTATCAACTTCCTTCCATGTTTTTCTGATATCCTTCTCTTGATCTTCTTGCCTTGAACCTGTTTGACCTTCTTGCCTTGAACTTGTTTGGAATTGAGTCCTACACCATTTTGCAATATGTCCAAAGTTATTGCAGTTAAAACACTTGATATTGTAGCCTTTGGATGGTGCCCATATCCTAAAATATTTCTTGAAATAATTTCCATATCCATTCCTTTCTTGAACCCTGTATTGTGAAGTTCTATTTTCATGACCATTATGACCATGACTTCTGAATTGTGTAGCTCTAAAACCAAAACCATGTTGCTCATTTCCTTTGCACTGAGAAGCTCTATGACCAATCTTGTTACATGAGAAGCAATGTCCCTAAAAACCATACCTTCTTCCTTTGATGTTCCTTCTAGAAAAATCAAACTTCTTTGATCCATAGACCCTGCAGTGTATAGCCCTATGTCCAAATCCATTACAAGAAAAACAATGTCCTTGAAAAGCCCTTTGTTCATGCCTTGGTTCCTCATACCTTTCTTGACCATTATCCTTATGATCATTTTCAACTTGTGCATTGCATTCTTGAACTTTCTTTGTAGTATCTAAATCCTCTTCCTTAGTTTCTTCCTTGCTTTTCTCTTCAAGTATTTCTTTTCCTTTTGAACTTGATTCACCTATCTCAAAACAAGAACCAAACTGAATATTTGGAGCCATAGGAACTTTGGAACTTTCTTCATAACACTTAGGTGCTTCCTTGCTTTCATATTTTAGAACTTCCTTTCCTTTTGAGTGTGATTTTCCAAACCTAAAATATGAGACTTTTGGTGCTTTAGAATCTTCCTCTTCTTTCTCTTCATTTGTGTCAAGTAGAAAATTGGCATCCATCTCTATAGCTTAAATACATGTTTCCTTCTTAGTGAAAATATCTTGACCTTTTGAGTCATTTGATGGATCAAACTTCTAGTAGGAATTTCAATTCTTTTAGATTCTCTTTAACCTCTTGTAGTTGCTCATGGATAACATATGAAGTCTTCCTTTAGATCAAAAATTATCCTCTTGTTTAACTTCTTCTATTGAGTAATGTTCTTCTTCTACTTCTCTTATCCCATAGAAAACCTTCTTCATCTTCATTATCACTAAGATCATTATAATCTTCTATAGCAAACAAACTCTCAAGATTTCTTTGACCATGCTTGTTTCCTTGATGTGTCATCTCATCTTCACTATCACTGAAACCATTGCAATATCTTGATCTGTGATCTCTTTGACCACACACAAAGCACTGCTCTCTTTCACCTTCTATTCCTAGGAATAGATGTTCTTCCTTTTCATCATCTGATTTGTCTCTATCACTATGATCTGAGCTATCACTTGCTTCTACAATGTAGTAAGATTTCTTTGCCTTACGAAAAATTTTCTTCTTCTCATACCTGTTTTGCTTGTATCTGTCATCTTTGTCATGCTTATGCTTTCCATCTTCTTTTCTTCTGTGACCCTATTTTTCATCATCACTATTTTCTTCATGTGGACACTTGTATGCATAGTGACCAAGATCACCACACTTGTAGCATCTGACTTTCCTTATATCCCTAAAATTCCTTGAGTCCTTATTCCTTTTGATGAAGTTAGCTTCCTCATCATTATCTACAACTCTATCTATTTTTGGAACTTTCCCTTTCTCTTTTTCTGAAGCCTTGAATGCAATCTCTTTTATTGGAACTTGATGCTTACTTACCCTCATCTCATAAGTTGTGAGAGTTCCTTGCAATTCTTCCATTGTTAGCTTGTTGATATCCATTGTTTCTTCTATTGCTGAAACCTTAGCATCATATTTCATGGGAAGTGATCTCAAAACCTTTTGAGTAACTTCTGATTCTTTCATCTCAAATCCTAGACCTCTCATGGTGTTAGTAATCTCATCAACTCGAAGTAAAAACCTTGCAATATCTTCAGAATCTTCCATTTTCAATTCCTCAAATATTTTTCTATGAGTTTGTAGTTTTGCCAACTTTACCTTGGAATCTCCTTCATAAGTATTCCGCAACTTGGTCCACATCTCATTAGCTGAATTACATACCATAACCTTTGCAAAATCTATCTCTCGTAGCCCACTCAAAATACAATTCATTGCTCTTGCATTGATCTCAACCAATTTCTTGATAGTCTTATCTCCCTCGGGATCACCTTCAACCCTATACTCTTTTTCAACCATTTTCCATACCTCATATCCTTGTGATATCAAGTAGTTCTTCATCCTCATGCTCTAGAAAGCATAATTGTTACCATCAAATAATGGAGCCTTATTTGTAGATGATCCATTCTGTGAAGCCATCTGTGTTCTTGTAGAATCTACCCTCAAGTTGTTAGCTTTTCTGAAGGAACCCACTCTGATACCAATTGAAGAACACAAGCTTATACTGAGAGGGGGGTGAATAGTATAAGACCACTTTTTACTTTCTTTCCAAACCAATATCAATTAATGTCCTTAATTGCAATAACCAAATATAGTAGTGTGCATTAATAACTCAGATAGCAATAGTAAGCAAGAGCACAAGTCACCATACACAATTGAGACACAAGATTTAACGTGGTTCCCCCAATGTGGGGTACTCCACAAGATAATATCCTTATAATATTTCACACAGAAATAAGGATCCTTATCCAATACAATGATTTCTTTGATCTGCTCAAAGCTAGGCAATAACAAGCTCACACAGAACTTGTCCAAATCTGCATAACAAGCTCACATAGAACTTGTCCAAAATTGCTCAACAAGCTCACATAGAACTTGTCCAAATTTATTTTTCTCAAACTAAGCTCACATAACTTGTCCAAATCTGATCAACAAGCTCACATAGAACTTGTCCAAATCTCAAAAGCCTTTAAAAGCTCACAGAGAACTTGTCCAAATCTGCTCAACAAGCTCACCAAGAACTTGCTCAAATCTGCTCCAACAAGCTCACTAAGAACTTGTCCAAATCTGCTCTAGCAAGCTCACCAAGAACTTGCTCAAATCTGCTCCAACAAGCTCACTAAGAACTTGTCCAAATCTGCTCTAGCAAGCTCACCAAGAACTTGCTCAACTCTGCTCAATAGGCTCACTCAGAACCTCATCAAAATCTGTCCCAAATCTATCCACAAATCTATCTAAAACTATCCATAAATCTGTCCCAAAAATTGTCCACAAAGCCTTCTCAAAGGCTCAATCAATCATACACAAACTACCACAAATCTGTCCAAAAATCTATCCCAAAGGCCTTCTCAAAGGCTCAATCAATCATGCTCAAGTAGTACTCAAATCTCATCCACAAATCTATGAAGGCAAGGCTCAAATATGAACTCAACAATGAATGGCAATGCACTCTACAATGGATGACAACAATGATCCACAATGATCTCAACTCAACTCAACTCAAATCAATCTCAACTCAAGTCAACTCATAGAAGCATAAAGAGAATTGTTAGAGACTCAATATGTTCTAAGCTCAATCTCAACTCAAATCAGAATTATAGAATAGTTTGTTTCATGGGACTTGAACAATCACCTCACACAATCACTTGACTAGGCTCAATCAACTCAACTCAACCAATCACCACAAGGGATAACTCTTTCTCACAAAACCCTAGTCCAAGCATGTATCAACCAACTCAAATGTTTCCAACAATGCTCAACCACAAATCTCACATAACAATGATACTCATGTTCTTTTCAAGTTCTTTACATAACCAATGGGCTTCAACAACTATGCTTATAAAACAAGGTTTAAACACAACTCTCAAACCAGAAAACCTTGAAGCATTCAACCAACCACTTTCGAAAAGGAAACCACAATCAATCCTTTTCACTCCAATGATATTTCAGAAATCAACCACCATAAACAATCAATAGGAGAATGTGCCCATACCTTTTTGATGCCAAGAAGTTGTCCACAAAATCTGCCACACTAAACACAACTTTCCTTTCCAATCTCAATAAGGGTTAGTGGACTTCAAATAATAATCACAAGATAAAGCATAACTCAATTTACACCTTTTTACTCCAACTTAATAAACACATCCACCAAAGTCCTTTTTTAATAAAAACCCTTATCAAAAATAATAATCAATAAACCTCTCAAAAATTATTTTATAACAACTCCTTATTTCTCCTAAATCTTAATTCTCAATTTCATGAACATCAAATTAAATCAACAACTCATCCACCTTTGAAATAATAATCACAACCCTTATAAAAACAAAGTTTAATTAAAAACTTTAATTATTCCTAACCACCTTATAACTCCAACTTAGGGCTTAACAAAATTAATTAGAGCAAAAATGTATTTACCTCCTCAAGGGGATTTGAACCCCCGACTTGCCCACACCATGAGCGCCTTAGCCATGGCTAAGGTTGCCACATGAGCTAGCCGCTCGTTCGAAAGGGAAAGGCACAACGTGCCTTAAAACCTTTCCTCCCTTTTCGTAAATCAAAAGCGCTTCGAGCGCTTTTCTTCCAATGCCTTCCGAACGCAGTCAAGGGGATTCGAAACCTTGACGTTTGTGCTGCCACACACCTTAGCCAAAATCCAACTGCCAATGCGCCACTCTGCCCACGATGACTTTGGACTTCGACCAACCTTCGTTTATTCGCTGCTTCTGCTTTCTAAAAGATTTTTGCACGAGCTCAATTCGGATGCTTAGCCAACGATTATTAACCATGAGCAAGGATCAGTTTATGAACCTTAGGTATCCCCTTTATATAGCCTCCTTATTATTTTTGATGACGTCGACGAAAATCTTGCATATTTAATTTTAAATTTAAATTTAAATTTTAAATAATTAAAATTTAAACTAAATATTAAAAATTAAATATCTCCATCATCGGGGCACCTTTTTCGACGAAACGAAAGGCCAACTTGGGTTTTAAGAAAAACCCAGTTCAAATATGCCATCCATGGTTTTAAATAAAACCTTTTATTTTGCCTGCCTTGGTTTTCACAAAAACCCTGTATTTATCCATGCTTTCCAAAATATCATTTGGCCACCAAAACTCAATGTGATCCATGTGACATCAATGATCCATGTGACATCAATGACAACATAAAATAACTCAAATTGCCAATATTTCCAACAAATTTCATCATGTTTTTTTGCATATTTGAGTCAATTTTTTTTCATAGCTATGGGGCTTGACCAAGGAAAGCCCAAAAATACACTAACCCTTTTGCAAGCCCAAAATAGGTACAAAAGGACATACACCAGTAGACTACCAGTGGCACACGCGTATAGAAGCCTACCTTCACTGAGGACCTTCGAAAGATACCATCAGATGCTTTAGATTTGTGAATAAAATAGGGAATAAATATCTCCACTGAAAGAGAGACTTATTTTGCAACCCTACATTCAAAATGAATAAAGTAGCACTGTGAAAATTTTCTACATTTGTTTTTAGAAATGGTTGTCTTTCAGTCGCTTCATTCTAGCATGCCCGGTGGGACCCCCACTATGGTTATTTTATAATAGTGATCAAACTAATCTAACTCAATTTTCAATTTTATTTTGATGTTTCAGGTACTCTAAACACAGAATAGAACCCAACAAAGCTGTAAAAAATAGCTCAGGTCCTCAGATTCAAAGTTTCAAACCTCTAGACTCAGTTCACCCCCTGACCTACGAACCAGTAGCCAGTTCTCATGGCACCCTGTGAACTCCACCAAATAGCATCAAAATCACTTGAAATTATAGGATTCAATAGCAGAGACAATGGGAAGTTTATCTGATACAACAGAAGTCAAGTATTTTTCTTATAACTCCAATTTTTCATCTTCTTTTTACATAGCAATTTCCATTTCAAATGCATTAGGTCATTTTGTGAAATATTTTTTTAAAACAAATCAATTAAAATTTTTAGTCAATTCTAAAGCACTTAGATTAGGGTTTTGTAATCCTTTCATTTTATTTCCATTCCATTTTCAAATTTCCTTTCAAAATTGCATTTAAGTTAAGTTGTCAAATTCCTTTCATGTCATGTCAAATTTCTTTCCAAATTTCTTTTCAAATTTTCATTTAGATTAGGTTGTTGCATTCCTTTCTTTTCATTTCAAAATTATTTGTCAAATTTATTTCCCAAAAATCGCATTTAGGATCAATTTGTCAAATTTCCTTTCAAGTCACTAAATTAGGTTTCACTTTTCTTTCCAAAATCCTTAGGGTATCTTTCCAATTTCTGTCAAAATTCACAAATCAAATATCAGATCTCTTTCCATGTTATTAGGTTAGGCTTTTCAAATTACTTCTTAAAAAAACGCATTTAGGTTAATTAGTTCAATTTCTTTTCAAATCATTTAATTAGCATTTACATCCCTTTTTGCAAAATAAATTTTAAATTTCTTTCATGCTTTTAGATTAGGGTTTCAATTCCTTTTCACATGTTTTAGCATAAAATTTCAATCCCTTTTTGCAAAATCAATTTCAAATTTCTTTCATGCTTTTAGATTAGGGTTTCAATTCCTTTTCACATCTTCTAGCTTAAAATTTCAATACATTTTTGCAAAATCAATTTAAAATTTATTTCATGCTTTTATATTAGGGTTTCAATTCTTTTTCATATATTTTAGCATAAAATTTCAATCCATTTTTGTAAAATTGATTTTAGTTTTCTTCATGCTTTTAGATTAGGGTTTCAACTCTTTTTCGCGTCTTTTAGCATAGGATTTACATCTCTTTTCATAAAAATCAATTTCAATTTCTTTCATGCTTCTAGATTAGAGTTTCAATTTTCTTTGTTCACATGCTTCCCCTCTACTTGCTTGCACATTTTATAGAGTATATCTCTTCTTGTTTTCCGATAGGGTTAGATGTCGTTGTTCACAAGGGTCACATAATCAGTGAATTGGTAACTGTCATTATTGACTAAGCCCGCCTTAGGGTGAAGCGAAAGCATGGGTATACTAGGAGGAGGTCTTAGACAGTGCCACCTCTTCTTGTGAGAGGCTTTTGGACTCGGTGCATTTTGAGTTCCCCCTATTTAGTAATTATTTTACTACACATTTACATTAGGTCATCATTTACCTATTGAGACATTGTTCTATTATGTGCGTCCTTGGGTGTTGCAAGAGGTTCTGTGTGGATGATATTTTTGTTATTTCTAGAGTTCCACCCCACTTTCTGTGATACTTTCTAGAGGTATTTCAACATCAAAACATATAAAATAAACATTTATTTTTCTAGTTTTAGCACTAATTCTAGTTACACCTTGTTTTTTGTCCTTACAAAACCAATTTTAGCACACTTTATTCCAAAAAATCCACTTTCTGGATGCACACAGTTAGTCACTAACAATTTCTTATCAAAATTCACAGTATAGACCCAATTCGCAGGTCAACCTATGAACCATATCCCAATTTGTATAGCAACTTATGAACTCTATTTTGATACATAGAAACTTCACAAATGTCACAGGATTAATCAAAAATCTCACACAAAGCACACCCAAAACCTTAGATTTCTATTTGTGGGTAGTTTTGAGCACCAATTCATAGTACACAGCATCATGCTTGTTTTCACCTGTAGCCAAGCACATTATCAAGCGCATATTGAGGAGGAGGCTTCTTGTGCCACTACTAGTCAGTCCTTTCTTCCCCCTTCAATCACAAGGGGTAAATCCACACTCATTACAGACCTCCTTACAGGTTTTGATTCACTTCACATACACACTATGTCTCACGGTGAGACTTCTACCCCAAGTGATACCCTCACCACCTCATCTGGTAAAGATCAACCACTTCTTTTCCACTCACTTTCACCTAATCCACCTTCCACATTCTGTGACCACATAATCTATCTCTAGGACACCTACCTTCCTTCACTATTGATGAGAAACTCCACCTACCTCACCCACCTTTATGCATCCCTTCTTTCAGAGTCTATCTCAATCCCTCTTTGATAATTACTCCTCCTTGCTCAATCGTACTCGCCCTGAGGTTGCATCATTTTCCCCTACTATAGGAATGATATTAAATCCCTCATCTTCCACTTCAAGCACTCAAACAACCTCACCTAAAATACCCCCACAATATAATCCTTTACAACAATAATATACACCACCCACATCATCATATACTTACACTTCTCAATTATCACAACCACCACCTTCCCAAAAATCCTTCTTACCATCCTTCGATGTCATATCACAACCGCCTCCTCACTCACAACAACTACAATATCAACAATATTAGCAGACCCCATCTCCTCAATCATGTGTGAACACTTTCACATGCCACCTTCTCAGGCTTCGACCTTTGAGGCCTATAATACTTTCCCATAACTTCCTCCACCTACACCCTACCCTTCTAGAATGTATGGTATCTCATCTTCTATTCCACCACCATCTTCATCTACTCCCATTTTTTGACTCCCTCAACCTCCTCCATTTTGGTATCCATATTCTATTCCCCTTCTTACCTATGATCCATGATGCTTATCCTCTCCCACTAATCCTCCATGCTATTCTACTCTACCTGCCTTCACTTATCACTCTTCTAATAAGATGAAGGTACCATCTTTTGAAAACTCATCTCACCCACCACTTGCACCATCTATCTAGACACCACTACATCTACCACCATCTGCTGGACCCATACTTTTTACTCCACCTTCTTCTTGGTCATCATCCCCTATGGCCCAACCATTATCGTAGGCCCCCTCCAGTAGATCCCAGTGCAATAACCACAAACTTTGCAACCACAATATTACTACCCCTAGTAGATGTCTACTCCATAGTAGAGCGTCCCATCAGCTTTGACATCCTACGCTATTCAAAAGTTGCATCCACAGGAACCATTGTAATACATTCCTTATCCATATTGGGAAGAACAACAACTCCAATACCCACCCCATTCTCAAGCTCCAACTGCCTCAGTACAATTATTTATACCTCTATCCCCCGAACTTCAAATTTTGTAAAAATTTAAGATGTTAAATCTCTATACATCTAGTTATGGACCACAAAAACCCACATAATATGAACTCTACAATTAGCCAATCCACCCTTCAGTTCCTATCCCTCCTTACCCTTATCGCTTGATATCTTGAAGTTTGATAAGTACAAAGGTGTAGACACCAAAACAACACCAATCCGATTATGTGACGACAAGCACTGATCGCACTAACACACACAGCCCCCAGGGCAGCCCTCGGAGGTTAAACAGTGGTTCTAACCACTCACACAACAGTTTTGCAAGTCAGAAACCAATTTGGCACTTTTTAGACACTTTATTGCTTATCGTCCCACCAAGGGACGAGTACTGTTTTACTCGTCCTACCTAGAGACGAGTGCTGACTTATACTCGTCTCACCCAGGGACGATTAACAGCGCTCACTTCGAGGTGGGACGAATTTCAGGTTTGACCGGCAAAAGGTCAAATCTCGACATGTAACAACTCAGAACTGCCACTTAGCTTTCCCTGCATGACATAGGAGTGCGAGTGAGTTCTTTTGACAACTCATATCTACCAATTAACTCTCCCTTCACTGCATGGGAATAAGAGTAAGCTTTTTAAGACAACTCAGATTTGCCACTTAGCTATCCCTTCATTGCATGGGAGTGCAAGTGAGCTTTTCTAAAACACACAAAGACATGCACAGAGACAGTTAAGAATCCCTTGATCAAGAAGAAGTCTTTCTTTGAGGCAAAAAGCATTCATGCAAAGAAACACTTTTGCATGTTAATTCAAAGAGACCCCTCGGTTCTATAAAATGGTGAGTTTCCTCACCCAAAAGAGATACCGAGCTAAAGCATTTTGAGCGATGAAGTGCTGCTAATTCATTTACTTGCGATTTGTGTTTTCAACATCCATAATCTCTTAATCGAAAGAGAGGTTATTGGGTGACTTTTGAAGGCACGAATCAAGAACCAACACCCCATTCTTTTGACCACAATATCCTACCAATTTTCCGACAACACATCACATCAGGTTTCGGACCAATTCTAAGCGGATTGGTGTCGGAGCAAAGTTTCACCCGCGGGTGGTTTGCCTTCGGGCACCCCTCCCGCTTTATTGCTTTTGTAGTTTTTTAGCTAGTTTCATGTTTATGCTTTTATCAAGTTTTCAGTTCATTTAGATTCATTTTAGCCATAGTTAGATTTATCTTTTATTTTTCATACACAGGTGCTACTGATTCTTTGTTTGTTTCTTTGAACGCAGATTTGCAGCATTGGAGGAGCAGCGAGGAATCGACCTGTACCAACGCAAGCGGCAACAACGTTTTGGTTCACCCATTTTATATGTGGGCACGTGGAAGAAGGAATTTTGAAACAAGTTGTAGAGATCAATATCTAACGCTCCTATCCCCTAAAAAGGAAGGAGACGCATTGTAACACGAATTGAAAAGAATATCAATAAAAAAAGGGCCATAGTTTATATTGCTTTTATATCTTGTGTTCATTCATTTGTGTTCTTTCCTTTTAATACAATTTTGTTTAGTTTTCATTTTTGTTTTTGGAATCTCGTGTTTTCAATGGCGATCACGGTGGGACATCTGTCCTCTGTTTTTGTTTAGGTTAAATTACTGATCTAAAATTGCTTGTTTTTTTATAGGTACCTATTTTTCAACATCGGACTGTTATTCGTCTCTGTAAGTGACGATTGCAGAATTGGTACTCGTCTCACCCCGGGACGAATAAATTATTCGTTCCACCCTGTGACGATTACGGTTTTGTTATTCGCCTCACCCAGGGATGATTATAGATCTGTGCAAATTTTCAGAGCAAATCAGAAACTTTCGATTAGGCAGAGAAGAGGTAGGGGTTTTTACAGCTTCTGTCAAATTTTTGTTTTTCTATTTTTTGGTTTTCAGTTTGTATGGCTTAGGGAAAGATTTATTTTCATTTGCCTGTTTCAATTTTGCAAAATTAAAACTAACCCCACACATCACGTGACATTCTAAACCAAGGCGTTGGTCGTAAAACCCCAACCCTTGAACAAGACCAAAGGTGGATTCCATTATCACTTTGGCTTGAGATATTGCATCCATTACCTCGATCGCGACTGTTGCTAGACGTAAATCCTGACGAAAGCTGATCGAGTGTAGCTTGGGGTGATTCCCAGCACGCGAGGATAAGTCTTCTATGGTAGGTGTCATAAACAGAGTGATTCCCCTTCCATACCGCCTATGTTCCACGTATCATCTGCTCTCACGTACCTATAGTCTCCCTCACGTAAGGGCGGGTATATAGAGAGGTTGGTATATCGGTCCGAAAATGGTATATTGAAGGGGCAACCATTTTGGGAGTCATAAGAGCCTTCATACCTGCATTTAAACATTTCACAAAAAATTTCAAAAACAAAACAAACAACAAAAACACACTAAACCAGATTTAGGGCACACTATTAATCTTTAAAAGAGATAATCATTGCTTGTGAGTGTGTATGCTATTTTCTGTTTAGACAAAAAAAATCATAAAAAGAAAATTACAAAAAGAATTTTTGCATTTTTAGGTTAGCATTACCATGGTGAATACTCGTAGCCAAGCCCAATCACAGGCAGAAGCTGTAGAACATGCACCAAGAGAGACAAATCATCTCCGATATAGCTCTGAAGACTTGTTCATCCCACCTCAACGGCGAGGTACACCAGTTAGTTCACACCATGCAGAACATGGCTCTATAGGCCCCTCCGTGAGGGGTACTCCAACCCATACAGTCATAGAACATGGTTCTAGAGGTTCCTCAAGGAATGATTCTCCAAGTCAGACCATCAATAGACGAGACTTTAGAACTCCCTCTCTAAGGGAAACACCTAAGCAACAAGAATCTTTTCAAGAAAATAACTTATATATACCACCTGGTCTAAGTACGAAGCCTCCCTTTGAATTTCAATATGGGTGGCCTAGTGATGAAGCATTGTGTACTGCTATGGAACAACAAAGGGTCCAAAAGGAAGAACCATATGATTTTGTGGTTCCTAATTTACCCTCGATCAATGTTGGACATAGTAGACCATATCCAGAACAACAAGTTCTCCCGACAGGGCAAAACAATTTTGCTCGCACTTTTTATGCATATCACAGAGAGAGAGAAGAGGATCACTACATTCCTCCAGGCCAGTATCCAGTGCCAAAATGATGCACGTCTGCACCTGCATTATATCCAGATCGCTTATTGAGACCAGAATTTCAAGTTAATGCGGCCAACCTCGACAGAGGGAAGCAACATATAGGAGTCTCAGAGCATTATGATCGAAACAGATATGTAGGAGAGACATCTAGGCCTATTAAACAAGAGACAACAGAACAAAGTAACTTGGCATTTGCATAACTAGCCGCCCGCCAAGCGCACATCATGCGGCTTAAGCAAGAACAATAGGAATTAGAACATTTGTGTCACCTTGATCAAGAGCGCATTCAGCGTCAGACAGCTGAATTGCTTCACAACCATGCGCCTGAGAGGGCCCCAGTTCCTCGTGCACAACAATCTGAGATGTATATGAGGCACAATCCCTTAGCGCGAGACAGGTCTCCGTGACGTCAGCAAACATTGCCTCTTAGACCTCCTAGAACTGAGCGGGAGGCCATTCCCCGCAACCATGATGGGCATCCTCCGCGGGCACCCGTCCATGTTTATAGGCCTAGGCCAAACACTCCTCAAGAATATTATGAGGATTATTACCAAGAAGAAGAGCGAGCTGAAACGCCCTATCAAGGCAGAAGGGATGCTACCCATTTAGTCATTCAAAGGCCTCAAGTTCCCCGCAACACACAGCGGGAACAAACTAAGGAGGAAATTATATCCTTCGATGCCTACAAAGTGTTGTTGGAACGCTTGGAGAATATGGAACTTAAGACTGGTGGGCCTCAAAAGCCTACCTTACGCCAACTCCATAGTCATCCGATACATCCGTCAGTGCCAGCACCTCCATACCCCGAACATTTCAAGCTGCCCCAGCTTGGCACTCTTTAAAGGGGATGAGGATGCTCAAGAGCATGTGACAAGATTTTTGAGCCAATGCTTTGGTATACAAGACAATGATGCATTGCTATTAAGAACATTCATAACCACATTCGTAGGATCTACCTCGAATTGGTTTACCCATCTACCGAAGCATAGCATCTACAACTTAGATCAACTAGTGGACGCGTTCCTAGAACGTTTTGCTTTCAATACAAAGGAAAATGCGTCACTCAGTGATCTAGCTAGCCTCAAACAGTATGAAGAGGAGTCTATGGTAGCATATGGGAATCGATGGAGGACAAGTGCTTTCAAAGTTGTCCTACCTCCCTCCTATGTCCGACTTAACTCAAATGTTCATAAAGAGTTGTTTGCGATCGATCTCTGTGCTATTGCAGCTGCAGCAATATGCCACTTTGGAAGAATCTCTGGCGCAAGCTAGACGTATTGAAGAGATCAAGATACAAGATGGCGAAATTGCCATAGAAAAAAGAGTGGAACAAGAGCACCAAAATAGGGAATACGCAACAGAAACCCATCGCGGTCAATCAAGTTGCTATTAATGCCCCTATGCCTACCCAAGCAACATAGCCTTCAAAGGCTAACTATCAGGCGGTGCCTCACAATAATTATGAGAAAGATAACAAAAAGCAAGATCAAAATCAGCAGCGTCGCCCCAAGCGACAATTTACACCATACACTGAGTCTAGGGATTCCTTGTTTGACCATTTGTCAGCGGCAAACTTGATTAATCTACCAGATATTCCAACAATTGATCCCAATGCGCCAAAGCCGAAAGGGTATAGAGAGGATATTTTTGTAGATTCCACAGAAGGAAGGGCATGACCTTAATGTCTCGTTGGTCGTTTAAAGGTTTAGTGCAAGATCTCATTGATAATCACACATTGGTAGTGGATAACCCCATCGCACCCAACAACCAACAAATGGGTGTTTTCAAAGATCCTTTACCTACACATGATGCACAAACAAAACCTCTGCATGTCAATGAAGTGCAACAGAGTTACCCCATGGAAGGGTATGTTGGAATGATTAGCATTGTGATAAGAAACAAGAGACACCCAGGAGTTGTCCCCACGACAGCCACTAAGGAAGCTTCATCCACGTCACAACATCAATCGAATCCTACACAGTTGCCCCCACCTAGACCAGTGGCCACGATTCGAACTAGACTTACTCAAAGTCTACGGACCACATCGGCTAGGCTCTCCATTTATGAGCTTATTCAACAATCAACACCCCATCGGGAAGCTATTATGGAGATATTAAAGGCAATTGAATTGCAACCCCATGAAGTGGATTCGTTCAACAATTTTATGGGGCATGTCAAACAGTGTACTGAACCAGTCATTACCTTCAGGGAAGATGAGCTAAAAACTATGACTGGAGATGTAACGGATCCACCCCTGCATGTTATTGCGCGGGTCAATGGGACTCCATACAAACGGGTTTTGATAGACACTGGTTCGTCCAGCAACCTTATTACAACCGCTGCACTAAAAATTTTGAAACTACCAGCCTCTCACATTGCACCTTCCACTTATACCCTTCGAGCATTTAATGATACGATATGCTCGACAGTTGGCACAATTGTCCTGCCCATACAAGTGGGACAAAAGACCATTCATACGTTGTGCCACATTTTAGAAGGTGAGATGGCTTACAATATATTGCTTGGGCGGCCTTGGATCCGGGATATGAAGTGTGTCCCTTCAATTGCTCATCAATGTTTGAAATATACATTTGAAGGACAAGTACACGTGGTCCCCGCAGATTTGGAACCTTTTAAATATTGCAACTCAGTGCAAATCATGCCGCAGTCGACCCTTCCTTCAACGCACGTGGATTTCCAGTTAAATCCATCTAAACGGGGTCCGACTAAGCAAGAATCTTCATCACCAAATCAATCAAATTCTCAGGTGGGATCATCTTCTTCATCCAGTCCTCTCACAACGATGCCACCTACGATGGCCACTCCAACGGGCAAAGGAAAGAAGCCCCTGGAAACGAAACCACCTTTAGTCTCCAACATCTCTACAGGAGAGACGCCTAATCGAATGGAAGTTGAGATGCCTAGTTCACCCCACATGGAGTGGACTCAAGGAGAACTCCCATTCACTTCCCCTTAATCGCCAACGATTACTGTTGATATGTCTAACACAGGCATGGGGGAGTATATAGTGCGCAATGTTGTTGCAACGCCCACACTTCAGTCTATGCAAGACATGGGAAGACCTCGACTCCCCATAGGCTCAGTGGTTCCTTTAGGTTACCCACCTAATCAGAAAAACTTTATTTTTGGGGGCCTAGATCATGGCGTTGAACCTGCTCGAAAAGAAGAAGAAGATGAAGATCCCTTTGTGGAAGATGTCAACTATCTGGCTAACCCAGACTTCGCATTACGATATCTTAGCCAATGCAATTGGCATGGATACGGGTTAGGCCGGTATGAACAAGGAATGCGTGTTTTGTGTCAACCAAGATACCAAATGCCTTATGACAAGTTAGGAGTAGGGTTTAACCACCCTTTGCCCCTCGACATCTTGGTCGAAAACATGCAAGGCCTAGGGATAGGCAACAAGGATGGGTTGGCATCAGATCCATATGTCAATCCAAATACAACTTATACATTGGGGGATTATTTCCCATTGCAAACAAATAACCTTGTTGACCTCAAAGGAGAAACCTCATGGACTCACCCACAAGGGGAAGATGGACAAGACCAAGAAGGGTCTTCTAAATATGAGTCAGAGTACGATCATTCGCATGAATATCAAATGAATGACGATCAAGACAGCTTCCTGATGATGTTCCCATTGAATGATCCTAGTGAGCATAGGCTACCTCAACAACAACAAAATCCTTTGGACATAGATGACATGTTTGACAACTTACACATAGATCCAAGACCTAGGAGACATTTTAACCTGGCGCAGTTATAGCAATTACTGCATCCGCCACTCCAGGCATACAACCAACATATTTCGCCTGGAGACCCTATCAAACCATCGCACCTAGGGTAGACCCCGTTTGTAGGTCCGCGCATAGGGCTGATCCCTTTGTGCCACTGCCTACAGAGCCAGATCCAAAGCACCAAAAACATCCAGAATGTCAGAGTTGTCACATTTGCGATAATGGAGATTACAATAATTTCATCAACATGGTCTCCATTGACTTGACCGCCCCCATCCATGATCTAGCTAATCCAACACGATTATTGCATCTAGACATAGAAGCTATTGATTGGGATCGCGCTGACTCACCACCATCTCCATCAGAGTATTGGCCTTGCGATGGGATGTTTCATTTCACTCCAGGACAGACTCAGGATGTCTTCCATGCTGAAGAGGAACTTGATGTTCCTAATGATGATCTTAATTTAGCAAACGATATCCATCTGATCCCAATTCCACACCAGTTGGAAGACGGATCCCATATGTCAGTCGAAGCAATGACTGATGTAGACATCGGCATAGATCCAATGAATCCATGGATTCTCAAGCTGGGGGTAAGTCTTTCCCCTGAAGAGCGAGCCAATTATGTCACCCTTCTTAAGGAAAATAAGGAGGTTTTTGCATGGTCATACAATGATATTTCGGGACTAGACCCATAGCTAGTCACGCATAATTTAATGCTTGATCCGACAATCAAGCCAGTAAAGCAAAAACTATGCAAGATGCATCCAATAGTGGCCTTAATGGTAAAAGATGAGTTACAAAAGTTGTTGGATGCCCAGTTTGTCATCTGTGTGGATTATCCGCCATGGTTGTCTAACATGGTTCCTATCAAGAAGCCCGATGGGAGGATTCGCATATGCATCGATTTTTGAGATCTTAACAAAGCGAGTCCTAAGGATGATTTTCCCTTGCCAAGCATCGACGCGTTGGTAGACGCCACAGCGGGCCATGAAATGCTTTCACTTATGGATAGTTTCTCAGGATACAATAAGATTTGTATTAATCCTGAGGACCAACTAAAAACGGCATTCACAACGCCTTGGGGGACATTTTGCTATAAGGTCATGCCTTTTGGCCTTAAAAATGCCGGAGCTACCTACCAACGTGCCATGACGTACATCTTTCACGATTACATGCACAAAACTTTGGAAGATTACATGGATGATTTGTTGGCCAAATCTCTTTTGCGCCCAGATCATATCGGTGACTTGAGTAAGGTCCTTGATCGCCTCATTGAGCATAAAGTCAGACTCAACCCTAAGAAGTGCGTCTTTGGCGTCACCTCTGGAAAGCTCTTGGGTTTCATAGTATCCAAACGAGGAATTGAGGTAGATCCAAACAAATTCAAGGCAATCCTTGAAATGTGTCCCCCAACCACCATCAAGCAGCTCAGGAGTCTGCAGGGAAAGGTTGCGTCGATCAAGCGCTTCATAGCGCAGTTATCTAACAAATGCCGACCCATGAATAAATTATTGCATAAAGGGGTCACATTTCATTGGGATGACGAGTGCCAGTCAGACTTTGACGACATTAAACAGTACTTGGCTTTACCGCCAGTATTGGCACCACCCAGACCAGGAGTACCGTTCTATTTATACATCTCAGCCACTGAGGTGGCACTGGGTGCCATGTTGTCCCTAGAAAAATGAACTTCATAGAGAACAGGCTACATACTATCTTAGCCGCACCCTGGTCAGTTATGAATTTAACTATGCATATGTTGAGAAACTCTGCTTGGCAGTGGTGTTTGCTACCAAAAAGCTACGCCACTACATGCTTAGTAATAAGATGTATGTTGTGTCTAAGGAGAATCCATTGCGATACATGATGAGTTGTACTTATCATAGTAGCCACACGGCGAAATGGATCATGTTGTTGACGGAGTTTGACATAGAGTTCATTGGACAGAAATCTATAAAAGTTCAAGTCATCGCCGATCAACTAGCTGAGGCTCCTCTTGAAGACGATCAGACTCTGACTTTTGAACTACCTGATGATGGGGTCTTCCATGTTTCAGAGTCGCCAGATTCTAATGAGCCTGAATCACAAGCTGACATAACCCTATTCTTCGATGGTTCTAAATGTGAGCAAGGGGGTGGTGTGGGAATTGTATTCTTCACTCCACAAGGCACTCCAATGCTCTTGTCATTTAAATTAGACTTCCCGTGCACCAACAATAACGCAGAATACGAAGCCTTGCTCATAGGTATTCAGACAGCAATCACCATGAACATTAAATGATTGAACATCTTTGGTGATTCACTGTTAATTGTCAATTAAGTAAAGGGGATATACCAATGTAAATGTCCACTTTTGAAGTCTTATAAAGCCCTTGTGGATAAATTCTTGGCACAACTTGAATGGTATGACATCGAGGCACTCCCTCGATCATCGAATCATTTTGCGGATACTATGGCCTCCTTGGGGTCACTCATCCCGCAAGACTCTTCCAGTGAAATGACAACCATTCAGGTTAAAACATTATCGCAATCTGCGATGGAGCGTGCAAGCTCTGATCTGACGCCAGGAATCCACATGATTCAGATTGAACCATCTCCGGATAAGTTCTCTCGAATTCGATATTGTTTGATTAAAGCCAACTGGGGGTCAGATTGAACACGTCATTCGTCGAGCAATGTCAGTTGATCTAACCGGGCCTACCGTGCAGTGTCATCATCGATGAACTCTTGCATTGAAATGCGCAAGGAAGGAATTTCCAACTCAAAAGGCATGACTACCTTGGAGCCATACACCAGTGAAAATGGAGTTGCCCCAATGGGCATTCGAATGCTGGTGCAATAAGCCCATAGGGCAAGTGGGATCTGAATGTGCCAGTCTTTATGATTGTCTGCAACTATCTTTTTAAGAATGGTGACTAGCATTTTGTTTGATGCCTCTGCTTGCCCATTTTCCTGCGGATAATAGGGTGTCGAAAATCTGTTCTAAATCTTGTACTTTGTGGTCAAAGCACGCACATATTTATTCTTGAATGGTGTCCCATTATCCGAGACAATTTTGGATGGAATACCAAAACTACATATGATGTTATGCAAAATGAACTCCGCAATGCGGGCTCCAGTCGTAGTGGTCAGCGGAATTGCTTCCACCCATTTGGTAAAGTACTCTGTGGCCGTTAAAATGAACGTGTGACGACCAGACGACACAAGGGAGATCTTTCCAATTAGATGAAAACCCCACTACGAAAAAGGCCAAACCGATTGAATCGGCTGCAAGGCCTGAGAAGGTACGTGTGTCAAATTAGCATGGTGTTGACACTTCACGCACTTCTTCACATATGCGCAACAATCTCACTCTAAAGATGGCCAATAATAACCCATGCGAAGAATGCGCTTTGCAATGGCCATACCGCTGAAGTGGCCACCACATGTACCATCTTGAGCTTGGGTGATCGCCCAAGCGGAATCCTGTTGGTCCAAACAACGAAGAAGAATTCCTTCATAATTCTGACGATACAAAATGTCTCTTAACAAGACATGCTTTGTCGCTTTCTGTTTGTATGATATTTTCACGGCTTGTGTCAATCCAAGTGGGAGATTACCTAGCTTGAGGTAATCCCGAATGGGTGTATACCAGTCTTGCTGATCAGAAACCTCGAGAGTATGAACGACCAATCCCTCTTGAAGCCTATCTCGAACAAAAGTTGAGCAGGAAAGAACTTGTAAAAACAACGTGGTGTTGCTAGTAAGAGGAGTCAGGGAGAAGAAGGACCCCCAGTTGGATTTAATCAAACAATCTCAAATTCGAGAGAACTTATTCGGAGATGGTTCAATATGAATCATGTGGATTCCTGGCGTCAGATCAGAGCTTGCACGCTCCATCGCAGATTGCGATAATTTTTTAACTTGAATGGTTTTCATTTCACCAGAAGAGTCTTGCGGGATGAGTGACCCTAAGGAGGCCATAGTATCCGCAAAATGATTTGATGATCGAGGGAGTGCCTCGATGTCATACCATTCAAGTTGTGCCAAGAATTTATCCACAAGGGCTTTATAAGACTTCAAAAGTGGACATTTACATTGGTATATCCCCTTTACTTGATTGACAATTAACAGCGAATCACCAAATATTTTCAATCGTTTAATGTTCATGGTGATTGTTGTCTGAAGACCTATGAGCAAGGCTTCGTATTCTACGTTATTGTTGGTGCACGAGAAGTCTAATTTAAATGACAAGGGCATTGGAGTGCCTTGCGGAGTGAAGAATACAATTCCCGCACCACCCCCTTGCTCACATTTAGAACCATCGAAGAATAGGGTTATGTCAGCCTGTGATTCAGGCTCATCAAAATCGCGACTCGAAACATGGAAGACCCCATCATCGGTAGTTCAAAAGTCGGAGGCTGATCGTCTTCAAGAGGAGCCTCAGCTAGTTGATCGGCGATGACTTGACCTTTTATAGATTTCTGTCCAATGAACTCTATGTCAAACTCTGTCAACAACATGATCCATTTTGCCGTGCAGCTACTATGATAAGTATGACTCATCATGTATCGCAATGGATTCTCCTTAGACACAACATACATCTTATTACTAAGCATGTAGTGGCATAGCTTTTTGGTAGCAAACACCACTGCCAAGCAGAGTTTTTCAACATATGCATAGTTAAATTCATAACTGACCAGGGTGTGGCTAAGATAGTATGTAGCCTGTTCTCTGTGAAGTTCATTTTTCTGGGACAACATGGCGCCCAGTGCCACCTCAGTGGCTGAGATGTATAAATAGAACGGTACTCTTGGTCTGGGTGGTGCCAATACTGGCGGTGAATCCAAGTACTATTTAATGTCGTCAAAGGCTGACTGGCACTCATCATCCCAATGAAATGTGACCCCCTTATGCAATAATTTATTCATGGTTCGGCATTTGTCAGATAACTGCGCTATGAAGCACTTGATCGATGTAACCTTTCCCTGTAGACTCCTGAGCTGCTTGATGGTGGTTGGGGGACGCATTTCAAGGATTGCCTTGACTTTTTTTGGATCTACCTCAATTCCTCATTTGGAGACTATGAAACCCAAGAGCTTTCCAGAGGTGACGCCAAAGACGCACTTCTTAGGGTTGAGTCTGACTTTATGCTCAATGAGGCGATCAAGGACCTTACTCAAGTCATCGATATGATCTAGGCGCAAAAGATATTTGGCCAACAAATCATCCATGTAATCTTCCAAAGTTTTGTGCATGTAATCATGAAAGATGTACGTCATGGCACGTTGGTAGGTAGCTCCGACATTTTTAAGGCCAAAAGGCATGACCTTATAGCAAAATGTCCCCCAAGGCATTGTGAATGCCATTTTTAGTTGGTCCTCAGGATTAATACGAATCTGATTGTATCCTAAGAAACCATCCATAAGGGAAAGCATTTCGTGGCCCGCTGTGGCATCTACCAACGCGTCGATGCTTGGCAAGGGAAAATCATCCTTAGGACTTGCTTTGTTAAGATCTCAAAAATCGATGCATATGCGAATCCTCCCGTCGAGCTTCTTGACAGGAACCATGTTAGACAACCATGGCGGATAATCCACACAAATGACAAATTGGGCATCCAACAACTTTTGTAACTCATCTTTTACCATTAAGGCCACTATTGGATGCATCTTGCGTAGTTTTTGCTTTACTGGCTTGATTGTCGGATCAAGCATTAAATTATGCATGACTAGCTGTGGGTCTAGTCCCGGCATATCCTTGTATGACCATGCAAAAACCTCCTTCTTTTCCTTAAGAAGGGCAACATAATCAGCTCGCTCTTCAGGGGTAATACTTACCCCCAGCTTGAGAATCCGTGGATTCATTAGATCTCGTGCCGATGTCTACATCGGTCGTTGCTTCGATCGACATATGGGATCCGTCTTCCAACCGGTGTGGAATTGGGATCGATGGATATCGTTTGCTGAATTAAGATCATCATTAGGAACATCAAGTTCCTCTTCGAGCATGGAAGACATCCTGAGTCTGTCCTGGAGTGAAATGAAACATCCCACCGCAAGGCCAATACTCTGACGGAGATGGTGGTGTTTCAGCGCGATCCCAATCAATAGCTTCTATGTCTAGATGCAATAAACGTGTTGGATTGGCTGGATCATGGATGGGGGCGGTCAAGTCAATGGAGACCATGTTGATGAAATGATTGTAATCTCCATTACCGCAAATGTGACAACTCTGACATTTTGGATGTTTTTGGTGCTTTGGATCTGGCTCTGTAGGCACTGGCACAAAGGGATCAGCCCTATGTGCGGACCTACAAACAAGGTCTACCCTAGGTACTAATGGTTTGATAGGGTCTCTAGGCGAAAGATGCTCGTTGTATGCCTAGAGTGGCGGATGCAGTAATTGCTATAACTGCGCCAAGTTAAAATGCCTCGTAGGTCTTGGATCTATGTGTAAGTTGTCAAACATGTCGTCTATGTCCAAAGGATTTTGTTGTTGTTGAGGTAGCCTATGCTCACTAGGATCATTCAATGGGAACATCATCAGGAAGCTGTCCTGATCGTCATTCATTTGATATTCATGCGAATGATCATACTCCGACTCATCTTCAGAAGACCCTTCTTGGTCTTTTCCATCTTCCCCTTGTGGGTGAGTCCATGAGGTTTCTCCTTTGAGGTCAACAAGGTTATTTGTTTGCAATGGGAAATAATCCCCCAATGTATAAGTTGTATTTGGATTGACATATGGATCTAATGCCAACCCATCCTTGTTGCCTATCCCTAGGCCTTGCATGTTTTTTACCAAGATGTCGAGGGGCAAAGGGTGGTTAAACCCTACTCCTGACTTGTCATAAGGCATTTGGTATCTTGGTTGACACAAAACATGCATTCCTTGTTCATACCGGCCTAACCCGTATCCATGCCAATTGCATTGGCTAAGATATCGTAATGCGAAGTCTGGGTTAGCCAGATAGTTGACATCTTCCACAAAGGGATCTTCATCTTCTTCTTCTTTTCGAGCAGGTTCAACGCCATGATCTAGGCCCCCAAAAATAAAGTTTGTCTGATTAGGTGGGTAACCTAAAGGAACCACCGAGCCTATGGGGAGTCGAGGTCTTCCCATGTCTTGCATAGACTAAAGTGTGGGCGTTGCAACAACATTGCGCACTATATACTCCCCCATGCCTATGTTAGACATCTCAATAGTAATCGTTGGCAATTGATGGGAAGTGAATGGGAGTTCTCCTTGAGTCCACTCCATGTGGGGTGAACTAGGCGTCTCAACTTCCATTCGATTAGGCGTCTCTCCTGTAGAGATGTTGGAGACTAAAGGTGGTTCCGTTTCCAGGGGCTTCTTTCCTTTGTCTGTTGGAGTGGCCACCGTAGGTGGCATCGTTGTGAGAGGACTGGATGAAGAAGTTGATCCCGCCTGAGAATTTGATTGATTTGGTGATGAAGATTCTTGCTTAGTCGGACCCTATTTAGATGGATTTAACTGGAAATCCACGTGCGTTGAAGGAAGGGTCGACTGTGGCATGATTTGCATTGAGTTGCAATATTTAAAAGGTTCCAAATCTGCGGGGACCACGTGTACTTGTCCTTCAAACGTATATTTCAAACATTGATGAGCAATTGAAGGGACACACTTCATATCCCAGATCCAAGGCCGCCCAAGCAAGATATTGTAAGCCATCTCACCTTCTAAAATGTGGCACAACGTATGAATGGTCTTTTGTCCCACTTGTATGGGCAGGAAAATTGTGCCAATTGTCGAGCATATCGTATCATTAAATGCTCAAAGGGTATAAGTGGAAGGTGCAATGTGAGAGTCTGGTAGTTTCAAATGTTTCGATGCAGCTGGTTGTAATAAGGTTATTGGACGAACCGATGTCTATCAACACCCGTTTGTATGGAGTCCCGTTGACCCGCACAATAACGTGCGTGGGTGGATCCGTTACATCTCCAGTCATAGCTTTTAGCTCATCTTCCCTGAAGGTAATGACTGGTACAGTACACTGTTTGACATGCCCCACAAAATTGTTGAACGAATCCGCTTCATGGGTTTGCAATTCAATTCCTGGGTGTCTCTTGTTTCTTGTCACAATGCTAATAATTCCAACATACCCTTCCATGGGGTAACTCTGTTGCACTTCATTGACATGCAGAGGTTTTTTTTGTGCATCATGTGTAGGTAAAGGATCTTTGAAAACACCCATTTGTTGGTTTTTGGGTGCGATGGGGTTATCCACTACCAATGTGTGATTATCAATGAGATCTTGCACTAAAACTTTAAACGACCAACTGACATTAAGGTCATGCCCTTTCCTTCTGTGGAATATACAGAAAATATCCTCTCTATACCCTTTAGGATTTGGCGCATTGGGATCAATTGTTGGAATATCTGGCAGATTAATCAAGTTTGCCGTTGACAAACGGTCAAACAAGGAATCCCTAGACTCAGTGTATGGTGTAAATTGTTGCTTGGGGCGACGCTGCTAATTTTGATCCTACTTCTTGTTATCTTTCTCATAATTATTGTGAGGCACCGCCTGATAGTTAGCCTTTGAAGGTCGTGTTGCTTAGGCAGGCGTAGGGGCATTAATAGCAACTTGATTGACCACGACGGGTTTCTATTGCGTATTCCCTGTTTTGGTGCTCTTGTTCCACTCTTTTTTCTTAGGCTTGGCAATTTCCCCATCCTGTATCTTGATCTCTTCAATACGTCTAGCTTGCACCAGAGCTTCTTCCAAAGTGGTGTATTTCTGCAGCTGCAATAGCACAGAGATCGATCGCAAACAGCTCTTTGCAAACATTTGAGTTAAGTCGGACATAGGAGGGAGGTAGGACAACTTTGAAAGCACTATCCTCCATCGATTCCCATATGCTACCATAGACTCCTCTTCATACTATTTGAGGCTAGCTAGATCACTGAGTGACGCCTTTTTCTTTGTATTGAAAGCAAAACGTTCTAGGAACGTGTCCACTAGTTGATCGAAGTTGTAGATGCTATGCTTTGGTAGATGGGTAAACCAATCCGAGGCAGATCCTGCGAATGTGGTTATGAATGTTCTTAATAGCAATGCATCATTGTCTTGTATACCAAAGCATTGGCTCAAAAATCTTGTCACATGCTCTTGAGCATCCTCATCCCCTTTAAAGAGTGCCAACTGGGGCAGCTTGAAATGTTCGGGGTATGGAGGTGCTGGCACTGACGAATGTATCGGATGACTACGGAGTTGGTGTAAGGTAGGCTTTTGAGGCCCACCAGTCTTAAGTTCCATATTCTCCAAGCATTCCAACAACACTTTGTAGGCATCGGAGGATATAATTTCCTCCTCCTTAGTTTGTTCCCGTTGTGTGTTGCGAGGAACTTGAGGCATTTGAATGACTAAATGGGTAGCATCCCTTCTGCCTTTATAGGGCGTTTCAGCCCACTCTTCTTCTTGGTAATAATCCTCATAATCTTCTTAAGGAGTATTTGGCCTAGGCCTGTAAACATGGACGGGTGCCCACAGAGGATGCCCATCATGGTTGCGGGGAATGGCCTCCCGCTCAGTTCTAGGAGGTCTAAGAGGCAATGTTTGCTGACGTCACGGATACCTGTCTCGTGCTAAGTTATTGTGCCTCATATACATCTCAGATTGTTGTGCGCAAGGAACTGGGGCCCTCTCAGGCGCATGGTTGTGAAGCAATTCAGCTGTCTGACGCTGAATGCGCTCTTGATCAAGGTGACACAAATGTTCTAATTCTCGTTGTTCTTGCTTAAGCCGTGTGATGTGTGCTTGGTGGGCGGCTAGCTGTGCAAATGCCAAGTTACTTTGTTTTGTTGTCTCTTGTTTAATAGGCCTAGATGTCTCTCCTACATATCTGTTTCGATCAGAATGCTCTGAGACTCCTATATGTTGCTTCCCTCTATCGAGGTTGGCCGCATTAACTTGAAATTTTGGTCTCAATAAGCGATCTAGATATAATGCAGGTGCAGACGTGCATCGTTTTGGCACTGGATACTGGCCTGGAGGAATGTAGTGATCCTCTTCTCTCTCTCTGTGATATGCATAAAAAGTGCGAGCATAATTGTTTTGCCCTGTCGGGAGAACTTGTTGTTCTGGATATGGTCTACTATGTCCAACATTGATCGGGGGTAAATTAGGAACCACAAAATCATATGGTTCTTCCTTTTGGACCCTTTGTTGTTCCATAGCAGTACACAATGCTTCATCACTAGGCCACCCATATTGAACTTCAAAGGGAGGCTTCGTACTTAGACCAGGTGGTATATATAAGTTATTTTCTTGAAAAGATTCTTGTTGCTTAGGTGTTTCCCTTAGAGAGGGAGTTCTAAAGTCTCATCTATTGATGGTCTGACTTGGAGAACCATTCCTTGAGGAACCTCTAGAACCATGTTCTATGACTGTATGGGTTGGAGTACCCCTCACGGAGGGGCCTATAGAGCCATGTTCTGCATGGTGTGAACTAACTGGTGTACCTCGCCGTTGAGGCGGGATGAACAAGTCTTCAGAGCTATATCGAAGACGATTTGTCTCTCTTGGTGCATGTTCTACAGCTTCTGCCCGTGATTGGGCTTGGCTACGAGTATTCACCATGGTAATGCTAACCTAAAAATGCAAAAATTCTTTTTGTAATTTTCTTTTTATGATTTTTTTTGTCTAAACAAAAAATAGCATACACAATCACAAGCAATGATTATCTCTTTTAAAGATTAATAGTGTGCCCTAAATCTGGTTTAGTGTGTTTTTGTTGTTTGTTTTGTTTTTGAAAATTTTTGTGAAACATTTAAATGCAAGTATGAAGGCTCTTATGACTCCCAAAATGGTTGCCCCTTCAATATACCATTGTCGGATCGATATACCAACCTCTCTATATACCCGCCCTTACGTGAGGGAGACTATAGGTACATGAGAGCAGATGATACGTGGAACATAGGCGGTATGGAAGGGGAATCGCTCTGTTTATGACACCTACCATAGAAGACTTATCCTCGTGTGCTGGAAATCACCCCAAGCTACACTCGGTCAGCTTTCGTCAGGATTTACGTCTAGCAACAGTCACGATCGAGGTAATGAATGCAATATCTCAAGCCAAAGTGATAATGGAATCCACCTTTGGTCTTGTTCAAGGGTTGGGGTTTTACGACCAATGCCTTGGTTTAGAATGTCACGTGATGTGTGGGGTTCATTTTAATTTTGCAAAATTGAAATAGGCAAACGAAAAGAAATCTTTCCCTAAGCCATACAAACTGAAAACCAAAAAATAGAAAAACAAAAATTTGACAGAAGCTATAAAAACTCCTACCTCTTCTCTGTGTAATCGGAAGTTTCTGATTTGCTCTAAAAATTTGCACATATCTATAATCGTCCCTGGGTGAGGCGAATAACAGAACCGTAATCATCACAGGGTGGAACGAATAATTTATTCATCCCGGGGTGAGACGAGTACCAATTCTGCAATCGTCACTTACAGAGACGAATAACAGTCCGATGTTGAAAAACAGGTACCTGTAAAAAAACAAGCAATTTTAGATCAGTAATTTAACCTAAACAAAGGGTTGAAAATAAAATATTGGAATATATCAAACCTGATATTCAGGGGGGCTCGGCGATTTGGCTTTTGGCGGGAAATTTCCTGTGACGGCGCCTGGTGTTGCTCGAGGGACTCTGGCCCGAAGATTTTGCCTAGGGCTTAGGGGGGTTGTCTCTGCTTTTGCCTGAAGATTCTGTAGTGGTTCCGGGAGGGCCCGATGGGGTCTCCTCCTGTTTCTCCTGCTGGGAGAAAGATATCATATGCTGAGAAACTGAAAGATTTTCCCTCGCCTTCCACGGACGGAGCTCAGCGGAATGCTTTTCAATCGATACTCAAGACTGCTGCCAATGGCCCACATGCTCACCGCGTTAATGGTTGCCTCCCACAATCTTCCTCCGGGCCCAAGATTGTAATAGAACCAATGCTCGGTCGAAGATACAACTGCCTACCGAGCTAATCACGACTTGATCTGCAAATTCATGGGCATCCGGCCCACTCTGAATTTTCTGCACACCTGGGTTCGTCAGAACTGGGAGCCACACGGTGAGTACTCTCTATGGCCTATAAGCAATGGGTATTTCATCATAAGTTTCTCTTCTTTAGCAGATAGAAACAGAGCATTTGAATCGTAGAAGAGAAACCATGGACCAAACAGGGTTATTTATCCAACCCCGGAGAGTGGGTTTCGACCCCCGCATCGAACCCACGGCTGTCCCGGTCCGGATCCGCCGTACGCTCTCCCGATGGAGTTTTGGGGTGAGCAGTGTTTTGGAATTAATAGGTAATTCCCTAGGCAGATTTCTCGGGAGTCTCCAAAGATACCATAGAGGGCAATTCTCATTGCCTTTGCTAGAATATGTGTAGAGATGGACATTAGTCACCTCTACCACCGAGGTGGAACTTGAGCTAGCAGGAGTACCCCGGATCCAAGCAGCTAGACTATGAGGCCCTACCTTTCAGGTGCCGTGTATGCCATAAGCATGGACATTTGGCAAGGTTCTGCCCAAACGAAGTGAGCACAAAAACGGAGGCTCCGAGTGGAATGGCAAACCGCCCTAGAGAGGGTAAGTCTAGTCCGGTCAATGAACCCTCTAGCAATTCTCCGTGTCCCGATGCTCAACAGATGGCTTTGAACAGGTGAAACGAAAGAGAAACAAAAAGAAAAATGGCAAGGAACAGTACAAAGCTCAAGCCAAACAATCGGTATGAAATTTTCAAGTCATTAGTGGATCTGGAGGACCATTCTATGGAAGGAGTGGTTGGGAATGGTGAGAATGTCAACACTCCACCTCTTGTTTCTCCTTCCTTCACTCCCGTAGTAGAACAGGTGACTGTGCCAGCTGAGCACCTGCAGTCAGAGAATCCAGGGGCCTTGGTTATTCACTCCCCAACACAGCCGGCTATAAAAGATGTTACCATGGGAAATGCAGAGAAAAACAGAGAGAGGCTCGCTTTAGGGATTTCCTGTGGAAAAGAGATCAAGAAACAATAACTCTCAAGGAGCGGGAAGAAAATCCAATAAGGAATTACTAATAGCCCAAGGAGATAAGTTAATCAATGAAGGATTGGTGAGGTCCATTGATTCTTACTGCTCACAAGGTTTTCAATGATTATTCAATCCTGGAATATTAGGGGTTTAAACAAAGAGAACCCACCAATCTGCTGTTCAAAGGCTCTTAGAAAACCGAAAAACCGATTTTTTGCTTCTCCAGGAGACCAAAATGTCCTTAGATATCATGAGTAAAACCGCTACTAAAATCAGCGGGAGCCGGGTATATGGACGTGGCCGCCCAAGGAGCTTCAGTGGGGAATTGTTACCCTTTGGAACCCTCTCGGTCCTGGACTCGCTTTAGATCATGTAGCTTGTAGGGGTGTTCTTTCTTCTCTTTTCAGAAATAACTTCAATTCTGAACTGATCCTTATTACCAACTTTTATGGGGCCCAAGATCTTGAAGGCCAGAGGCTCCAATGGGACGCTGTTCACAATATGAGAGCAAACAGGGAGTGTTTTGACCGGATTATTGCAGGGGATTTTAATGCAAAATTATCCGTCCGGGACCGGGAAGGTGGCTCCCCTACTTTAGACCCGTGGGATCGGCTTTTGATTGCCCAAGTTCAGTGCCTTTAATCTAGTGGACGTTCAAGGCCCTAGTGTTTTTTTCACTTGGACAAACAAGAGAAAGGAGCCACATAGCAGAAGGTCAAGTTAGATCGCTTTTTGGTCTCTGAGGAGGCTTTTGTTAAATGGACTTTAAAGTTCCAGATTTTGGAGGGCCCTATTTCGGATCATTTTCCCATCTTGCTTGAGGGAGGGACTTCGAGAGGACAGCACTTTAGGCCTTTTAAATTTGAGAATTTTTGGTTACAAAAGGAGGACCTTCGACAAAAAATTCCTCAATGGTGGGCAGAAGGCCGCCCACCTTTTGGGACAGCAATGTTCAAATTTCATAAACAGCTTCAATTTGTCAAATTTCAATTGAAACAGTGGAGGAAAGGAAATAAGTCGGATTTCCAGTCCCAAAGGGCTCCCTTGGTGGCTAGATGGGAGGAGGTCCAGAAACTTTTTAGGGAAGGGTCAATTATCGAGCAACTCAAATCAAGATGACGAACTGCGTAAAGCGGTTGAGGACATTGACAACCAAGAGGAGTTATACTGGAAACAGAGGGCTAGAAATACTTGGTTATTAGAAGGGGACAGAAATACCAAATTTTTTCATCGGTCAGCTTGTGCTAGGAGACAGATGAACAATATGGAAGTTCTCAAAGATGAACAGTGGAAATGTCTTCGATACTATTCCCCGGTATGCACTCCCATGCTATCGATTACTTTTCTAAACTTTTTAAGGAAAGTATGCAAAGAAGATATTGAGGCTCGTAACGAAGTTCTTAATGTTATTCCTCCTATTATCTCTGAAGAGGACAACCAGACCCTGCTTAGACCCATTGAAAGGGATGAACTGAGAAATGTGGTCTTTGGTATGAGTTCTGGAAAATCTCCTGGTCCAGATGGCTTTCCTATTGAATTTTTTCAGGCTTTCTGGGATACCTTGGAGGAGGATGTTCTGGTTACTGAGGAATCCAGATCCAATCGCAGAATGCTCAGGGCGATCAATCACACCTTCATTGCTTTAATTCCGAAAGGGGAAGTGGGGACTCATATCTCTGATTTCAGGCCTATTGCTTTATGCAATGTGATTTACAAAATCATCTCTAAGATAATGGCTGAGAGGCTTAAACCCCTTCTTCATAGCATCATTTCTCCTGAACAGGGGGCTTTGTTGAGGGAAGACAAATATTGGATGGGGTGATTTTGGACCAGGAGCCATCCATTCAATGCAAACTTCGGGCAACAAAGGCATGTTCATTAAACTGGATATGTCCAAGGCTTATGACCGGGTGGAGTGGTGCTTCTTGTCGAAAATTCTGGCTGCCTTTGGCTTCTCTCAGGAATGGATTGCTTGGGTTATGAGTTGTGTTTCTTCTCCCTCCTTTTCTCGTTCTCATTAAGGGCCTTCCCTCGCTTCCTTTCTGCGCTCCCGTGGCTCCGCCAGGGAGACCCTTGTTCTCCCTATCTCTTCCTTCTCTTGGCTGAGGGTTTGGGAAGACTGTTTTTGAGGAGAAGGCAACAAGGTCGGCTTTCTGGTATCAAGGTTGGGGAGGAGACTCTGACTCACTTGCAATTTGTGGATGATACGGGTCTGGTTGGTGCGGCCACTCTTCGGGAAGCTAGAGGAATCAGAGACACTTTGAATGTCTACCTAAGGGCTTCAAATCAGGTTCTTAATGACAGGAAGTCCAAAGTGGTCTTTTTCAATCTCGACCAACGGCTTCAGGAGCGTGTTATTGACATCCTGGGATTCACTAGGTCCTCTCTTCCAATTGTTTACCTGGGGGTTCCCCTTCATTTCAAAAAGTTAAATGCTGATATTTGGAAGAACCTGTTAGCAGGCATCAAAGACAGAATGAATCATTGGGCCCATAAATGGCTAAGCTACGGGGTAGATTAACCTTCTTGAAATCGCTTATTCAGTGCTTTGCCGATCTATAAATTCTCAATACCGATCGCCCTCATACCATCTCGAAAAAGTTGGACAAAATGGCTAGAAGATTTTTGTGGGAAGGCGCAAAAGGGAAGAAAAAATGGGCCTTGGTTGGGTGGGATAAAGTCACCCAGCCTAAGGATAAAGGAGGGCTGGGCTTGAGATGCTCTATGCTTAATAACAGGGCTTTGGCTGGAAAACTGTATTGGCGGTGGGTTTCTCAGCCATCCTCTCTCTTCAGCAGAATTCTTTCCAGTAAATATTTGGGGCATGTCCATCCCAATGAGGTGGGTCGCTTTCCCTTGGAAGGTCCTGGTTCTTTAGTGTGGCAGACTCTCAAGCTTGGGTCCCAGATTATCAAAGATCAATTATTCTGGAAAGTGGGGAAAGGAGACAAGGCTCGCTTCTGGACAGACTCCTGGGACCAGCATCCGCCCATTATTGTTTTGTTCCCCGAGCTTCATCCTATCATGACCGCCTTAGAAGCCTATGGTTGGATCCTTATTGATAAGTATCTTCTTACCACCATTTGGGGGGGTATACTTTTAAAAAGTTTAAGCGATGGGAGGAGTGGCCAACCACCGTCTCTCCGGAGTTGGTGCCTATCCCGCAAAAAATATTGTCGTAAAGGTTCCTCACGGGGAAGGATGAGGAAGATGAATTAGCCTCGGGGCCATGGAAGCCTTGGGGTCTACTCGCTTAAGGCCGGATATGAAGAGATCCTCCCCGAGCCTCCCCCACACTCTTTTCCGGTTCAAGGATTGGAAAAGGATTTGGCATTTAAAGGGTTGGCCGAAAGTGAACTTCTTCGCTTGGCAACTTATGCATAATGGCCTTCTCACCTTTGACAATCTCAGGCGTAGGGGTTTCAATGGCCCCTCTCAATGTGCTTTATGCCTCCATCATGAGGAAACCTGCGACCATTTGTTTTTTGAGTGTCCTTTTACTCATCGATTTGGGAACGCCGGTTCTTGCAATTTAAACTCCGGCTAATGGTGTTCTCAATCGTACCAATATTTGGGAAAAATGGAAAAGGGGCAGGTTCAATTCTATAGCTCTCCGAACCGGTCGGCGCTAGGCTTTCTCTTCATATGGTGGCAAGTTTGGTTGGAGAGAAACGCACGGATATTTAGAAACACTTTCTCCTCGATTGACGGTGTTTGGCAGTGTCATCCGGAGCAAAGTCACGTAAACCGTTGCTACTCTTGCCAATGAAAAGAATCAAGCTACTCTTGGGCATCCCGAAGAGGGGGTTGAGGGTCTTGAGAGGCAAGATAGATCATGCCGGAAACCCCCCCCGAAGGCCGGATCAAGATCAATACCGATGGGGCTGCAAAAGGCAACCCGGCAACGCAGAATTGGTGTTGTTTGTCGGGATCACTTGAGTGCGGTTCTTTACTCGGGAACTACAGGATTGGGCAGAGCCACGAACAATGAAGCCGAAGCCTTGGCCATTAAGTCCGCGTCTATCTGGGTCGTTAAGATGGGTCACCGGAGAATAATTCTTGAATCTGATTCTCAAGTCCTGATCGGCGCTCTAGATTGCTTGCGGAATTTCTCTTTAAAAGCCCGGAGACTCGCGGATGTTGATATCTCAAATCAAGGAGTTATGGAGGGAGTTAGATGATGTCATCCCCGTGTATGTGAGTAGAAATCGAACACGGTAGCTGACTTCCTTGCGAAGATGGGTGCTGAGAAAGAGGTAGGTGTCCAGCTGCACAGTGATATGCCTATGATAGATGAAGAGATTCGGAGTGGCCTGGAACGATCTCTACATCCATGAGCTCAAAAATGACTAAGGTTCGTTTCTGTCGCGATATCGCGACATATTGCGTCGTCTTGACCCGGTTTGGTTTTCTGTCGCGATTTCGCGACATGTTGCTCTATCGCGACATGTCGCTCTATCGCGACATGTTGCTCGTCGCGACATGTCGCTCTGTCGCGACCTGTTGCTCGTCGCGACTTGTCTCTATGTCGCGACCTATCCTGGAAAACTGTAGCGATTTCGCTACCCTTCTGGTTGCTGTGGCCTTGGGAGGATTTTTGTAGCGATTTCGCGACATGTTGCGTCGTCGTGGTCGTTGATGAGAAGGTGTCGCGATGTCGCGACCTTTTTGGTAGGTTTTGCTGCTGGAGGAAAAGTGTCGCGATATCGCGACGCTTTGAGAAAAACTGCATGAAAGGGAAAAACCGTCGCGATATCGCGACAATCTGTGTGAAAAGCTACTATAAGGAAAATCTGTCGCGACTTCGTGCTTTTTTTGAGGAAGGGACTCATAGGGGCATCCTTGTTGTGATTTTGAGATGTGTTGAGCAAAATTTAGTAAAGGGGGAAAAACCGACGCGTTATCGCGACCTTTTTGAGAAAAGCCTCCCAATGGATAACCTGTCGCGATTTCGCGACATGTTTATGGAAAGGAAGCACAGGGGCAAACCTGTAGCGATTTCGCTACAGCTCTGGAGAAAAAATAGCTGGCAGGAAAAACGTCGCGATATCGCGACTTGTTATGGTAATGGGCACCTCGGGGCTGAACATGTCGCGATTTCGCGACACTTTTATGGATGGGGCGCCCTTTGGCTTTCTTGTCGCGATTTCGCTACACTTCCGGCCAAGTGGGACTCCAAGGAAAATTCGTCGCGATGTCGCGACACTTTCTCAAAGTTGCCGATCAAAGGGGTCCTCGTCGCGATTTCGCAACAGTCTCGGGGAGCAGATGCTTTAAGGCTTTCTCATCGCGATTTCGTGACACTTTTGGCGTTTGGGTGATTTGGTGCTGTGCTGTAGCGATTTCGCGACCTTTTTCGGGTGTTGTGGTTCCGGCGCTTTTTGTCGCGATATCGCGACATGTCGCGTTATCGCGACTGGGTGTTGTGGCGCGGCGGATGTTTGGTTTTGTGTCGCGATTTCGCGACATGTCGCGTTTTCGCGACATGTCGCGTTTTCGCGCCCTGTGTACTTCTGGTCTCTCTGCGTTTGGTTGGGATGCCCTTTCTCCCTCTTGTAACTGTCTTCTGTGTTAATTCAAGGTTTTTTTCATTTTTTTCAAAAAAAAAAATTAACCTAAACAAAAATAGAGGACATAATATGAACTCTACAATGAGCCAATCCACCCTTCAGTTCCTATCCCTCCTTACCCTTATCGCTTGATATCTTGAAGTTTGATAAGTACAAAGGTAAAGAGGATCCTCGTGAACACATTAGTAATTACCACTCTGCTTACTATCAGCTTCATAGTAGCAATCCCCTTATGTTACGTACATTTTCTCTCTTGCTTGGGGGATAAGCCCTTAATTGGTACAACATTCTTTCGCACCATAGCCTATTCACCTTTGATCATTTGGCCAATTCATTCTCAAAATATTTCTCTATTAATATCAAGAAGAAAAACAAATTTGACATCTACACCTTATGATAGGCCGATGATGAGCCCATTACAAAATTTATTTCTTGATGGAGATCAATCATTCATGACCTATCTCATTGCCTTCCATTAGCTAAACTAGTTACACTCTTCTCCAAGAGTTTCCACAAACATATCTCCACTTACTTACAGCTTCATTAAAGCCACACATATGAGGAATCTATCGCTCAAGCTAAGGTCATCGAGGACATCAAATTCCAATCTGGTAAGATTAATCCTAGGTAGAAACCATCATACAACTCTAATTTTTTCTTCAATTGAAATGCAACAAATCAACCCTTCCATAGACCACCATAAACTAATCAGGCGGTAGTAGCTTATTCGGCTTTTTCATCCATTGCACGATCTCCTCCATAGTAGTACTTGTTACAAACTAACACATCCCTTCTACCTAAACTACTATAGACTCGTAGCCTTCGTCCATAGCTTCCACAATGCAATTTGACCCAATTCTTTGAGCCCTTGATAGCTCTATTCTAGATATTATATGATGTAGGTCATATTACCCTATCATACATTTGACCTATATATCCAAATCAACCCAAGCCTCAAGGGTATATTGAGCAGGCCTTTGGTGCATACCATCGACAGCGCAACCATGATATAGAATATTGTTGCTCCTTCCATGTTCTTATCCAAGACCTCATTGATTAGGATACCATTCAGGTCACAAACCCCATCACACCATAAAACCAAAATTTGGGTATCTATTAAAACCCACTACCTAAACACAGGGGAACCAATTTCTAAGGAGCCCAATCCAATTCCCAAGAGCAACCCAGATAGGTTAACAATGTCCAACATGGCCCTTCTTCATGTGGTGTAGTTGGCATGATAAACCTTACAACTCACACTCAATGCTATCCACTGCACCAAGATGCACCTATAGTGTCGCCTCCAGTATATTTTACTTTGTCGCAACCCCTTGTAGCCTCAAATGTTTCACCACAGTTACCCCAAAATATCATCACTATCAATGGTAGCCTTACACATCAGTTATGTAAAGCCCTAGCTAGGCTAACCCATTTTTGACCTTTTATAGCAATATCAACCCCATCGCGAGGCATTAAACGACATAGTCCAATTTATTGACCTTGAAACCCATGACATGAATGCATTTGTGAACTTTGTCAGGAACATCCCACATTACCTTTAGTCTTCTATTAGTTTCCATGACCATGATATTAAAAATCTTGTAGCCAAAGAAGTTGATCCTCCTCTCCACATACAAGAAACCATAAATAACATCACCTACAAGTGTGTCCTTTTTTATATCGGTTAATCCAGTAGTATCATTTCTACTGCCACCATACATCACCTTCACATTCCATCCACTAACTTTGCCACCCCATCACTCAACCTTCATGCATTCAATGGCTCCATGCAACCCACTATAGGCTCCATTGTCCTACCTATCCAGGTAGGCATCTATACCATCTCCATTTTATTCCACGTCATTCAGGGTGAGATGCAATACAATATCTTGCTCAGATATCCATGGATTAAATATATGCAATGTGTTACCTCTACCTTGCATCATTGTCTTAAGTAATTCTATGATTGACTTGTTCATTGTGTTCTTGCCTATGGGGACCCCTTCAAATTTTACAACATTGTAGACCTTCCACCAGGACCCTCATCATCCTCTACTTAGGTTCTTCCCATTCCTTCTCATCATTTTGCGGGCGCATCTACATTATCTTCTATACTAACATCATCCCTATAATAATCATCAAGGACACATACACATTCCCCTCCATATATGCCCATACCCCTCTCATAATCTATCATAGAACTTCATCCTACTACCATACCTTTCTTAGTCATATTCTTCCATGGATCTAACTCCCATACCTATGCCTTTTTTGCCACCCTCATCGTGGCCTCCTGTTACATCTCATGCATCTTCCTCTATAGAACCTCATCTCCTTCCCACTCCTCAAACACCCCCACTTTCTTTTCATCTATGACCATAGTGTTTTACATCTTCTCATAGCTTGATGCCTACACCTCCTCCTCCCATCACATAATTCCCACATACAAACCATCCCATTCCTTACACTACGGCTAAATACCATGATTGGAAACAATGAGCCTCCTAGTTAGATGCTCAATTACTTCATTCTTCTCCTACCATCATTCACGATTCTCAACTGGCATCATCTTCCTCTAATTTTGATTTGCGACATCGATCCCCAACATGTACGATGCCTTGAGTGTCAATTTTCATGATAAATTATGGGTCTAGTGACTATAACATTCAGTATGCTCGTGTTCAACCCTCGACAATCCAATCTATGCATGATTTTTGCTATCCTTCAACTTTCATACTGACCATTGGTATTGTTGTACCACTTGGTCCACCTAAAAATTGTACCAATTTTATGTATGCAGGTCTAGACTCATCGCTCCCCACTACTATACCCCCACCACTACAATCTAGTTTCTACAGAACTCTTGACCACATGTCCAACCCTCAATTATCCTTATGATACCTTCAGCATTTTTATTGGTTTAGATTTGTACTAGGCCACTATGAGCAAGGGTTACACATGCCTATCAACCCCCATGTTCAGTCCCCCATAGACAAATCCAGCCTAGTTTTTCACCCTACATCCATTCACATGCTCGAGGATGAACTCCAAGCTCTCTCCCTACATCCCATGCCAATTTCTACACACTCATTGGAAGAATACATTGACATGGATATCCTCTATGAGAGTCTATATCCTCATTCTACCATCACCATTCCATGTAGCTTCTTCCAAGACACGTATTTTGCTGACACCACATATGTTTATTGTATTGACGTGCTAGTTGACCAATTTTCTACCTTGTCCCTCACAGATCCTTATCCATAGTGTAACAGTTCACCTCCTCCTCCATCACCTATATATTTGGCCATACCATTGCCTAATTATAGGTAGCTTCATTGATCCACAACTCGACCTCATTCTCCACCCATGGTTTTACGTTCACTATTAAACCCACAACGACATTCACATTCTTTTGAATCTTCATCATTAGACTCATTGTCTTTTGCTACCTCTACTACTTCTATCAACATGGTTGATATGGATCTATTCTCACCACTTTGATACGCATATTGTGCAAATCATGATGACACACCAAACCCTAACTTCATCGACTTTACTCATATTTCACCAATGTCTTCACTGTAGGACTTCTTGTTATCACCCTTCGTCTTGTGTACTGTAAATGCTCCTTCATCATCTACCCCACCTCACATCCTGTGAATTCATCACACTGATATATATTTATATGATAAATTTAAGTTACTCAAGGCTATCGATGACCTCCATATTATTCCAATCCTAGAATAGCTTCGAGACAATTCCCACATGCTTGTGGAAGATACCATCAACGTTGATATTGGTGATGACCCCACAAATCCACATATTATTAAACTCATCACTAGCCTCTCATAATAGGAGCACATCTTTTTTACCACTTTCCTTAAGGAATACATCAGAGTATTTTCTTGGTCCTACATAGATATGCCTGGACTCGATACCTCTCTCATGGTTCACAATCTCACTCTCAAAAGCGACGTCAAACCTATTAGATATAAATTGTGATGTATGCATCCTATAGTTGCATTGCTGGTAAGATATGAGCTCTAAAAGCTCCTTGATGTAAATTTCATCCAACCTATTAATTATCCATAATGGGTTTTCAATATGGTATCGAAAACTAAACCCTCCGATGAATTTTACATCTACACCGATTTTTGTGATTTAAACAAAGCTTATCCTAAAGACAACTTCCCTCTCGCAAACTTTGAATCTCTAGTCGATGCTATCGTAGATTACAAAATTATATATCTCATGGATGGATTTTTTGGTTACAATCAGATTAAAATCAACCTCGTCGATCAACACAAAACATCATTCACGACCCCCTAGGGGACTTTTTGTTATAAGTTCATGTCTTTTGGCCTTAAAAATTTTGGGGTAACTTACCAGCATGCCATGACTTATATCTTTCATGACTACATGTATAAAATCTTGGAATATTTTATTGATGACCTCATCACAAAATCCAAATAACGTTCACAACATCTTGCTGATCTATGCAAGATATTTGATCGCCTTCTAGAGTACAATGTTCATCTCAATCCAAAGAAATGTGTCTTTGGTATTATTTCTGGTAAAATCTTGGGGTTCATTGTTTCTCAACGAGGTATTGAAGTAGATCCCAGCAAATTCAAAGCCATCATCGATATACCTCCACCCACCAATATCAAGGAACTATGTAGCTTTTAGGGAAAAATTCAATCTATTCGTTATTTTATTGCCCAATTATCAAATAAGTGCAATCCATTCAATCATCTTCTACAAAATGGGGTCACCTTCAAATGGGATGCAAACTATCAACAAGCCTTTGATTCAATCAAAGCCTACCTTACTTCATCACCAGTCCTACTCCCCCACACCCATAGCTACCATTCATCTTGTACATTTTTGCTATAGATTTTGCACTTGGCACATTGCTAGCTCAAAAGAATGCACTCATTAAAGAGCAAGCCATATATTATATTTATCATATGCTAGTCAGCTATGAAATCCGATACACATACATAGAAATTTTATTTCTAGTTGTAGCCTTTGCGGATATATTTAATCACACCACATTTGTCATCACTCGCAATAATCCACTCTGATATATGATGAACAAGAGTTATCATAACCTTTGCACCACCAAATGGATTATGCTCCTCACTGAATTTGACCTCAAGTTCATTTCTCAAAAGTCCATCAAAGAACAAATCATCACTGGCCAACTCATCGAGGCTCCATTGCCCGATAATCAACCATTCCTTATTCAACTCCTTGTTGATTCCATCTTCCATGTCACAAAAGCTTAACAGTATGTCAAACCAAAAATACCAGCTGACTTAATAATTTTTTTGATGGCTTCCATTGCACTCACGTTGGGGGTGCAATAATTGTATTCTTCATACCTAATGGGGAACCGATCCTCTTTATTTCAAATTAGGGTTTCCATACACAAATAACAATGTAAAATATGAAGCCTTAATTCTTGGTATAAAGCAGGTGCACTCTATATACATTAGATGTCTTCACATCATTAGCAACTCCCTCCTTGTCATCAATCAAGTCCAAGAGATTTGGCAATGTCAATGCCTAGTCCTCCAGCAATACAAATAGATTACCCAACAACTCCTCATCCAACTCGAGTGGTATGCTATTGAAGCTTCTCCACACTCATAAAATTGCTTCACCGACATAATGGCTTTCCTGAGATCGTTAATACTTGATGAGGCCAGAGATTGCCTCATCCATGAACACTTTTTGATACATTATACTTATTTGAATCACCCTTTTTACTATGTTTTTATGTTAATTATGGGTAAAATGCATTATATAATGATGTTTGCATATTCTGAAATGATAAAGTGCATATACTCTGTTTTACTATTTCTTTCTGCAATTTCACCTGTTTTCAGTTAATTTATCAGTAGTAATTCAGAATCATAATATAGACCTTGTTGAATGTCTGGTGCTTAATAATAGTGTTCCTCTGTTTAAACTAATTCAAATGCAAAAGGCGCCAAAGAACTTGTCCCCTATAGCTGACTGTGCAGGAAAATAGGCTATGACTGTGATAGTTCCAGCCAGCTGTACATTTACAGCAGGGCTTGGAAACAGTCACTCCAGCACGTGCCACCAATGCAAAAGGGTGTACAAGATAAGGGAAAACAATCCAGGTGGTCAAAAACTTCCTCCCTATGCGTTTGGAGCATGGAAAAGCAACTAAATGTCACCTACCTGTTATTCCGGAGCAGTGCAGGAATAAGCGGCGCAGGAATAGGGAATAGCGCAGGAACAACCAAAAGTGGTCAAAAAGTGACAAATCAATGGAGGAAATTATTGGCAATTGACCAGGAGGTTGTCCCAACTCATCTTAACATGATTTCCTCAACAAATGCAGCCCAACAAGGATGAATGGATAAAGTTTTGACAAAGCAAATTCCTGCATTCTAGGAAACAGTTATGCAATCAGTTGTAAATCCCTACAAATCAGTAACCAAGCATATCAGCATTATATTATAAATAAGAGAGCTCCCAGCATGGTTGAGCATATATTAGATATAGATAGATAGGCAATAGAATACCGAAATTAGCATAGAGTGAAGTTTCTTTGTAGCAGAACAGTAATTTGCAGGTTTTTCCTGCATTACTGTAATGCATTTTTAGATTGAATAAAAAGGTGCAATCTTCAGATATCAATTAGCATTTTGAGGTTGATGATTAGCATTTAGATTTTCTTAGCATAACTTCCCACCTTCATCTGGTTCTGGAAGCAAGGGCCACTTGCAGGACCAGAGGAAGGCAATTTCTGATAGAATATCTTGCTAATTTCTTGTCGCAGTAGGTTAGCAAAATTTTGCCAGTTTTCATTTCTTTAGCAGCTTTAAATTCAGATTTCAGCCTTTGACAACATTTTCCATAATTCCATGCAATTTCAATATTTTTGTTCCATATTTGCAGCAATTTCAAGATTTTTGTCATTTTCCAGATTTGCAGCAATTTCTAGATTTTTGTCATTTCACTGCAATTTCTAGATTTGTGATATTCTCCAGTTTTGCAATAGATGTTAATTTGATTTTCCAGATTTAGAACATGCTCAGATAATTGTGAACTCTGTAATTAGTTGATTTTTCTGCAACTGTGTGTGTGTTTTCAATTCTGCAATTTACTTTTCTGTCACTTTCAATTTAGCAACATTTCATTTCCTGTTATTTCAGATTCTGCAATTTTCATTTCTTGCAATTTTAATTCAGTTTCAGCTTTTGCAATTTGATTTCCAATTCTAGGAGTTAGAGGTCACACCAAACCCCCCAAACACTAACTGATCCACCAATAAAAACCTATTCTTGGATGAACTGAACCTGCAACTGTGACACCTTCTATCGTATACAACCTTTGGACACCGCCCTGGACTGACACACATAATGATTAAATGATGAATGAACAACGACACTCATCATTTTTGGCACCATTGTCAGGGAACAATAGGTGTTGTTAGAAAAAGTGAAATAGGTCAAGAATTGTGTTACAATTTTTGAAATACTGCATTTCAGTTTATTTAGTGAATAGGCATGAATGCATAGGCCAAGAGACGAAAGAGGGAGGTTTATCCGAACCAGCTCTGAACCACCAAAGCGTCCTTCATGATCAGATGAAGAATTGCCTGTGTATGAAATCCCTGGGGAAATTAAGCAAGACATACCTTCTTCATCAGTTGAAGTTTTGGAAAGATTAGAAAAAGAGCTTTTTGAAGCACTTGCTGCTAAACATTCCCCTTAAACTGGACAATTCCCATCATACTCCAGAAAGAAAACAACTATGGCTACAGCAGCAGCACCCCAGGTGGGTATGATAATGTTGATGATCCTCCTAAAACTTTTGAATACCCCATACGGTTGGATCCAACTCTAGATGCCCCCATGAAAACTATTTCTCCATCCATATTGCCAATTTTTAGGGGAACTATTTCAGAAGATCCTGATCAATTTCTGTTTGAATTCAAAGTGTTATGTCAAACTTATGACTACATAAATGATAATCAAAAATTGAAATTGTTTCCTTCCACACTTAAGGATGTTGCTCTCCGATGGTTTATGAGTAATCTTGAACCTAATTCAATCCATACTTGGGATGACATGGAGACTGCATTCTTAAATAAATATCAGGATTATTGTAGAGTACGAAATAGGAAAGATGAGTTGTTTCGGATTAAGCAAGAAGAAGATGAGAGTTTAGAGGATTATCTTGATCGCTTTGCCTTTGTCCAAAAGAGATGTGGTGTTGTAGAACCAGATTTCTTAAAACCTATCTTCTTAAGAGGATTGCAGGATGAATCTAGGGAAGTGTTAGATTTAATGGGAAGAGGAGACATAGATCAACTTGACATTGAAGATATTGTGGAGTTATGCAAAAATTATTCCCGCACTCACCAACGAAGAAAGAAGCGAAATTCTGGCAATAATGACATGAAGGAGTTGATGGAGGAAATGGCTAATTTAAAAATTGATATCCTTGTTCAACTTAATACTGCATTAGGTGAGAGAAACACAAAATCTAATTCTACACCACCTTTAGCAATTTATTGCCCAAGATGTAGGAATAAGCATGCCTTGCAGGATTGCCCTTTAAACAAAACTTCTATTTGTGGAATTTGTTCCAAGGAACATTCAACAGATAAATGTCCTTTGTTGCCTCATCTAAAATCTATTTTGGGCACCCAAATAGAAGAACTTAATGCTATTGGGCAGAGATCCGGTGGTGGCTATGCACAATATCCCAATGCTCCTAGATTTCCAAATTGGGGACAATCTCCTTGGAATATGAATATGCCATGGGGACAGGCAGAAGTCTCTGCACAACCTTGGAACCAACCTTGGACAGCTCCTCCAGATTGGTCACAGTCTGGGTGGATGAACCCACCTTGGCATACCAGTCATCCACAATGGACACAACAAGGACAAATATGGGGACAACAATATCCACCATATCAAGGACAACAATATCCACCATATCAAGGACAACAAAGGTATCAAGGACAAGCTCAAAACTTGCTGCCTGCTCCTAATCCAAATTTTTAGGGAAGAGCACAACATCAACAAACACAACCAGTGAAACAACCTCCACTCCCAGCTCAGCCTGTGACTAACCCAAATAATGCCAGACAAACAACCCCTGTTTATGAGGCTGAGTCTGAAGACACTGCTACAGTTCATGTACTTGACTGTAGTAACATCCAGCTGCGTTCAGGGAAGATTTTACCTGAACCTGTTCCACCCACCATTGAAGAAATTAGTGAGAAACAAGAACCTCCAAATCAAGAGACACTGCAACAAAAACAAAAAGAAGAAATAATAGAAAAAATGCAGGAATCTTCTCCAGTAGCATTACCATACCCTGAAAGATTTGATCATATTGATACTACCCCTGAATCAAAATTAGTGACAGAACTCAAAAAGATGTCAATTTCTCTCCCTTTGCTGCAAGCAATAAGGGATGTGCCTTTAATCAAAAAGACTATTCAGGAGTTATGTATCAAGAAACCTAGTAAAAAAAGAAGGCCTTTCCTAAAACTGTTCAGGTAGAAGGAAAATTAGCTGATCTATTGGCTGGGAAACTAGTTCCTCCCAAGTATGGTGACCCAGGTAGTCCAATAGTTATAGTTACTATTGGGGTGATGCAAATTCCTAATGTGCTAATTGATCTTGGAGCTGCAATTAATGTAATGACTAAGGACACAATGCAAAAACTATAGCTCAATAATCTCAGTCCTACCACCATAGTTTTGGAAATGGCAGATAGGTCAGTAGCTAAACCAGAAGGTATCCTAGAAGATGTAGCCATTGAAGTCTCTTCTTGGGAATATCCTGTAGACTTCTTAGTGTTGCAGCCTAGAACTTCAGTCAATGGATACCCTATCATTCTAGGATGACCTTGGCTGGCTACGGTAGCTACTTTTATAGACTGTAGGTCAGGAGAAATGACCATTTCTAATGGTGTTGACCTGAAGAAAATTTCTTTGTATCCACCAACTCAACCTTCAACTAAATTTTCTGGACAAATTTGGTATCCTGAATCTGATGAAGAACAAGAAACCATTGCTACTTTGGCTACAGTTGTAGTGAAGGAACATATTGAGGAAATCACTACACCAAAAAGAGAAATATTCGAGAATGAAACTGTCCTAATTGAAACATTACAATCAGAAGGACTAACTGATGATCAACTTCTTGTTCATCGGTTGTTGTGGAAAGAGGAGGTACAAAGTTTAGAACCTCTGTCATCCATGCCTAGTCAAGAAAGATCATTCATACTACCACATGGATGGCATCATCATCTCCTTAACACCTTCAAATGTCCTCTGATTCCATCAGGTATCATCTCTGAGATAGATTCTAGAGTATTTCATACTCTGTAGCCACATCATTGTCCATTAAATGCATTAATCAGTAACTATGAAGCAGCTAGTTCTATCTATCCAGGGATCAAACAAATTGAAGTTCAACTAGGTAAATTTTTGAACATTAATAGCTGGCTAACTGAGGACCAAGAATCCAAATTGTTTGCAGTCTTATAGAAACATGTTCAAGCTTTTGCATGGAACTATAAGGACATGATAGGCATTCATCTTGAGGTATGTACACATAGGATATACACAGAAGATGTAAAACCAGTAAGGCAACCTCAGAGACGCTTGAATCCTACTCTGAAGGAGATTGTGAAAGAGGAAATTGAAAAACTCTTAGATGTTGGATTCATTTATCCAATTTCAGATAGTAAGTGGGTTTCCCCACTGGTCATTGTTCCAAAGAAAAATGGTAAAATGAGAGTATGTGTGGATTATAGGGAGTTAAATAAGGTCACACATAAGGATCATTTCCCATTACCATTCATAGACCAAGTATTGGATACCCTTGCTGGAAAGAAATTTTTCTGTTTTCTTGATGGTTTCAACGGGTATAACCAGATACAAGTTGCACCAGAAGATCAGGAAAAGACTACCTTTACATGTCCTTGGGGAACCTTTGCTTACAGAGTTTTACCCTTTGGGTTATGTAATGCTCCAACAACATTTCAGAGAGTTGTTTTAGCAATTTTTTCTGATTTAACAAATGAAAGTGTTGAAATTTATATGGATGATTTCACAGTATTTGGAGATAGTTTTGAATATGCATTAGAACAACTTGAAAAAGTGTTGATTCACTGTGAAACATACCATCTCTCTCTTAATCCTGAGAAATGCTTCTTAATGATGGAGGAAGGAATTGTTCTTGGACATCATATCTCTTCTTATGGAATCAAGGTTGATCCTAAGAAGGTTGAAGTCATCAAAAACCTCCCTCCTCCACAAACTCAGACTGATGTACGTAGTTTCTTAGGACACATTGGTTTTTATCGTAGATTCATTGCTAATTTTAGTACCATAGCAAATCCCATGTTTGCATTACTCATGAAAGATTCTGAATTTGTTTGGTCTTCTGAATGTCAAAATTCCTTTGAAGACTTAAAGGAGAAGTTAACCACTCCACCTATACTAAGAGGTCCTAATTGGGAGTTACCCTTTCATATTCAAATTGATGCTTCCAATAATGCTATTGGAGCTGTGTTAGGACAGATTGAAAATGGGGAACATTATGCTATTTATTATATCAGTAAAAACTTGACAGGAGCTGAGAAAAACTACACTACCACTGAAAAAGAATTCTTGGCTGTAATCTATGCTATTAACAAATTTCGACACTATATCACAGGGTACCAAGTATTCATCCATACGGATCATGCTGCAATCAAATATTTGATGAATAAACCATTGGTTAGTGCAAGAATTATTCGTTGGTTGATTCTGTTGCAGGAATTTGATGTTACCATAGTGAACAAACCTGGGAAATCTAATGTAGTCATAGATTTCTTGTCAAGAATACCAAATGCAGATACAGGAGAAGTGGTGGAAGATACCTTTCCGAGATGAAAAGTTGTTTGTTGTCTCTGTACAATCTCCATGGTTTGCAGACATAGCTAATTACTTAGCTACAGGGAAGATTCCTCTTCACTTTACCCCTAAACAAAAGAAACAGTTAATCAAGCAAAGCTCTTCTTTTAAATGGATAGAAGGATTACTGTTTAAATGCAGTCCTGATCATGTTTTACGTAGGTGTATCCGCCAGGATGAAGTATATGATATCCTACGAGCATGCCATGATGAACCATCAGGAGGGCATTATTCAATCAAAAGCACTATTCACAAAATTTTAGGTATCGGATACTATTGGCCATCTTTGCACAAAGATGTAAAAAGGTACATTAGACATTGTGATGCCTGCCAGCGAATGGGAAAACCTACCTTTACTAATGAAATGCCATTACAACCTCAAATAGGAACAGAACCATTTGAAATATGGGGTTTAGATTTTGTAGGACCCATTAATCCTCCTTCCCAAGGCAAAGTGCATATCTTGGTATGTACTGATTATGTTACCAAATGGGTAGAAGCTCGTGCCTTTAAGCATGCTCGAGAAGAAAAAGTTGCTGATTTTCTGTATTCACAGATTTTTCTACGTTTTGGAGCCCCACAATCCATCACCACAGATCAAGGACCCCAGTTTACTTCAAAAGTTATTGAAGCCTTCACTCAACTCTATCAAGTCAAACATAGAAAGTCCTCACCTTATCATCCACAAGCCAATGGCCAAGTTGAAGTGACTAATAGGGAATTAGAACGAATTCTGACCAAAACCATAGCAGTCCATAGAAGAAATTGGCTAGACAAGTTACCAGAAGCTATTTGGGCTTATAATACCACTTGGAAATCTACCACTGGATTTACCCCATATGAATTAGTTTATGGAAAAAAACCTCTTTTGCCTATTGAGTTTGAATTACTAACTCTTCGAACTGCTTTGGAAGTAGGTATTGATCTATCACAGGCACAAGAAGATCGCATTCTGCAACTTGATGCATTGGATGAACTATGCATGGATGCACTACATCAGATAGAGATAATCCAAGCACAATGAAAGATGTGGCATGATAGTCACATACAACAACAAAAATTTCAGCAAGGTGACTGGGCCTTGTTGTTTGATTCACAATACAAGGATTTCCCTGGAAAGTTGCAGACCAGATGGCTTGGACCGTACCAAATTGAGGAAGTGTTTGACAATGGAGTTGTTCGCCTTACACCTATTGATGACTCACAATGCAAGTTGGTGGTGAATGGACATCGTCTTCGTATGTACCATAAACCACAGAACAAGGAAGAATTTCTCAAGCAAGTGGAAAATTTGGATGTACACATTTGGGAAGAAAGCACTTCTTCCATACCGAATTCAACAGATTGACACAATTTTAAAAAAAAAAAAAAAAAAAAAATAAAATAAAATAAAAACTCAGAAAGTGAAAACCTCTTTGAGGCGCTCCTGAGTTGGGTTTACATGAAAACCGGTGTTCCGACATGTTTACCTAGTTGGTTTCACCCTCATTGTTCGGTCTTGTCTCATGACCGTTGTTTCATCTATTTTCAGATTGCACCTGCCTTAGTTCAAAGATTGATTAGCTGGAAATCTCAGCAGGAGCACCCTGAAATGTAGATAAAATGGTTTTAACAGGTATGTGTCTTTTTCATTTTCTGAATAGTGTAAATCATTAGTATATAGTGTATATATCCTTGATTAGTATAAAGCATATAAAAAGGGGAATCAAAAGTGGAAAGTGTTTCACAAATGCCTCTGCCTAATTCTGCTCTAGAATGCAAAAATGAAAGTGCGTCGAAATTAGTAAAAAGGAAGCGCAGGAATAAACTGTTTATATCCCAAAGCGCAGGAATAAACTGTTTATATCCCAAAGCGCAGGAATAAACTATTTATCTCCCAAGGTGTAGGAATAAATCACTAAGCACAGGAATAAATCATTAAGTGCAAGAATGAAGTTTTGTGTAAAATTTTACGACACGTGGCCTGCGGTGATTTAATTGGTTTGAAAGGAAAAGTACAAGTCTCGAATTCCATGCAGCATGTGATAGTTGGCAACCATAATGAAACCAAGCAAAAATTAGGGGTTGACGATGTCACAAACGCTGCCACGTCACTCTGCATGTTTCGAAGCAGTTCCTACGCTGCTAAAAAGGATTAAAAACCCTAAAAATAGAAAAAAATAGATGCAAGCTCGTAAAAATTTATAGCCACCACCAAACAGAAGGCAGAAGACGATACCATGGGTGGAAAGAAAGTCAGAGCCAAACCTAAAAACATCAGCTACCTGGAAACCGATGCTGCATCCCTGCAAATTTTTACTGATGGGGGATTTCTGCCATTCCTACGTAAATTTGATGGCTATTCTGAGGGCTTGGTGGTAGAATTCGCACGCACCTTCCACAATAATAGAGTACATATTAGTGGGATGTCTATCCAGGTAACCCCCGAGATACTCAGTCAGATTACTGAATTACCCCTTCAGGGTTTGCAAATTGTTAAAACCGGAAGAAATATTTTAACAGACCTAGTTAATCAGTTTAAGGAAGAAGGGGATAGACAAATTGAATTTTTGATGAATAAGAATGTGTGTAAAGGGGTAAAAAGATCTAGTTTACCATCTCCTTGGGATGATGTTGCAATGTGGGTTATGAGATACATTACCTGTGATGGCCAATTTCCTGTTGTATCTGGCCCACACCTTCGTATCCTCAACCATCTATGCCATGGAGCAGTCAAACCAGAATATAGGGTCAATATTCCCTTATATCTTTACCAGGAGCTAAAAGCTATGGCCCTAAAATACCAAGCAGGGAAGGGAAGCCCTAAACATCATGGGCTCATTAAACTTATTTGCAAATATCACTTTAGGGGAAACCCTAGGAATTTTGACCGTTTCTTCTCTCCATGGGCAGAAATAAATGATTCTAACTCTACACCAGAGGGAGAGGAAATAGAGGAAGAATCAGAAGAAAACCCTCATCCAGAGCCCTCTGAACATAGAATTTCCCCTTCACCTGACAGTCCCCCATATTCCAGAACTAGGAAACAACAAGCATCCACATCTGGTTCCCGGTTAAAAATAAAAAGAGTAACATTTGCAAAAACTGTACAACCCAACAGAGAAATTGGGGGTTCAAGTGAATAGGCATCTACTCCAGAATCAACAACAGAACCTATATCTATTCCTGAACCAACAAAAAAATTTGCAGCTGCTCCAGAACATTCAGAAGCTGCATCTGCTCAGGAATATCCAAGACCTACAGGGTTAAGAAGGTCTGCTAGACTTCAGAAAATTAAAACCTTGTCAGACACACCAATAAATATTGTAGACCCAATCAGTCTATCAGGAGAAGAAGAAGTTAGGACAAAAGGTTCATAGGAAGATGCACAAGAAATAGAAAGTACAGACAGAGAGATACAACCAATGGAACTAGACATAACCATAGAAGAAACTGCAATAAGCCCTATACGTCCATTGGTTGATTATACTGACTCTGAGTCTGAAGGGCATTTGAATTCTGATGCTGAACCAGCTAGGATTGATGAGCACACTCCAGTGTATTCTAAGTCTGAGAAATATTCTGAGTCTGAGACACATTCTGGGTCTGATTCTGAAGAAGAAATTGACATCCACACTCAATTGCATGCTGCAAAGAGTGTCATTAAAACCCAGACCAAATGGATTGACCAGGCTGAAGAAGCCATGAAAGAAAAAGATCAACAAATTTCTCTACTTCAGCAGCAGGTTCAAGAGTTGCAGAGCAAATTGTTTCAGCTGGAAAATCAATCTACAGGGTTAACAGAGACATCACCTGATGAATGGGCACATATTCTCTTGGATTTGGCTGGACAATCAGAGGATGACATAGCACTAGCACAAAGATCACCTGTTGGAGAAGAAGCAGGAATAGAAACATCTGATAGTATGCTTCCTCATGAAAATCCATCTAAAATTTTGATGCAACATGACACTCCCCTTCAGCAGGACACTCAAACACTTTCTGTGGAGGAACAAGAAGTTGCAGCTCAAGATCAGGTATCCACACTCTCTCCTCTGGCAAATCCAATTACTATAGTTACAGCAGAACAGGGGACACAAACAGATTTTCCAGTTGCAACATCAACTGTGGAAGTTGGTGTACAAGTCAATATAGTGGCACAAATGCAACCTATTGTGAGGCCCCCAGACACAGTGCCTTTAACTAGGTACAATGAAGACCTAGCATATTGGATGACTCAGTGTCATCAGTTAGAGGGGAAGGTTGCCACTTTGAACTCTGCAACAACCAAATTAGCAGAGAAGGAAACAAAAATCAACAGGTTAAAAGCACAGGTGCAGGATGTATGCCAGATTGCAGAGTATGCAATACAATGCAGAAGACCACCTAGGTTTTATAGCCTCCTACTCAAGGAGAGGTACCTTCGTTGGCAAATCATGAGACTTGGTTTTGAGCTGCCTCATCAGTTGAACACTCCTAGAGAATTTGTGGAGGCATTTGTGCAGAGTACAATAGAGCAACAAAATCTATTATGTGAGTTATTCTTACATAATTTCTTTTTGCCAACAGAAAGTATGTTTCTACCTCACATTTATATAGGTGACTTACAGTTGAGAGCCTTCATGTCCACTCTACAAAATCATATTTATTGGGACTCAGAAAAGAAAATAGCTAAAGACTTGGAATCACAAGTTGTTTTACTTGTCAGGCCTGCTCCTCTCAATCACAGGGATTGTACCAGTAGTCATTATACCTTCATGAGGAATCCCAGAATGAAACAACTCTATCTAGGGAACCTTCAAAGAGGTATAACTCAATTTCAGAATTTTTGTGCAGATTTCTTTGATGATGCTTTGGCAGCCTGTAAGAACATATGGGGTGAGTTATCTATCTCCCTACAGAAATGGGAGCCAATTTCTCCTACTAACTTGCTTTGGTCAAGGAGAAGGGCAGAAGGCATTATCCAAATTATCTTAGAAATCAAGGAGCTTTGGATAGGGCTGAGATACAGGATGCCTATAATTATCACTCCTGTCCCCTACTTCTTTGATAGTGACCCACAACCTGATGTGCACTTCCAACAGTGGTTTCAGTCCATAAAAGCAGTCAGTGGATTCTACAAAATTGGTGGCGCATTGTTGAAATTTCATGAGAGATGTCTAGACCTGGATCTGTGTGCCTCTGTAGCTGCACAAAATGCATGAGGACATGCATTACCATAAGTTGGGGGGAAAATGATGAGGCCAGAGATTGCCTCATCCATGAACACTTTTTGATACATTATAATTATTTGACTCACCCTTTTTACTATGTTTTTATGTTAATTATGGGTAAAATGCATTATATAATGGTGTTTGCATATTCTAAAATGATAAAGTGCATATACTCTGTTTTACTATTTCTTTCTGCAATTTCACCTATTTTTAGTTAATTAATTAGTAGTAATTTAGAATCATAATATAGACCTTGTTGAATATCTGGTGCTTAATAATAGTGTTCCTCTATTTAAACTAATTCAAATGCAAAAGGTGCCAAAGAACTTGTCCCCTGTAGCTGACTGTGCAGGAAAATAGGTTGTGACTATGACAGTTCCAGCCAGTTGTACATTTACAATAGGGCTTGGAAACAGTCACTCCAACACGTGCCACCAATGCAAAAAGGTGTACAAGATAAGGGAAAACAATCCAGGTGGTCAAAAACTTCCTCCCTATGCGTTTGGAGCATGGAAAAGCAACTAAAAAATCACCTACCTGTTATTCTGGAGCAGTGCAGGAATAAGCGGCGCAGGAATAGGGAATAGCACAGGAACAACCGAAAGTGGTCAAAAAGTGACAAATCAGTGGAGGAAATTATTGGCAATTGACCAGGAGGTTGTCCCAACTCATCTTAACGTGATTTCCTCAACAAATGCAGCCCAACAAGGATGAATGGATAAAGTTTTGACAAAGCAAATTCCTGCATTCTAGGAAATAGTTATGCAATCAGTTGTAAATCCCTACAAATTAGTAACCAAGCATATCAACATTATATTATAAATAAGAAAGCTCCCAGCATGGTTGAGCATATATTAGATATAGATATAGATAGGCAATAGAATACCAAAATTAGCATAGAGTGAAGTTGTTTTTGTAACAGAACAGTAATTTGCAGGTTTTTCCTGCATTATTGTAATGCATTTTCAGATTGAATAAAAAGGTGCAATCTTCAGTTATCAATTGGCATTTTGAGGTTGATGATTAGCATTTAGATTTTCTTAGCATAACTTCTCACCTTCATCTGGTTCTGGAAGCAAGGGCCACTTGCAGGACCAGAGGAAGGCAATTTCTGATAGAATATCTTGCTAATTTCTTGCTGTAGCAGATTAGCAGAATTCTGCCAATTTTCATTTCTTTAGCAGTTTTAAATTCAGATTTCAGCCTTTGAAAACATTTTCCGAATAATGTTCCATGCAATTCTCAATATTTGACACATGTTCCAGATTTCAGCAATTTCAAGATTTCTGTCATTTTCCAGATTTGCAACAATTTCCAGTTTTCTGTCATTTCACTACAATTTCCAGATTTGTGATATTTCCAGTTTTGCAATAGATGTTAATTTGATCTTCCAGATTTAGAACATGCTCAGATAATTGTAATTAGTTGATTTTTCTGCAACTGTGTGTGTTTTCAATTCTGCAATTTACTTTTCTGTCACTTTCAATTTAGCAACATTTCATTTCCTGTTATTTCAGATTCTGCAATTTTCATTTCCTGCAGTTTTAATTCAGTTTCAGCTTTTGCAATTTGATTTCCAATTCTAGGAGTTAGAGGTCACACCAAACCCCCAAACACTAACTGATCCACCAATAAAAACCTGTTCTTGGATGAACTGAACCTGCAACTGTGACACCTTCTATCGTATACAACCTTTGGACACCGCCCTGGACTGACACACATAATGATTAAATGATGAATGAACAATGACACTCATAAAATACCACAAAACCTCCTCTCTGACACAATGCACATGTCCATTCATACTCTAATACAATACACTATTCCATATTCACCTCCCACAGATGATGATGGCATCCATGTCATCTGTACTAAACCACATGATCATTGGTTTTCCCAAATTAATAATTTTATAAAATTAGGCTTTCTACCTTGTGACTTACCACATGCTCATCATTGAGCATTCAAACAACAAGTAATCTGTTACACATTGCTAGGAAATATGTTGTATCATCGTAGTCATGATGGTATTATTTTGCATTGCTTAGAGATACACGAAGCTCAGTGAGTGGTCCAAGAAACCCACGATGGCACTTATGGTAGTTACTTTAGTGGTATGGCTATCACAAAATGCATTTTGCACATGGGTTACTATTGGCCCAAAATAGAACATGATTGTTGTGAATATGTAAAGCGATGTATCAAGTGTCAGCAACATGCTACCCTCAAACACTTACCCTCACAAGCACTCCAATCTATCCAATCCATGTGGCCTTTTTCCCAATGGGGTTTAGATATTATCATGTAGATCTCACCTACTTCATCAAGCAACCATAAATTCATTATCACTACCACAAAATAATTTACCAAGTGGGTTAAAGTCATCCCACTTGTTCAAACTACAGGGGCCAAAATCATGTCATTCATCACTGACCATATCATATGTCGCTTTGGAATCCCTTCAAAAATAATCTTTGATAATGACACTCTTTTCAAAAATAAAAACATTCACACCCTATGTGCTAAATTTAGCATTCACCATAGCTTCTCTAACCTATACTACCCGCAAGGAAACAGCCAGGTTGAGGTTACCAACAAAACCATTTGCTCTATTCTTCATAAAATTATCACATAATCTCATCGTGATTGGCACAATCAAATGTCATTAGCCCTATGGGCTTATCTTATGAGCATTTGCACTCCCACTGGGGCAACACAATTTTCTTTGGTTTATGGTACCAAAGCCATTATGTCTCTCAAGCTCAAAATACCATCTTTATGCATCTCCATGAAGGACTTTGTTAATGATGACACTTCTCTTCAATCTCACCTCGACCAATTAATGCTCCTAGATGAGCGTCACATCCATGCCATAGAATACACATATGTCTATAAATATTGTCTTCACCATGCCTACAATAGTAAGGTACACCATCATGAGTTTCATATCGGTGGCCTGGTTCTCAAACAAAATCAACAAATCACAAGTCAACCTCACCAACAGCGAGACAAGTTCACTCCCAATTTGCTAGGCCCGTATATCGTTACACACAAATTTATTTTTGGTGCTTATTGATTGGTATATCTTGAAGGGCTCATCGAACCTAAATCCATCAACATAATTCACTTACACACATTTAATGCCTAGCCTGTCTAGGTACACATCACCACAGATTGCACATACTATCATCATAATTTTATACATATCACTTCACTCACAGATTCATAACCCACATCACACTGAACACACATCTTTCACTTTATGTTACACAACAGAAACACTTTTACTTTTTATGTTATTTTTATGTTGTTGGTATATTTTGGTTTTGCAGGTCTCTTATCACCAGCTATGACATCTTTTGCATAGATACATTGTTCTAGGTTTACACTTCTAGCATACCACTCCCCCATCATGCAGGACCTTCTAACACTACCTTTAGTACTGATCACCCCGGTTGACCTTGCCATACCTCCTGGCCCCATTCACATACGTCATGTATCCCTATCATCACACTTTGATCACTGCACTTCACCCTGGCATCACTCACTCGATCGTAGATATTCTTCCTATTTCCCTTGCTCCAACGATAGCCATATCTCCTTGTCCTCCTTTGCAGGTAAGGAGGAACATTCTCACCCACCAAAATTTCATGCATGGGGATAATCCCCCCTCACTTTATTGATACAATAGATCCATATCTACTACCTTATCTAGCTTGATAACCTTCACTAGGATACTATCCTCCTAACAAGGGAACCACACCTCTTCACACACATTCTTTATGACTACCTCCACCCCTATCGAGTGGGATATCGCCTTACAATCAATATCTTCATCAACATGCCACCCAGGCTACCTCTACATGTGTTCCCCCATATCTTGTATGTCACTATCTATAGTTGTCTCTCGTGCCACCTATTCTTCAGATACCCCCATCCCCACTACATGGTATACTGCTTTAACCTACTCCACCACCTGCTCAGCAATTCTAATATCTCCCTTCTTCTTCCCATTCATTCTCATCTTCACATCCCTATCCCAACCCCATTTATACATTGGAATCCTGATCCCCACTTGCCTCAATTTTTTTCACCTCCTATCGTTGACATCCAATACATCCTCTCTCGCCTTGATAACCTTGAGTTACCCTTGATCTATTATTGATGTCATTCTTCTCCCTTCCACTTTGCTATGGCCTGCATTCCCTTACCTTATACCACGCTAATACCTTGCTTTCACACATAATATTCACTAAACCCCACATCCATAATTCAACAACTTGCACCTAATCCACGTACCTCATCCTCATCACCACCTGAGCCATACTTATACCCCATGCCTATTCACTCAGCACCACTTTCTCATATATTTCATCAGTTTCTCCACCAAGGCCTCCTGGTTCTACCTAAGATCCACCCAATAGACCCACTGCACCCTCAACCATGAAACTACAGAGAGAACCAATTTTATATTTATCATCATCAACTAGGGTATGACATCAATGTGTATCACACTTTTGAAACCCTTATCCAAGACATGTTCGATGAATCTCTCCCATAACCCGAATACGCTCTCTCTCCTACTCAACTTCAGATCCCCCCACATCATCTTGTACCTTGCCCTACATCATCACGTGAATCTTTCACATCCACACCTTGTTATTTCCAGCAGTTATCCAACTACACGAATTACCAAAATCCTAGTCGCATTATCAATTCACCTAGTCATTCGTGACTTGATCCCCATCACTTCACACATTCTTAGCTTGCTTTCTCCTCCTATTTCTTCTATGATTATTTTTTTTCTTTCTATCCCATGTAGTTGTATTGTCATGCTTCGAGCGGCTACATACCTATGCTATATTTACCTTCATCTCTTCTTCCCCTTTATATTTGGTATTTTTGTATGGTCACACTTCGAGTGGCTACATACCTATGTTTATTTTCCCCTTTTCTTCCTCTTCTTCTCAAATTTTTTTCTTCGTTGCGTCACTCTTTCTTCTTTGTTGCACTTTTTCATTTTCATTTTCCTCTACTTCTCTTATCGCTCTCAATTTTTCTTGTTTTTCATTATCACATGCATTCTCTCATTTTCATACTTCTCTCATGTTTACTACACCCCCCCATGCACTGGTACAACCATTACCATGACTTGCTCTTCTCATCATTTCTTCACCCACACATCTCCTTCAACATGGCTTCTAATATAATTTGGTTACATCTCAAAAAATTCCTCTTATAGATATTTTCCTTGCATACTATATCTTTCACACTGCATCCATTGCATATATACATCATCTTTTTTTTACATCTATATTCATGTTTGTATATTCCCCCTATAGAAATGCACCCATGGCAGGAATAGCATACACACTTGTTAGCATTACTACTTGGATGTCCTTTCCCCTTCTCAGGATTATAGAGTATACAATGTTTTGTGTGCTCTTGATCACTCACCCGTTAAGTCAATCAAACGTCACCTCTAGCTTACAAGTTCTTACGCTACTCATAACTTTCTTTGGTTGGTTCAACTTCTTTCAGGGACCACTCACACATGTCATATTTTTCTAGCAAATTTTGAGTCTATGGAAGATAACACCTTGTGTAGATATCACCATCTAGCGAACGGATTCCCTAATCATCCTATCATTTGCATGATCAACATACAACCTAGGGATAAATAAAGAGATAAGCATAAGCAAAAATCATAAAAATAGGCAGAAAACCAAATCCAATACCCACATTCCAAAAAAAAAGTACCACAAAAAGAGAATCAACAAAACGAGGGGTAGAAAACAAAATGAAAAGCCTCCAAGAAACACAATTGTTATGCTTCATCTCCTTTGGTCCTTAGATTTAACATAACATCATGGGATTATTCCCATCACTAGCTATAGGCTTTAAGTGTCTGCCTACCAGTGGAATAGTCTTAAAAGTGGTGACACATCTATCACATTAATGACCTTTTATATAGATCACTACATGCTTGTGGATGAGCTAGCTACTTTGGCTATGTTTACAATGGGTTAGTTCTACCTCCCTCAAAAATGGATAAATGAACATCACTTATTGCATACACTAATCCCCGATAGATTTTAATTCAGTCAAGTTAGTTATGACTTGCATACAAACCTTGGTCAGTTCCTCATGAGGTTTGATTACTATAGCTATGATTGTTAAGATTATTGCATAATCTCTATACCATCCTACATCCCTGAGATTACATAATGGATCACATTACCACCGGTTATGCTACGATATGAGTGCTTCCTCTATGCATTTCAGCATACACATACATGCATCATTACATCTATCCTACATTCATGCATTTAAATTCCAATATGCACCATTGCATCTATCCTACATTCATTCATTTACATTTATATCATTCTACATTACATCTACACTAAAGTGATATTATTCTCCTAACTGCTACCACATGCACATATATTCAATCATCACACATTTACCTATCAATATTCTACATTGCACATACGTGAGAAATAATACATACAATCAAATCAAATCATGACACATATAAATCCATGAAAAAATGTGTGTGTATATATATTATGATCAAAAATACCCTCAAGCTACAAAAATGGAATACATCCATAGCATATATAAGCCCTATTGATCACCAAGAGTCTAGCTGCCATTGCCTACTCCATACCATGCACCTCTACCACCCCACTTGATTTTGGTGCTTCCACAACCTATACTACCATAGGCACCATTGCCCTATCTACATTTGGGGCAACTTCCACTACCTGACACACCATTGGTATTGTTATATTCAGCTTCCTTGGTACTATATAAATGGTGTGCTTCATCGACTCTACTGCAACTACATCTATGTCCATGATTGTGATCTCGATCTCGATTATGACCTAATCTGGAAGCAGGTGCCCATACAAAACTAAGGGAAGCTCACATTGCAGTCTCATCGCCCCCTCCTTTCAGAATAGCCTCAACATCCTTGTGTGCCTTCCACAAATGATCTACATCCACCCTCAAAGTAGTCATCTCCACCGTTATCTACTCCCCTACCCTTGCATGCTCCACCTCCTTCCATGTCTACCACTACCTCTCTATCTCAACATGTAACTCTACCACATCTATCGCATGAGTAGCTCACTCAACATTGCTATTCACCTCCACATACTACACCCTAACAACCTCCACCTTCAATCTATCCCTAGAAAACATAGTATCTACAAGTAGGTGATGCAAACCCTCTACAACCTCAGTGTACCTTACCTCCTCCATCTCAAACCACCCATACAACTTTGCACACTATATCTCCAACTCCCTTTTCTCTGTGTCACTTGCCTTCTCGATTACCACTAACCTCTCCTCTAGCTCATGGTGCTCCTATATCCATTTCTCCAAATCTAAGGCCCAATATACCTCACTCTCACGTAAGCTCCCCTCTAGATATCATACCCTTTCTCAATATCAATAGCTCCTCCTCAGCATCTATCTGCTCCTGTAAGTCATCCCCCATATCTTTAGCATCATCCTCCTCCATCATCATCATATCTCCCTATAAAAATCCTCCAAAGGCATCATCTACTATACCACCTCCCTCCTCCATAGGCACTGTATCATCCAAGGATTGGCCCTCACTATTGGCCTTTCACTTTGGTGACCTCCCTACAAGAATACCAGACCCATCATCTTAATGCCATATTTATCATTGAAGAGGCTCCTCTATCTCATCCCTTGATCCTAAACCTAGCTCTAGCCTAACTTCTCCTTGTGCTTGTCCCCCTAGTGTAATAAATCCACCTACTGGCTACACCTAGCAATCGATCACTCCAATGCCTAGCTCCCAAATCTAAGTGGCCCACCATGCATCATACTCAGTCATAGTCCCTATGTCATCCACATCAAAAATCACCATCGATGGATCCCTCTCACCACTCTATGGAGGCACCACAGGTCGCTCCTCCTGATCACTCTACCTCTTGTATATCACAACAGGTGCATTTGGTCTTCTCTATCGCAACCCAAATTGGTGCATGACCCTACTAAAAGGAAAGAACTATATTTATCGTGCATACTTCCCTACCACTCATTGCCCTTGATAGATCACTCCCAATTGCTCCCCATACTTCTCCCACACCATATCTCCCTTCCAAGACCTCCACTAAATATTCTTAAGCTCTAAAAAACCAAACTGCATCCGCTAAAACCAACAATCACCCTCATGTGACCTCTTCATCCCCTTCTCATTTGTATGCCACTTAAAAGCATAGGGTATGAGATCAGCCATCTCTACATGCACATCATATGGCAATAGCACCGGTCACTCTATTACTATATGCTCTCATGCCCAAACATGTAGCAAGGGGGTCCAACTCAAACTCATTCGTGTTATTCACACCACATTATGCTCTATATACCTGTACCAATAGCGCAAGTACCCATGCGAACACAATCTCATGCTCCACCATATCATATACTAAATATATAATATTCTAGGAGAATTTCACTCTTGAGGTATCTGGCAGAGAATATGTTGATATCATAAGCATCATCACATATTGGCGATCAGACATCTTCTTGTACCAATAATACTCATAATCCACCTCCTTCCCCGTGTCTATATCTCTCCACTTTGCACCAAATGTGCGCTATAATACCTCCTCCTATCTTTCATCCACTACTACCCCCACTAGAATACCTTCTATTGGTAGTTTATATATCATGTATATGTCCTCCAGTGTAATGGTCATCTCACATGTAAGAAATTCAAAAGTGTTCCTGTCTGGATCCCACCTCTTACACAATGCTAAAATATATGCCCTATTGGCATGGATACTCACAAAATTCCACACTCCATTCATCCACACCCTTTGCAGCCACTCCACATCCTCCTCACCCAAGGCATAACCCAAGGCATCTCTTGATGACCGCACATGATATTATGGTGCAATCATCTTCATTTGTTCCATCCACAAACATAAAAAAAAATTCTATAAGTTCCACATTCAAATTATATTTCTTTTTCATTATTTCACACAATAATTACATTCATACAGCATATCCCATGCATCAAAAATATTCTCATACATCAACATTCCAAAATATATATATATAGTCCAATTCATAGGCCACCCTGTGAACTCCGACACTGTTTGTAGGCCGCCCTACGAACTCAAGTCTAGTTCATAGGCCACCATGCGAACCCAACTGAAACGACATTGTCATGCATCCATTTACCCCTTCCATGACACACATGCATACAAAATATAAATGATTCATTTCCACCACATACAACATCACGTAATTCATATCACACACATTCCATGACAAAAAAAGAAATAACACTCAGACCAACATCACATAGCAGTAAACCAGTCACATTTTTTTATATCCATTTCACCCTTTCATGGTGAAAGCTCAAATAGATTCTAAAAATAGTGTATATTTTTCACCTAATAGCACATTCACACTCAGCCACATATACCTCGTGGCACACAATTCCAACACATACCAAAATAATTCAAAACTCCAAACAAATAATGTTTTTGAATACCCATTTTTCCTTTTATGGTGAAAGTTCAAACAGTTTTCCAAAAAAATTACACCATTCTCCACATTTAACATAGTCAAACCTCACCAACATTCATCCTTTGGCACACATTCACACGACCCACAAAAACATAACAAATCAAAATAAAATTCACATTTCTAGACACCCATTTTACCCTTTTACAGTGAAAGTTCAATCACATTTCAAAAATTGTACAATTTTCATCATGAAAATCAAGGTCAACTATTACACCGGTCATAATCAAACATGCCCATTTATTGGTCAAAAAAAAATGGGCAACATTTTTGGATACCCATTTGGCCATTTTCATACTTTGTTAATGCATTTCAAACAAACCTCACATGCAAACACATATTCACATGCAAACTCACATTCCCATATTTTCTAAATATTCACGCATATCAAAATCAAATCCAGTTGGAGTATCAGATACTTACCGATGGGTTCCCACGTCAGCTACCTATGATGGTCTACCCTCTCATCATCTTCACAACAACTCAAAATCCCGTAAGCACTCCGCTTTACAAACTATTCCTCACTCCTTCCTCCTTGCAACTTCTCCCAGCACAAATGAAGCTTTACATACCTCAAAAAAACTTTATATACCCCAAAATCCTAATTCATAGGTCACCCTACGAACCATAGTCCATTTTGCAATCCACCATATGAACTACAGTCTAGTTCATAGGCCAACCTGCGAACCAACCCTCAGGACACCATTTCCACATTTTCTTCAATCCTACAACTTCTTCTTTCTTTCCTCCACCATATGCCCAAATTTTCCCATATTTTGTCAATAATTTTCTTCTATCAATCGACTCATCACCACATCACCACATTTCATTCGTATCATTTTTGATTCCTCGTTTGAGGGGGTATTCATACACAAATCGTCTTTGCATACAACCAAACAATCAAACATCCAATCATGGTTATCACATCTGTCTATAAAAAAATTTGCTTAAGATTATCTCAAGATAAACCTTATCCCAAATTAGAAATTTTTTAGATCATGAGAGCCATGCGCAATATCCACTAAAAGAGAGACTTTTTTTGTAACCCTACATTCAAAATGAATAAAGTAGCATTGTGAACTTTCTCTACATTTGTTTTTATAAATGGTTGTCTTTCAGTTGCTTCAGGAACAAGATACAAAAAAATATATAAACAAAATAATTTTCCTGATTAATACCTGTTACCAATCCATGCATGCGAGGGTTTGAAGTGTTATTGTATAGATGCTCTCACTTTCTCGTCATATCGTGTGATTATGTTTTGATTCTCTTCTCTTCTTTTTTTATCTGTCTTATCTTTCCAAAATGGATAATATTTTATAATTATTTTATTTAATGTTGGGGTTTCGATGATAGCAATGAGCGGTCAAGATTAAATCTTGGTGGATGGTTGAGATTGCGGTAACAAGGATCACATTAAAGAGTGGCAAGGATTACCACATGGTACAATAAGATGCAACTTTGATGGATGGCTCGGATTTATATATATATATATATATATATATATAGTATTTATATTTCTATATATAAATATAAATATATAATAAATGGCTAGAATTTGGTTTCTATAGTTGGATACCATAAATGAACTTACTACCTAGATATCTATCTTCACTAGCATGGTTGCATATTTCAAACATATACAAGACTCAATTATCCAAGACATCAAAGTGCTTAAGCTTAACAATCCAAATTTTGGACATACTGAAAATAGCCTTGAAGGACATAAATGGAAAGCTCTTGATAAGTCAAAATTTTCTAGGGCCATGATTGAGGATAGCTATTAGCATTTAGGAAAAATTAAGGCATGACCCCTAGACTCCCCAAGATATATTTTCAAGATTCAATGGGGCAGATCCACAAAGTTGGTTAATTAAGTTCAAATAATGGTATGAGTTGCCTGAGACACCCATAAACTAATGGATTTTTATGGTTGCCTTTCATTTTGACCTTGAAGCACTCCATTGGTATCAATGGTTGTGAAAACAAGTACCAAACATTGGTTGGACATAGTTCAAGAATGAACTCCTTGGCCATTTTGGTCCTTCCAAGTTTGAAGATTTTACTAGAGCCCACACCAACTTTGATAGATAAGAACAATACCTAAGTAAATTATAGTTTTTTAGAAGTTAACCAATAGAATAGAAGGCTTTCCAAACATCTTTTAAAGAGTTGTTTCATTAGTGATCTTAAATAAGAAATCAAAACTGAGGTCCAACTGCTCAAATCAAGCACATACACGACTGCAACAAGGTTAGCCAAATTTGCACAAATTAAATGGAAGGCCTCCAAACCTCTAGCATTCTAAAATAAAATCTTTGCACCCATTAATAATAATACTTCAAAGACTCCAATAGTAAAGAGGCTAACACCTGAGGAGATGATGATCCACATAGCCCATGGACTTTGTTATAACTATGATGAAAAATGGGTCGCTAGGCACAAATGTAAAATACAACACCTCTACCTTCTAGACATGAATAGTGTGTCATCCTCTTCTCTAGACACAGGGGGTGAATTTGTGGATTTAGTAGAACCAGAGTTAGTGGATAAAAAAACCTTAATCGATAGACCCATGGAGGAAGCACCTACACTTTCATTGAATGCCATTGCAAGAATATTAGCACCATAATGTATGATAGTCTAGGGTTTCCTCAAGGGACACAAGGTGTTGATATTGTTGGACTCTAGCAACATAGATAACTTCATAGATCCCAATGTTGCAAAAAGGGTGGATTGCTTCATCTATAGTCAAGACCAAACTAATGTCAAGTGTGCTAATGGAGACATCATAACTTGTAATGAACAATGTCAAAATGCTCGCTTATCCATATGTGATCACAAATTTCAAATTGATCTCTACTCAGTTTCCTTAGGAGACATGGATATTGTGTTGGGCTACCCCTAGCTGAGGACTCTAGGGTTGATGCTATAGACTTTTTTAAAACTTTGAATGAGTTTCACCATCAACAATAGGACACATACCATTTAGGGGATATATGATGGAAAACCCAAGGTCATAACATCCCATAAAATGAAACAACTAGGAAAAAGGGTCACAAGGTAGTAATTGGAAGATTTTGTTAAATACAATTGTGTGCTATGCAAGTTGACAAGGACCCCCCAAATTGCTAGTCATCCTTACCAAGAATTAGGAAGTCTTCAAGGAGCCAACTCAACTACCTCCCAATAAACCAAAGTACCATAGGATCAATTTAGTGCCAAGGATTTAGCCCCTGAATATACATTCGTACATGTACCCCTACCATCAAGAGAACAAGATCAAGAAGAAGGTGAAGGAATTATTGGATGTAGGACGTATTTACCCCAATATAAGTCCTTTTTCAACCCTAGTATTGTTAGTACAAAAGAAATATGGATCATGGAGGATGTGTGGATTTTTGTGAATTTAACAATTTCACCATCAAGGATAAGTTCCCAATACCCATGATTGATGACTTATTGGACAAGCTACATGGGGCCCAATATTTTACCAAGTTGGACCTTCAGTCCAAGTACCATCAAATCCACATCCATGAGGAGGATATAGCTAAAATGACCTTTAGGAGTCATGAGGGGCACTATGAGTTCTTGGTTATGCCTTTTGACCTCATAAATGCACCTTCCACTTTCCAAGGACTGATGAACTGGGTTATCAAGTCATATCCACAAAATTTTAGCTTGATCTTCTTCAATGATTGTTTGGTATAAGTAATACATGGGATGAACACCTCCAACACATCGTCCAGGTTTTGAAGCTACTTTAGGACCATCAACTTTGTCAAAAAATCCAAGTGTACCTTTAGGATTATGGAAGTGGAATATTTTGAACATGTTGTGAGCAATGTAACATTCCTGCTAATTGATTATTATTTTATTAAAATAATATGATATTGTTGCAAGTATTTGTGTGTGTAGGTCCAGGGTCTCATTCATAGTAGACATGCCAAATAAGAATAAAACCCACCCCTTGGTGGAGAAATTGGTTGAAGTGTTAGGTAGGGTGGGATATGATGTCGTGCTTACGAGCACCTTGACCCATGGGTACATGGAAACTCACTAAAAACTTCATATAGGACAATCTGCTTGTGAAAATGCATAAGTTTACCTGCAAAAATTGCATGAATGTTTCTTATATTATGCATAAGTTTGCTTGTGGGATTGGAGTGATGTGAATAAATGTTTTTTTTCTTTCTATATAGATATATTATTCAAATATATATAAAATAAATAATAAAATAATAAAAATTAAAAATAATAATAGTAATAAATATAATATAAATATAATATATATGATGTATATAAATATATATAAATATAATCAAAGCATAATATTTAATATAAGTTGTGAAATAGGCCACGTGTTCACCGTCATAAGAGAAATAATAAAAAAATGTATATTAATGTCCAAGTGGATTCTTTCCGTCAGAATACCATCTGGCGGCCTTCTAAGAATTTTTCTTGCATGACTTGGTGATAAGTGTCACCCTAAGGGTCTTAAGGATGTTTTATTTAATCCAAATCAAAAATCCCAATTTGAATCCGAAAAGTTGGTGAATGCTTGGTTTCAAGTGATAAGGAGAAAAGCTTCTCAATACAGTTGTAAGGTGAACTCTTTTCTTTTTCAATCAGGATTTGGTTGGTGTATGTGATGTTGTTCTTATTTTATGCAATTGCTCTTTTATGTTGATGTTTGCATTTTCGTACTCATAGTTAGGTGTCCATTAGAGCATTTAAATTTTCGTGAGATTATGGTTTTTAGTATAAATATAGTAATGAAGTAATTATAACCTATTTTAGAAAAAAAAATAGTATGTCATACGAAAATATACTTGAAATTTGAGATATGGGTTATTTTTGCGTATGATAATTCATTTAGTATTGCATACATGGGACCAAGCTAATCCAAATCAACTTCACCATTGAACTCTGCCTTGGGTGTTCGGAGGAGCCCTCACCGAATGGATAATCTATCTTGTTGCGGACGTAAGCTATAGGTGTTGATGCAGTGATGTGTCACAGATAACTCAGATATTATAAAAATATTATGTTAAAATGTTGGTGCTTATTATTTGAAATCATTTCTTGTCCTCATCAAGGAAGTTGTATTTATTTAGTATACTGGAGTATAGTTGTAGTAGAATGCACCATCTGAAGCCTAAGTGACATTTTTACATAATTGAATTGCAATGCAATATGAACTTTGTACAACTTATAACGATTGAATGAGACACTTATAATACATGCTTCAATACAAACAAATTGTTATAAAGTTAGTTTTACATGAGTATGCTTTCCAAACATTATGTCGATTACATGATTGCAATGTTAAAGTTGAAAAACTTAGGATTGTATGCCTTCAATGTGGAAATATCCGAAGTTAGCCCTCCCATAATTATGGTTTTCATTGGCGGATGGTAAACCTTTATTTCTTTTTACATACTTAGAAAAGTCTCAAAGATCATGCGTCTCTCTCTTTCATTCTGTGTACAACCAGAATAGCCTGGTAAGACTAGAGTAGGTTGGCTGTCGTCGTCGGATTCTTAAATGTAGGGTATGAGCAAGACAATACCTTCATGTCCATCATCACTGATGGATAGTATAGAGTTACTGTCTTTTCACTATTATATACCTTGACTGAAGGTAGTTGACATGTTATTTATCTTCAATTTTAGGAATAATAGAAATTCACTGTTATATGCCTTGACTGAAGGTAGTTGACATGTTATTTATCTTCAATTTTAGGAATAATAGAAATTCAGTGACGAAGGCTTTGGGTCTCAATAAAACTTATACCTTGCAATATGTGTTTTAATTAGATTAAAGAGTAGAAATTATGATACAGCGGCCTTGTGCTTACAGACTACATTTACCAAACCTCTTGAATGAAGCTGTAACAGATTGAATTATTATGTTGTACTAAAATCTTAATAATGTTTTTATATGTACCATCTCAACTGTATATATATCTAAAACCATAGAGTATACATTGAAAATATTGAATACCCTCACCTAACCCAAAAACATGATCTTTAAGATGAGCCGCTAAAGCATTAGATTTAAAACCACCTATTCTTTTTCCAGATGGCAGTTTGGTTGGCTGCATCAAATCTGGTAGGCTAGGGTATCCAAATAGAAAAATAGTAAGCAAACTAGAGAGTGAGCGACATCTTAACTTTTGGTTCTTTTTATAGTTTCAAAAGAAAGTTAAACTTTGATCTATTGTAGGTAAATTTATTACCGCACGGATACTTTTGTAATGCTTCATTTTTAATTTCATGAATATCAATTTTAATTTCCTAATAGTTAGTGAAGGCTTTGAAAGCATATTAGAAAATAAATATTATTTAAATTTGAACTTGGGACTATGTGAGGTACAAATAGATTATTAAATATAGAAAGAATAATCCCAGAACATAGTGAATTAATTGGAAGATTTGGCAGTTTTTTTTAAAAAGGAATATAATTTGGTAATTGAACATATTTCATGTGTTATGTATAAGCGATGAAATGATAGACAAATTTTCCAACTGGTTGAAAGGTAGGATTATGATAGTAATTTTATTTTGGTTATGTATATTTGTAGTCAATGATTAGATGGCACGTAATCTATATACTATATTTGCTCAAATTTATTAAGACTAAAGCTTTATATAAAGTCATTTTATTTATTTTACTTTACCTATTTACTTATGTATTAATAGCCCTTAAAGAATATTATGGTGAATAATAATTAAAATTTGACAATTTAAGAATAGAGTGGTCAACCATGAAGTTTCCATATTGATAAACTAAAACATGAAATTTGAGCATACGTAAATACCGAGAAGGGGATATGGAAGTCTTCCATATATCTGTGTAATAGTGTTATTGATAAGGATGACACTTACCCAACTCCAATAACTCACAGTGGTGACTATTGTGAATCGGTGTTAACCATTCTCCATCCATTGAAAAGGATAGGGGTCTTTCGCTGTTGAGAGTAAAGGACGATGGAATGGGACATCGTCCCACGATAACATACGAGTAGTACGTGAGGATGCTCATAAACCTACTTCGGTTATGGAATTGGCAACATGACTGAATCTGGGAGCATATTTGGGGTTGGGAAGTCTAGCGGTAGATAGTATGAGTAGCATTACCATCAACCAAAGCTGGGTCTGAGACATGGTCTAAAAACCATGCGATGGCAAACCTTGATTAAATTTTAGTTGAAGGTTGATGATCAAGAACTAGCATAGCTACGCTAACCCAAAGCATGAACTATTAGGAAATGTCAGGTCAAAATTCCAATGAGGACTAGAGAAGGATTGTGAATCCAAATCCATCATGCTTTGAGACAGGGAATTAGTGTGTCCACCCTTTCAGGTGTTATGGGCCCTAGAAGGACAACCCCATGCCAAGATCAAGGAAACTTGAGGAAAGGAGTAAATATCTGATAAATGGCAACTTATCACAGGAAGTTGGCCAGTCCCGAGCACTTAAGATACCATCTACAGTGGTAAAAGATCTTGAAGTGTAATCCTCTATGCCAAATTACTAATACACAGTTGGGTATATCAGCATAAATGTGTAACATTTATGTTTGTTTTTACAAAATTCTGACTTTGTGTTTTGACAACCAAGTGAGTAGACTTGGGTTGTTACAGTTGGTATCAAAGTCTAGGTTGCAAAACCCTAGGCTATTAAGCATGAAATGTTGTTTTAATATAACTCTTTTATCATCAGAAATGGTGGGGACCTCGAGAAAGACCAAAGTTAAACTACAAGAGGAAATTGTAGAAGTCTCGAGTAAGGGACTAAGATGACTCGTAAGAGATTCGAAAAGAGTGCAAACTATCGAAGTACCTTACATATTAAAAACAAAAAGAGCTAGTAGTTGCAAAAGCTAAATAAAATGATGAAAATATGGCAAAGATGATTCAATTAATGCAGGAGCAGCTAAATTAGCAACAAAAGCAAATGGAGATCTAGAGAGCTCAAATGTGTAGAGAGCTCAAATGAGTGAACACATTGAACAACAAAGGGCACAAATGGCCCAGCAACAAGAAATAATTACTCAACAGCAAAAAGTCATTAAAAATTTGACTAAGGGCAAGGAAAATGAAAGAGTAAGTGAGTTTCTTGAAGGGTATTCAAGGAGGAAAGTCGGTGTAGAGTTGCAGAAGGAAATAAAGAAATTATATGTATCCAAATTTGATGGTAAAGGAGATGGTAAAACAACCATCAATTGGCTGAATAAAGTAAAAGGATATTTTTCAATCCAACCTCTTTGTTTGAAATCTAAAACAACCTAGGTGTGGCACACTTAGAAGGTTCGGCCAGATATTGGTGGACCACCTATAAGAAGATCACCCAGAAAGAGGTTGTAGATATTCCTTGGGAAGAGTTTGAAAGGGAATTCAAGGATCGATTCCTTACGCCTCAGTTTTATATTGAGAAATATGGTGAATTCACTAACTTACACCAAGGCAACATGACTGTAATTGAGTATTATCAAATATTTGTACAAATTTTGAAGTACACCCCTGAATATGGCAAGCATGAGGAATTTAAGGCTCAAAAATTTGTAATGGGACTACATTCCAAATATGAACAACTTGTTGGAAGGAAGGTACCTAAGACTTTGACAGTTGCATATGATCTTGCTCATTAAGAGGAAGTAAGCCAAAAAAATTGCAAAGGCTTATTATAAACAAATTGAAAAAGAAGATTACAAGAAACGACGATACCCGAAGTAGGAAAATGGTAGAGATTAGCATAAGAAGTTTAGATATGATGGTCAATATAGAGGTGGTAACATAAACAAATAAAAGTATCACAAATAAATGTAGGGTATGAGCAAGATAATACCTTCATGTCCGTCATCACTAATGGATAGTATAGAATTACTGTCTTTTCACTATTATATACCTTGACTGAAGGTAGTTGACATGTTATTTATCTTCAATTTTAGGAATAATAGAAATTCAGTGACGAAGGCTTTGGGTCTCAATAAAACTTATACCTTGCAATATGTGTTTTAATTAGATTAAAGAGTAGAAATTATGATACAGCGGTCTGTGCTTACAGACTATATTTACCAAACCTCTTGAATGAAGCTGTAACAGATTGAATTATTATGTTGTACTAAAATCTTAATAATGTTTTTATATGTACCATCTCAACTATATATATATCTAAAACCATAGAGTATATATTGAAAATTTTGAATACCCTCACCTAACCCAAAAAAATGATCTTTAAGATGAGCCGCTAAAGCATTAGGTTTAAAACCACCTATTCTTTTGCCAGATGGCAGTTTGGTTGGCTACATCAAATCTGGTAGGCTAGGGTATCCAAATAGAAAAATAGTAAGCAAACTAGAGAGTGAGCAACGTCTTAACTTTTGGTTCTTTTTATAGTTTCAAAAGAAAGTTAAACTTTGATCTACTATAGGTAAATTTATTACCACGCGGATACTTTTGTAATGCTTCATTTTTAATTTCATGAATATCAATTTTAATTTCCTAATAGTTAGTGAAGGCTTTGAAAGCATATTAGAAAATAAATATTATTTAAATTTGAACTTGGGACTATGTGAGGTACAAATAGATTATTAAATATAGAAAGAACAATCCCAGAACATAGTGAATTAATTGGAAGATTTGGCAGTTTTTTTTAAAAAGGAATATAATTTGGTAATTGAACATATTTCATGTGTTATGTATAAGCGATGAAATGATAGACAACTTTTCCAACTGGTTGAAATGTAGGATTATGATAGTAATTTTATTTGGGTTATGTATATTTGTAGTCAATGATTAGATGGCACTTAATCTATATACTATATTTGCTCAAATTTATTAAGACTAAAGCTTTATATAAAGTCATTTTATTTATTTTACTTTACCTATTTACTTATGTATTAATAGCCCTTAAAGAATATTATGGTGAATAATAATTAAAATTTGACAATTTAAGAATAGAGTGGTCAACCATGAAGTTTCCAAATTGATAAACTAAAACATGAAATTTGAGCATACGTAAATACCGAGAAGGGGATATGCAAGTCTTCCATATATCTATGTAATAGTGTTATTGATAAGGATGACACTCACCCAACTCCAATAACTCACGGTGGTGACTATTGTGAATCGGTGTTAACCATTCTCCATCCATTGAAAAGGATAGGGGTCCTGCGCTGTTGAGAGTAAAGGACAATGGAATGGGACATCGTCCCATGGTAACATACGAGTAGTAAGTGAGGATGCTCATAAACCTACTTCGGTTGTGGAATTGCCAACATGACTCAATCTGGGAGCATATTTGGGGTTGGAAAGTCCAGTGATAGATAGTATGGGTAGCATTACCGTCAACCGGAGCTAGGTCTAAGACATGGTCTAAAAACCATTCAATGGCAAACCTTGATTAAATTTTAGTTGAAGGTTGATGATCAGGAACTAGCATAGCTACGCTAACCCAAAGCATGAACTATTAGGAAATGTCAGGTCAGAATTCCAATGACGACTAGAGAAGGATTGTGAATCCAAATCCATCATGCTTTGAGACAGGGAATTAGTGTGTCCACCCTTCTAGGTTTTATGGGCCCTAGAAGGACAACCCCATGCCAAGATCAAGGAAACTTGAGGAAATGATTAAATATCTGATAAATGGCAACTTATCACAGGAAGTTGGCCAGTCCCGAGCACTTAAGATACCATCTACAATGGTAAAAATTCTTGAAATGTAATCCTCTATGCCAAATTACTAAAACACAGTTGGGTATATTAGCATAAATGTGTAACATTTATGTTTGGTTTTAGCAAAATTTTGACTTTGTGTTTTGACAACCACGTGAGTAGACTTGGGTTGTTATAGTTGGTATCAAAGTCTAGGTTGCAAAACCCTAGGCTATTAAGCATGAAATGTTGTTTTAATATAACTCTTTTATCATCAGAAATGGTGGGGACCTCGAGAAAGACCAAAGTTAAACTACAAGAGGAAATTGCAGAAGTCTCAAGTAAGGGACTAAGATGACTCATAAGAGAGTCGAAAAGAGTGCAAACTATCGAAGTACCTTGCGTCTTAAAAACAAAAATCGCTAGTAGTTGCAAAAGCTACATAAAATGATGAAAATATGGCAAATATGATTCAGTTAATGCAGGAGCAGCTAAATTAGCAATGAAAGAAAATGGAGATCTAGAGAGCTCAAATGTGTAGAGAGCTCAAATGAGTGAACACATGGAACAGCAAAGGGCACAAATGGCCCAACAACAAGAAATAATTACTCAACAACAAAAAGTCATTGAAAGTTTGACTAAGGGCAAGGAAACTGAAAGAGTAAGTGAGTTTCTTGAAGGGTCCTCAAGGAGGAAAGTCGGTGTAGAGTTGCAGAAGGAAATTAAGAAATTATATATATCCAAATTTGATGGTAAAGGAGATGGTGAAACAACCATCAATTAGTTGAATGAAGTCAAAGGATATTTTTCAATCCAGCCTCTTTGTTCGAAATCTAAAACAACCTGGGTGTGGCACACTTAGAAGGTTCGGCCAGATATTGGTGGACCACCTATAAGAAGATCACCCAGAAAGAGGTTGTAGATATTCCTTGGGAAGAGTTTGAAAGGGAATTCAAGGATCGATTCCTTACGCCTCAGTTTTATATTGAGAAATATGGTGAATTCACTAACTTACACCAATGCAACATGACTGTAATTGAGTATTATCAAATATTTGTACAAATTTTGAAGTATGCCCCTGAATATGACAAGCATGAGGAATTTAAGGCCCAAAAATTTGTAATGGGACTACATCCCAAATATGAACAACCTGTTGGAAGGAAGGTACCTAAGACTTTGACAGTTGCATATGATCTTGCTCATTAAGAGGAAGTAAGCCAAAAAAAATGCAAAGGCTTATTATAAACAAATTGAAAAAGAATATTCCAAGAAACGACGATACCCAAAGTAGGAAAATGGTAGAGATTAGCATAAGAAGTTTAGATATGATGGTCAATATAGAGGTGTTAACATAAACAAATAAAAGTATCACAAATAAATGTAGGGTATGAGCAATACAATACCTTCATGTCCGTCATCACTTATGGATAGTATAGAATTACTGTCTTTTCACTGTTATATACCTTAACTAAAGGTAGTTGACATGTTATTTATCTTCAATTTTAGGAATAATAGAAATTGAGTGACGAAGGCTTTGGGTCTCAATAAAACTTATACCTTGCAATATGTGTTTTAATTAAATTAAAGAGTATAAATTATGATACAGCAGACTTGTGCTTACAGACTATATTTACCAAACCTCTTGAATGAAGCTGTAACAGATTGAATTATTATGTTGTACTAAAATCTTAATAATGTTTTTATATGTACCATCTCAACTGTATATATATCTAAAACCATAGAGTATATATTGAAAATGTCGAATACCCTCACCTAACCCAAAAACATGATCTTTAATATGAGCCGCTAAAGCATTAGGTTTTAAACCACCTATTCTTTTGCCAGATGGCAGTTTGGTTGGCTGCATCAAATCTGGTAGGCTAGGGTATCCAAATAGAAAAATAGTAAGCAAACTAGAGAGTGAGCGACGTCTTAACTTTTGGTTCTTTTTATAGTTTCAAAAGAAATTTAAACTTTGATCTACTGTAGGTAAATTTATTACCGCGCGAATACTTTTGTAATGCTTCATTTTTAATTTCATGAATATCAATTTTAATTTCCTAATAGTTAGTGAAGGCTTTGAAAGCATATTAGAATATAAATATTATTTAAATTTGAACTTGGGACTATGTGAGGTACAAATAGATTATTAAATATAGAAAGAATAATCCCAGAACATAGTGAATTAATTGGAAGATTTGGTAGTTTTTTTTTTAAAGGAATATAATTTGGTAATTGAACATATTTCATGTGTTATGTATAAGCGATGAAATGATAGACAACTTTTCCAACTGGTTGAAAGGTAGGATTATGATATTAATTTTATTTGGGTTATGTATATTTGTAGTCAATGATTAGATGGCACGTAATCTATATACTATATTTGTTCAAATGTATTAAGACTAAAGCTTTATATAAAGTCATTTTATTTATTTTATTTTACCTATTTACTTATGTATTAATAGCCCTTACTTTACCTATTTACTTATGTATTAATAGCCCTTAAAGAATATTATGGTGAATAATAATTAAAATTTGACAATTTAAGAATAGAGTGGTCAACCATGAAGTTTCCATATTGATAAACTAAAACATGAAATTTGAGCATACGTAAATATCGAGAATGGGATATGGAAGTCTTCCATATATCTGTGTAATAGTGTTATTTATAAGGATGACACTCACCCAACTCCAATAACTCACAGTGGTGACTATTGTGAATCGGTGTTAACCATTCTCCATCCATTGAAAAGGATAGGGGTCTTCCGCTGTTGAGAGTAAAGGACGATGGAATGGGATGTCATCCTAGGGTAACATACGAGTAGTACGTGAGGATGCTCATAAACCTACTTCGGTTGTGGAATTGCCAACATGACTCAATCTGGGAGCATATTTGGGGTTGGGAAATCCAGCGGTAGATAGTATGGGTAGCATTATCGTCAACCAGAGCTGGGTCTGAGACATGGTCTAAAAACCATGCGATGGCAAACCTTGATTAAATTTTAGTTGAAGGTTGATGATCAAGAACTAGCATAGCTACGCTAACCCAAAGCATGAACTATTAGGAAATGTTAGGTCAGAATTCCAATGAGGACTAGAGAAGGATTGTGAATCCAAATCCATCATTCTTTGAGACAGGGAATTAGTGTGTCCACCCTTCCAGGTGTTATGGGCCCTAGAAGGACAACCCCATGCCAAGATCAATGAAACTTGAGGAAATGAGTAAATATCTGATAAATGGCAACTTATCATGGGAAGTTGGCCGATCCCGAGCACTTAAGATACCATCTACAGTGGTAAAAGATCTTGAAGTGTAATCCTCTATTCCAAATTACTAATACACAGTTTGGTATTTCAGCATAAATGTGTAACATTTATGTTTGTTTTTAGCGAAATTTTGACTTTGTGTTTTGACAACCAGGTGAGTAGACTTGGGTTTTTACAGTTGGTATCAAAGTCTAGGTTGCAAAACCCTAGGCTATTAGGCATGAAATGTTGTTTTAATATAACTCTTTTATCGTCAGAAATGGTGGGGACCTTGAGAAAGACCAAAGTTAAACTGTAAGAGGAAATTTTAGAAGTCTCGAGTAAGGGACTAAGTTGCGTCTTAAAAACAAAAAGAGCTAGTAGTTGCAAAAGCTACATAAAATGATGAAAATATGGCAAATATGATTCGATTAATGCAGGAGCAGCTAAATTAGCAACAAAAGCAAATGGAGATCTAGAGAGCTCAAATGTGTAGAGAGCTCAAATGAGTGAACACATGGAACAACAAAAGGCACAAATGGCCCAGCAATAAGAAATAATTACTCAACAGCAAAAATTCATTAAAAGTTTGACTAAGGGCAAGGAAAATGAAAGAGTAAGTGAGTTTCTTGAAGGATATTCAAGGAGGAAAGTCGGTGTAGAGTTGCAGAAGGAAATAAAGAAATTATATGTATCCAAATTTGATGGTAAAGGAGATGGTGAAACAACCATCAATTGGCTGAATGAAGTCAAAGGATATTCTTCAATCCAGCATCTTTGTTCGAAATCTAAAACAACCTAGGTGTGGCACACTTAGAAGGTTTGGCCCGATATTGGTCGACCACCTATAAGAAGATCACCCAGAAAGAGGTTGTAGATATTCCTTGGGAAGAGTTTGAAAGGGAATTCAAGGATCGATTCCTTACGCCTTAGTTTTACATTGATAAATATGGAAAATTCACTAACTTACACCAATGCAACATGACTTTAATTGAGTATTATCAAATATTTGTACAAATTTTGAATTACGCCCTTGAATATGACAAGCACAGGGAAATTAAGGCCCAAAAATTTGTAATGGGACTACATCCCAAATATGAACAACCTGTTGGAAGGAAGGTACCTAAGACTTTGATAGTTGCATATGATCTTGCTCATTAAGAGGAAGTAAGCTAAAAAAATTGCAAAGGCTTATTATAAACAAATTGAAAAAGAAGATTCCAAGAAACGACGATACCCGAAGTAGGAAAATGGTAGAGATTAACATAAGAAGTTTAGATATGATGGTCAATATAGAGGTGTTAACATAAACAAATAAAAGTATCATAAATAAAAGTAGGGTATGAGCAAGATAATACCTTCATGTCCATCATCACTGATGGATAGTATAGAATTACTGTCTTTTCACTGTTATATACCTTGACTGAAGGTAGTTGACATGTTATTTATCTTCAATTTTAGGAATAATAGAAATTCAGTGACGAAGGCTTTGGGTCTCAATAAAACTTATACCTTGCAATATGTGTTTTAATTAGATTAAAGAGTAGAAATTATGATACAGCGGCCTTGTGCTTACAGACTATATTTACCAAACCTCTTGAATGAAGCTGTAACAGATTGAATTATTATGTTGTACTAAAATCTTAATAATATTTTTATATGTACCATCTCAAATGTATATATATATCTAAAACCATAGAGTATATATTGAAAACGTCGAATACCCTCACCTAACCCAAAAACATGATCTTTAAGATGAGCCGCTAAAGCATTAGGTTTAAAACCACCTATTCTTTTTTTCCAGATGGCAGTTTGGTTGGCTGCATCAAATCTGGTAGGCTAGGGTATCCAAATAGAAAAATAGTAAGCAAACTAGAGAGTGAGCGACATCTTAACTTTTGGTTCTTTTTATAGTTTCAAAAGAAAGTTAAAATTTGATCTATTGTAGGTAAATTTATTACCGCGCGGATACTTTTGTAATGCTTCATTTTTAATTTCATGAATATCAATTTTAATTTCCCAATAGTTAGTGAAGGCTTTGAAAGCATATTAGAAAATAAATATTATTTAAATTTTAACTTGGGACTATGTGAGGTACAAATAGATTATTAAATATAGAAAGAATAATCCCAGAACATAGTGAATTAATTGGAAGATTTGGCAGTTTTTTTTAAAAAGGAATATAATTTGGTAATTGAACATATTTCATGTGTTATGTATAAGCGATGAAATGATAGACAACTTTTCCAACTAGTTGAAAGGTAGGATTATGATAGTAATTTTATTTGGGTTATGTATATTTTTAGTCAATGATTAGATGGCACGTAATATATATACTATATTTGCTCAAATTTATTAAGACTAAAGCTTTATATAAAGTCATTTTATTTATTTTACTTTACCTATTTACTTATGTATTAATAGCCCTTAAAGAATATTATGGTGAATAATAATTAAAATTTGACAATTTAAGAATAGAGTGGTCAACCATGAAGTTTCTATATTGATAAACTAAAACATGAAATTTGAGCATACGTAAATACCGAGAAGGGGATATGCAAGTCTTCCATATATCTGTGTAATAGTGTTATTGATAAGGATGGCACTCACCCAACTCCAATAACTCACGGTGGTGACTATTGTGAATTGGTGTTAACCATTCTCCATCCATTGAAAAGGATAGGGGTCTTCCGCTATTGAGAGTAAAGGACAATGGAATGGGACGTCTTCCCAAGGTAACATACGAGTAGTACGTGAGGATGCTCATAAACCTACTTCGGTTGTGGAATTTCCAACATGACTCAATCTAGGAGCATATTTGGGGTTGGGAAGTCCAGCGGTAGATAGTATGGGTAGCATTACCGTCAACCGGAGCTGGGTCTAAGACATGGTCTAAAAACCATGCGATGGCAAACCTTGATTAAATTTTAGTTGAAGGTTGATGATCAAGAACTAGCATAGCTACGCTAACCCAAAGCATGAACTATTAGGAAATGTCAGGTCAGAATTCCAATGAGAACTAGAGAAGGATTGTGAATCCAAATCCATCATTCTTTGAGACAGGGAATTAGTGTGTCCACCCTTCCAAGTGTTATGGGCCCTAGAAGGACAACCCCATGCCAAGATCAAGGAAACTTGAGGAAAGGAGTAAATATCTGATAAATGGCAACTTATCATGGGAAGTTGGCCAGTCCCGAGCACTTAAGATACCATCTATAGTGGTAAAATATCTTGAAGTGTAATCCTCTATGCCAAATTACTAATACAGAGTTGGGTATATCAGAATAAATGTGTAACATTTGTGTTTGTTTTTAGCAAAATTTTGACTTTATGTTTTGACAACCAGGTGAGTAGACTTGGGTTGTTACAATTGGTATCAAAGTCTAGGTTGCAAAACCCTAGGCTATTAATCATGAAATGTTGTTTTAATATAACTCTTTTATCATCAGAAATGGTGGGGACCTCGAGAAAGACCAAAGTTAAACTGCAAGAGGAAATTGTAGAAGTCTCGAGTAAGGGACTAAGATGACTCGTAAGAGAGTCAAAAAGAGTGCAAACTATCGAAGTACCTTGCGTCTTAAAAACAAAAAGAGCTAGAAGTTGCAAAAGCTACATAAAATGATGAAAATATGGCAAAGATGATTCAGTTAATGCAGGAGCAGCTAAATTAGCAATGAAAGCAAATGGAGATCTAGAGAGCTCAAATGTGTAGAGAGCTCAAATGAGTGAACACATGGAATAGCAAAGGGCACAAATGGCCCAGCAACAAGAAATAATTACTCAACAGCAAAAATTCATTAAAAGTTTGACTAAGGGCAAGGAAAATGAAAGAGTAACTGAGTTTCTTGAAGGGTATTCAAGGAGGAAAGTCGGTGTAGAGTTGCAGAAGGAAATAAAGAAATTATATGTATCCAAATTTTATGGTAAATGAGATGGTGAAACAACCATCAATTGGCTGAATGAAGTCAAAGGATATTTTTCAATCCAGCCTCTTTGTTCGAAATCTAAAACAAACTGGGTGTGGCACACTTAGAAGGTTCGGCCAGATATTGGTGGACCACCTATAAGAAGATCACCCAGAAAGAGGTTGTAGATATTCCTTGGGAAGAGTTTGAAAGGGAATTCAAGGATCGATTCCTTACGCCTCAGTTTTACATTGATAAATATGGCAAATTCACTAACTTACACCAATGCAACATGACTGTAATTGAGTATTATCAAATATTTGTACAAATTTTGAAGTACGCCCCTGAATATGACAAGCATGAGGAATTTAAGGCCCAAAAATTTGTAATGGGACTACATCCCAAATATGAACAACCTGTTGGAAGGAAGGTACCTAAGACTTTGATAGTTGCATATGATCTTGCTCATTAAGATGAAGTAAGCCAAAAAAAATGCAAAGGATTATTATAAACAAATTGAAAAAGAAGATTCCAAGAAAGGACGATACCAGAAGTAAGAAAATGGTAGAGATTAGCATAAGAAGTTTAGATATGATGGTCAATATAGAGGTGTTAACTTAAACAAATAAAATCACAAATAAATGTAGGGTATGAGCAATACAATACCTTCATGTCCGTCATCACTAATGGATAGTATAGAATTACTCTCTTTTCACTATTATATACCTTGACTGAAGGTAGTTGACATGTTATTTATCTTCAATTTTAGGAATAATAGAAATTGAGTGACAAAATCTTTGGGTCTCAATAAAACTTATACCTTGCAATATGTGTTTTAATTAGATTAAAGAGTAAAAATTATGATACAACGGCCTTGTGCTTACAGACTACATTTACCAAACCTCTTGAATGAAGCTGTAACAGATTGAATTATTATGTTGTACTAAAATCTTAATAATGTTTTTATATGTACCATCTCAACTGTATATATATCTAAAACCATAGAGTATATAATGAAAACATCGAATACCCTCACCTAACCCAAAAACATGATCTTTAAGATGAGCTGCTAAAGCATTAGGTTTAAAACCACCTATTCTTTTTCCAGATGGCAGTTTGGTTGCCTGTATCAAATCTGGTAGGCTAGGGTATCCAAATAGAAAAATAGTAAGCAAACTAGAGAGTGAGCGACGTCTTAACTTTTGGTTCTTTTTATAGTTTCAAAAGAAAGTTAAACTTTGATCTACTATAGGTAAATTTATTACCACGCGGATACTTTTGTAATGCTTCATTTTTAATTTCATGAATATCAATTTTAATTTCCTAATAGTTAGTGAAGGCTTTGAAAGCATATTAAAAAATAAATATTATTTAAATTTGAACTTGGGACTATGTGAGGTACAAATAGATTATTAAATATAGAAAGAATAATTCCAGAACATAGTGTATTAATTGGAAGATTTGGGAGTTTTTTTTTAAAAGGAATATAATTTGGTAGTTGAACATATTTCATGTGTTATGTATAAGCGATGAAATGTTGGACAACTTTTCCAACTGGTTGAAATGTAGGATTATGATAGTAATTTTATTTGGGTTATGTATATTTGTAGTCAATGATTAGATGGCACATAATCTATATACTCTATTTGCTCAAATGTATTAAGACTAAAGCTTTATATCAAGTCATTTTATTTATTTTACTTTACCTATTTACTTATGTATTAACTTTACCTATTTACTTATGTATTAATAGCCCTTAAAGAATATTATGGTGAATAATAATTAAAATTTGACAATTTAAGAATAGAGTGGTCAACCATGAAGTTTCCATATTGATAAACTAAAACATGAAATTTGAGCATACGTAAATACCGAGAAGGGGATATGCAAGTCTTCCATATATCTGTGTAATAGTGTTATTGATAAGGATGACACTCACCCAACTCCAATAACTCACGGTGGTGACTATTGTGAATTGGTGTTAACCATTCTCCATCTATTGCAAAGGATAGGGGTCTTCCGCTGTTGATAGTAAAAGACGATGGAATGGGACGTCGTCCCATGGTAACATACGAGTAGTACGTGAGGATGCTCATAAACCTACTTCGGTTGTGGAATTGCCAACATGACTCAATTTGGGAGTAGATTTGGGGTTGGTAAGTCCAGCGGTAGATAGTATGGGTAGCATTACCATCAACCGAAGCTGGGTCTGATACATGGTCTAAAATCCATGCGATGGCAAAACTTGATTAAATTTTAGTTGAAAGTTGATGATCAAGAACTAGCATAGCTACGCTAACCCAAAGCATGAACTATTAGGAAATGTCAGGTCAGAATTCCAATGAGGACTAGAGAAGGATTGTGAATCCAAATCCATCATGCTTTGAGATAGGGAATTAGTGTGTCCACCCTTCCAGGTGTTATAGGCCCTAGAAGGACAACCCCATTCAAGGAAACTTGAGGAAATGAGTAAATATCTGATAAATGGCAACTTATCATGGGAATTTGGCTAGTCCTGAGCACTTAAGATACCATCTACAGTGGCAAAAGATCTTGAAGTGTAATCCTCTATGTCAAATTACTAATACACAGTTGGGTATATTAGCATAAATGTGTAACATTTATGTTTGTTTTTAGCGAAATTATGACTTTGTGTTTTGACAACCAGGTGAGTAGACTTGGGTTGTTACAGTTGGTATCAAAGTCTAGGTTGCAAAACCCTAGGCTATTAAGCATGAAACGTTGTTTTAATATAACTCTTTTATCGTCAGAAATGGTGGGGACCTCGAGAAAGACCAAAGTTAAACTGTAAGAGGAAATTGTAGAAGTCTCGAGTAAGGGACTAAGATGACTCATAAGAGAGTCAAAAAGAGTGCAAACTATCGAAGTACCTTGCATCTTAAAAACAAAAAGAGCTAGTAGTTGCAAAAGCTACATAAAATGATGAAAATATGGCAAAGATGATTCAGTTAATGCAGGAGCAGCTAAATTATCAATGAAAGCAAATGGAGATCTAGAGAGCTCAAATGTGTAGAGAGATCAAATGAGTGAAAACATGGAACAACAAAGGACACAAATGGCCCAACAACAAGAAATAATTACTCAACAACAAAAAGTCATTAAAAGTTTGACTAAGGGCAAGGAAAATGAAAGAGTAAGTGAGTTTCTTGAAGGGTATTCAATGAGGAAAGTCGGTATAGAGTTGCAGAAGGAAATAAAGAAATTATATGTATCCAAATTTTATGGTAAAGGAGATGGTGAAACAACCATAAATTGGCTAAATGAAGTCAAAGGATATTTTTCAATCCAGCCTCTTTGTTCGAAATCTAAAACAACCTAGGTGTGGCACACTTAGAAGGTTCGGCCAGAGATTGGTGGACCACCTATAAGAAGATCACCCAGAAAGAGGTTGTAGATATTCCTTAGGAAGAGTTTGAAAGGGAATTCAAGGATCGATTCCTTACGCCTTAGTTTTACATTGAGAAATATAGCAAATTCACTAACTTACACCAATGCAACATGACTGTAATTGAGTATTATCAAATATTTGTACAAATTTTGAAGTATGCCCCTGAATATGACAAGCATGAGGAATTTAAGGCCCAAAAATTTGTAATGGGACTACATCCCAAATATGAACAACCTGTTGGAAGGAAGGTACCTAAGACTTTGACAGTTGCATATGATCTTGCTCATTAAGAGGAAGTAAGCCAAAAAAATTGCAAAGACTTATTATAAACAAATTGAAAAAGAAGATTCCAAGAAATGACGATACCCGAAGTAGGAAAATGGTAGACATTAGCATAAGAAGTTTAGATATGATGGTCAATATAGAGGTGTTAACAGAAACAAATAAAAGTATCAAAAATAAATGTAGGGTATGGGCAAGATAATACCTTCATGTCCGTCATCACTGATGGATAGTATAGAATTACTGTCTTTTCACTATTATATACCTTGACTGAAGGTAGTTGACATGTTATTTATCTTCAATTTTAGGAATAATAGAAATTCAGTGACGAAGGCTTTGGGTCTCAATAAATCTTATACCTTGCAATATGTGTTTTAATTAGATTAAAGAGTAGAAATTATGATACAGCAGCCTTGTGCTTACAGAATATATTTACCAAACCTCTTGAATGAAGCTGTAACATATTGAATTATTATGTTGTACTAAAATCTTAATAATGTTTTTATATGTACCATCTCAACTATATATATATCTAAAACCATAGAGTATATATTGAAAACGTCAAATACCCTCACCTAACCCAAAAACATGATCTTTAAGATGAGCTGCTAAAGCATTAGGTTTAAAACCACCTATTCTTTTGCCAGATGGCAGTTTGGTTGGCTGCATCAAATCTGGTAGGCTAGGGTATCCAAAAAGAAAAATAATAAGAAAACTAGAGAGTGAGCAACGTCTTAACTTTTGGTTCTTTTTATAGTTTCAAAATAAAGTTAAACTTTGATATACTGTAGGTAAATTTATTACCGTGCGGATACTTTTGTAATGCTTCATTTTTAATTTCATGAATATCAATTTTAATTTCCTAATAGTTAGTGAAGGCTTTGAAAGCATATTAGAAAATAAATATTATTTAAATTTGAACTTGGGACTATGTGAGGTACAAATAGATTATTAAATATAGAAAGAATAATCCCAAAACATAGTGAATTAATTGGGATATTTGGCAGTTTTTTTTAAAAAGGAATATAATTTGGTAATTGAACATATTTCATGTGTTATGAATAAGTGATTAAATGATAGACAACTTTTCCAACTAGTTGAAAGGTAGGATTATGATAGTAATTTTATTTGGGTTATGTATATTTGTAGTCAATGATTAGATGGCACGTAATCTATATACTATATTTGCTCAAATTTATTAAGACTAAAGCTTTATATAAAGTCATTTTATTTATTTTACTTTACCTATTTACTTATGTATTAATAGCCCTTACTTTACCTATTTACTTATGTATTAATAGCCCTTAAAGAATATTATGGTGAATAATAATTAAAATTTGACAATTTAAGAATAGAGTGGTCAACCATGAAGTTTCCATATTGATAAACTAAAACATGAAATTTGAGCATACGTAAATACCGAGAAGGGGATATGCAAGTCTTCCATATATCTATGTAATAGTGTTATTGATAAGGATGACACTCACCCAACTCCAATAACTCATGATGGTGACTATTGTGAATCAGTGTTAACCATTCTCCATCCATTGAAAAGGATAGAGGTCTTCCGCTGTTGAGAGTAAAGGACGATGGAATGGGACGTCGTCCCAGGGTAACATACGAGTAGTACGTGAGGATGCTCATAAACCTACTTCAGTTGTGTAATTGCCAACATGAATCAATCTAGGAGCATATTTGGGATTGGTAAGTCCAACGGTAGATAGTATGGGTAGCATTACCATCAACCAAAACTGGGTCTGATACATGGTCTAAAAACCATGCGATGGCAAACCTTGATTAAATTTTAGTTGAAGGTTGATGATCAAGAACTAGCATAGCTACGCTAACCCAAAGCATGAACTATTAGGAAATGTCAGGTTAGAATTCCAATGAGGACTAGAGAAGGATTATGAATCCAAATCCATCATGCTTTGAGATAGGGAATTAGTGTGTCCACCCTTCCAGGTGTTATGGGCCCTAGAAGGACAACCCCATGCCAAGATCAAGGAAACTTGAGGAAAGGAGTAAATATCTGATAAATGGCAACTTATCATGGGAATTTGGCCAGTCTCGAGCACTTAATATACCATATACAGTTGTAAAATATCTTGAAGTGTAATCCTCTATGCCAAATTACTAATACACAGTTGGGTATATCAGCATAAATGTGTAACATTTATGTTTGTTTTTAGCAAAATTTTGAATTTGTGTTTTGACAACCAGGTGAGTAGACTTGGGTTGTTACAGTTGGTATCAAAGTCTAGGTTGCAAAACCCTAGGCTATTAGGCATGAAATGTTGTTTTAATATAACTCTTTTATCGTCAGAAATGGTGGAGACCTCGAGAAAGACCAAAGTTAAACTGCAAGAGGAAATTGTAGAAGTCTCGAGTAAGGGACTAAGATGACTCGTAAGAGAGTCGAAAAGAGTGCAAACTATCGAAGTACCTTGCGTCTTAAAAACAAAAAGAGGTAGTAGTTGCAAAAGCTACATAAAATGATGAAAATATGGCAAATATGATTCAGTTAATGCAGGAGCAGCTAAATTAGCAACGAAAGCAAATGGAGATGTAGAGAGCTCAAATGTGTAGAGAGCTCAAATGAGTGAACACATGGAACAACAAAAGGCACAAATGGACCAGCAATAAGAAATAATTACTCAACAGCAAAAATTCATTAAAAGTTTGACTAAGGGCAAGGAAAATGAAAGAGTAAGTGAGTTTCTTGAAGGATATTCAAGGAGGAAAGTCGGTGTAGAGTTGCAGAAGGAAATAAAGAAATTATATGTATCCAAATTTTATGGTAAAGGATATGGTGAAACAACCATCAATTGGTTGAATGAAGTCAAGGGATATTTTTCAATCCAGCCCCTTTGTTCGAAAACTAAAACAACCTAGGTGTGGCACACTTAGAAGGTTCCGCCAGATATTGGTGGACCACCTATAAGAATATCATCCAGAAAGAGGTTGTAGATATTACTTGGGAAGAGTTTGAAAAGGAATTCAAGGATTGATTCCTTACACCTCAGTTTTACATTGAGAAATATGGCAAATTCACTAACTTACACCAATGCAACATGACTGTAATTGAGTATTATCAAATATTTGTACAAATTTTGAAGTACGCCCCTGAATATGACAAGCATGAGGAATTTAAGGCCAAAAAATTTGTAATGGGACTACATCCCAAATATGAACAACCTGTTGGAAGGAAGGTACCTAAGACTTTGACAGTTGCATATGATCTTGTTCATTAAGAGGAAGTAAGCCAAAAATATTGCAAAGGCTTATTATAAACAAATTGAAAAAGAATATTCCAAGAAACGATGATACCCAAAGTAGGAAAATGGTAGAGATTAGCATAAGAAGTTTAGATATGATGGTCAATATAGAGGTGTTAACAGAAACAAAGAAAAGTATCAAAGAAATAGGGGGCAGCCAGAACAGGGAAATTTCTATGAAAAGACGAACAATAACCAAGATAGGAGTACATATATCAACCAAAATAAGGAAGAGAATAAACAGAAGAATATGGGACGAAATGCATGCTTTGCATGCAAAGCCTTAGATCATTATGCAAGACAATACCCACAAAGAGCTAACAAAAATAATCATACATAGGAAGCCCCACACAGGATTTATGTTGCTACGGGTAAATCTAACCTTTTAGGTCAAGCTACTCCATTTCTTATAAAAGGAAAATTGGGCGAGAAAGATGTTCACATTTTGATAGATAGTAGTGCAACTGTTAGTTTTATTTCAACTAGTATTTTGAGAGACATACCGGTTAACCTAGGATCATGGCAAAAGAGTGGCAAGTCGAGTATGGCTCAGGACAAACCTATATGGTCAATCAATGCTTATTTGACCTTCAGATAGATATGCCTTAGGGAAAAATTAACTGCCACCTATATTTGGCTCCCTTACATGCTTTCGATATAGTTCTAGGGGTAGATTGATTAAGATACGTAAAACCCTATTGAATTTTGAAGAAAGGTGGATGGATTTCACAGATGACTCTAATCAGCGAATTTGTGTTCATTGTAATCAAGAATATTTTGAACCCCACCTGATGACCAGGATGCAATTTTTTTAATTATGAATAAATTGACTAAGGTGGCACCTTTTATATCAATAAATGTTCATAATGATGCACCTATAATAGCACAAAATATTTGCACGGGAAATCCTGAGGTTGTATATTTTTCCTGAAATAATTATCTCAGATAGAGATTCAAGATTCACATTTAAATTTTTGTAAGCTTTGCACCGAGCATGGGGCACAAAGCTAAATATCAGCACAACCTATCATCCTGAGATGGATGGGTAGACCGAGAGGGTCAATCAGGTGTTGGAATATATTACGCATGTATTGCATAGACCACCAAAATAAATGGGAAGATTGTCTCTTCCTGGTGAAATTTACGTACAACAAATGCTATCATACAACATTGGGCATGGCCCCTTTTGAGGCCCTGTATGGATATAGGTGTAGGACACCATTAACGTGGGATAATTTGGACGATCGATAAGTGATCGGTCCTGATGTTATTAAGAAAATGGAGGTCCAATTAAAGGAAATATTCCAACGACTTCATGAAGTCGTAAATCATCAAAATAATTATGTTGATCTAAAATAAACACCTCAAGATTTTACCATAGGTGATAAGGTCTTCCTCAGAGTCAAACCGACCAAAAGCTCCATTAAGTCTACCAAACTAAGCCCTAAATTTATTGGTCCATTTGACATCATTGCCAAAATAAGTCTTGTTGCCTATAAGCTTGCCCTGCCACCAAAATTGTCTAAGATCCATAGTGTTTTCCATATGTCTCACCTTCACAAATATATAGTTGATCCATCTCATATATTGGATATTTCTAATTTGTAGATGTCGGGCCCGTAGCTCATTAAGGTTCGACCAGTTAAAATTTTGGGATACAGGTACAAACAATTAAGAAAAAGAATAGCAAATCAGTGTAGGGTCTAGTGGGATCACTACTTTGAGATAAATGCTACCTGGGAGGATGTAGCAGAAATGAAAAGATAGTTCCCTTTCTTGTTTAAAATTTTTTAATCAAGGAATAATTTGAATATTGTTATAATTATATTTGTATGTTTGGTACTTTGGTACATACTTAAATATGAATATTGTAATCTTGCTTGTGACTTTTGAAATGATGAGAAATTCATAGTTGTTAGCTTATGATTATATGTTTAGTTATTTTGAAAACCTGTAAAGTTATAATGACTAACATAGGGACTGTGTTAAATTCTAGTGGGGAAGAATGTAACATCCCCACTAATTGGTTATTAATTTATTTAAAGAATATGATATTGTTGCAAGTATTTGTGTGTGCAGGTGCAGGGTCTCATTCATAGAATACATGCTAGATGAGAAGAAAACCCATCCCCTAGCGGAGAAAGTGGTTGAAGCATCAGGTAGGGTGGGATATGACGTTGTGCTTATGAGCACCTTGGTCCGTGGGTACATGGAAGCCTACAAAAAACTTCATATAGGGCATTTTGCTTGTGAAAATGCATAAGTTTACCTGCAAAAATTGCATGAGTATTTCTTATATTATGCATAAGTTTGCTTGTGGGATTGGAGTGATGTGAATAAATGTTTTTTTTTCTTTCTATATAGATATATAATTAAAATATATATAAAATAAATAATAAAATAATAAAAATTAAAAATAATAATAGTAATAAATAAAATATAAATATAATACATATATGATGTATATAAATATATATAAATAAAAGAAAAACATAATATTTAATATAAGTTATGATATAGGCCACGTGCTCACCATCATAAGAGATAATAAAACAATGTATATTAATGTCCAAGTGGCTTCTTTCCATCAGCATACCATCTGGCGGCCTTCTAAAAAGTTTTCTTGCATGACTTGGTGATAAGTGTCAGCCTAAGGGTATTAAGGATGTTTTATTTAATCCAAAGCAAAAATCCCAATTTGATATCTAAAAATTTGGTGAATTTCTGGTTTCAAGTGAGAAGGAGAAAAGCTTCTCAATACAATTGTAAGGTAAACTCTATTCTTTTTCAGTCAGGTTAGATATGCATCCTGTAACTCATTTGGTTGGTGTATGCGATGTTGTTCTTCTTTTATCCAATTGTTCTTTTATGTTGATGTTTGCATTTTTGTACTCATAGTCAAGTGTCCATTAGAGCATTGATACTTCCGTGAGATTATGGTTTTTGGTATAAATATAGTAATGAAGTAATTATAACCTATTTTAGAGAAAAAAACAATGTGTCGTCCAAAAATATACTTGAAAGTCGAGATATGGGTTATTTTTGCATATGAGAATTCATTTAGTACTGCATACATGGAGCCAAGCTAATCCAAATCAACTTCGCCATTGAACTCCGCCTTGGGTGTCTGGAGGAGCCCTTACTGAATGGATAATCTATCCTGCTATGGATGTAAGCTACAGGTGTTGATGCAGTGATGTGTCACAGATAACTTAAAAATTCTAAAAAAATATTATGTTAAAATGTTGGTGCTTATTATTTGAAAACATTTCTTGTCCTCATCAAGGAAGTTGTATTTATTTAGTATACTCGAGTAATCAACTTCACCATTGAACTCCGCCTTGGGTGTCTGGAGGAGCCCTTACCGAATGGATAATCTATCCTGCTATGGATGTAAGCTACAAGTGTTGATGCAGTGATGTGTCATAGATAACTTAAAAATTCTAAAAAAATATTATGTTAAAATGTTGGTGCTTATTATTTGAAAACATTTATTGTCCTCATCAAGGAAGTTGTATTTATTTAGTATACTCGAGTATAGTTGTAGTAGAATGCACCATCTAAAGCCTAAGTGACATTTTTACATAATTGAATTGCAATGCAATATGAACTTTGTAAAGCTTATAATGATTGAATGAGATGCTTATAATACATGCTTCAATACAAAAAAATTATTATAAAGTTAGTTTTACATGAGTATGCTTTCCAAACATTATGTCGATTACATGATTGCAATGTTAAAGCTGAAAAACTTAGGATTTTATGCCTTCAATGTGGAAAGATCCGAAGTTAGCCCTCTTGTAATTATGGTTTTCACTAGTAGATAGTAAACCTTTATTTCTTTTTATATAATTAGAAAAGTCTCAAAGAGCATGCACCTCTCTCTTTCATTTCGTGTACAACCAGAATAGCCTGGTAAGACTAGAGTAGGTTGGTCGTCGTCATCGTCGGTATGAGCAAGACAATTTAGAATAACAAAATAATTCAATCAAATAAGCATTGGCAATATATTTTTTAATGAAAGGTTTAAAGAGGAAATAGGTAGCTAGGAATAGCATTAGGAATAACAATAAAATATTATCCCTAATTAACGCTAACAAACGCGTAATAGGTTGCCCCCCTAAAGGTAGCTAACAACTAACCTACTAACCAAGATAAATATCCAGGTTAAAAGTAAATAGTAAATACTAATGGTAAAAAGTAACAAACTACTTTTTACCATGAGGTAAATAAAATCTACCTAGGTGAATCTTACAAATTACCAAATGAGGTAATAATTATAGTTACTGTAGCATAGTAACTCTAACATCCCCCCTTATTACATTATTTGGGTAATGTATATAACTACCCCAATACAGTGAAAAATATGTTGATCTGTTGGCTCTTGCTCTAGCTTGGGCTCTGTCATAGTGCTCTGGCTGCTCTAAGCAAAAAGTGGGTCATTCCTCACTTTGTCTTCACATCAACGAATGTCCTTATTGTAATCTTGTCATCCAACCGGATTGCATGGGTAACCAGCCACTGCAACCGCTAGGTGTACTAGAGTAGATCACTACATACGAGGTTCATTCGGTTACAATATGATTTTGCAAAAGTTTTGATAAGGTAGCTAAGGTGTCGGTCGCTGCCGAAAATGCACCCTTATAAGTTTCCCCCCTTGTTGCAAAACATGTTGTAATGGAATTTCTGAAAGAAGTGTGACTAAGGTGTCGGTCACTGCCGAAAATGCACCCTTATAAGTCTTCTTCCCTTTTTACAAAAAATTGTGTGAAGTAGGAAAAGAAATGTTTATCCCCCCTTAATTGCAAAAGATATGCAACTCATGAAGCTTGTTAAGGCTTTTACAAAGATTGCCTCCTAGGCAAATTTTACACCAAAAAATCCCCCCTTTTATTACAAGTACTTCAAACAAAAAGAGTTTGCTATTTATGAAGCCTAAAAGAGGTACAATCACCCCTTTATTGCAAGTACTTCAAACAAAAACTTATGCTATTTATGAAGCCTAAAAAGAGAGTGTAAATGGTGCTTGCCTAAGGTGACAAATTTGTTTCCCTTTACAATATTGTCTTAGCCATGAGCACTTTGTGTGCTCTTTCTAAACCAGAATCAGAATCGGAATCAGACACTTCACTAGCAACATTGCCTTTGTTTTGCTTCTGTGATGTGCCTTTGCCATTTTTGTTTTGCTTGTTTTTAAACCAACACCGATTGGTGTCATGGTTGTCCTTTTTACAATGTGAGCAAAACTTCTTTTGAGGTTTCTTTCCCTTACCTTTTGAAGATGATCCTCCCTTCTGAAAGTTTCCTTTCTTCTTTTCACCCTGATTGTTCGAGTAAAGTGCATTGTTTGTCACTTCATCGCTTTGGAGTTGATTTGCTTCCTCTGTTTGAAGCAAATTGACTAACTCCACAAAGGTGACTGTTCTTTGAGATACATTAAGGGATGTTATTAACATCTTGTAGGATTCGGGAAGAGCCCTCAATATTACTGAAGTCAGAATAGTATCTTCTACTTTGGCTCCTAAAGCATTTAGCTTTGACTTCAGTTCTGCTACTCTGTAGAGGAATAGTTCTACTGATTCTCCTGACTTCATATGGAGTGTATGAAGTTGTGTTTGAAGGTTTAGAATAGTCGATTGATTCTTGCCTTCAAAAATGGTACAAAGTGCATCCCATGCATCTTTACCATTTTTAGCTTCACTTATGTGAGGTTGGATCTCATCAGTAGTAGCTAGGAGAATCAACATGAGAAGACGATTGTTCTTTTTATCCCATGCTTTTTGATCTGCTCCTGTTGATGTGGGTCTTGTTTCAGTGCCATCTACTAAATCCCACATTTCCTCTACAGTAAGGATGGCTTTCATCTTAGTTTTCCATGTTGAATAGTTAGGACCTTTAAGCAATTGTGTATCATTTAGGTATTTGTTGATAGTTGCCATGATGAAGGTTCTAGAATTTGCACTAAGATGATCTTTCTTTCACTCTTAAGTGGTATTTAATGGCACCTGCCTGAAAACTCTCTTTGAAGAAAGATGATCAGTTTGAGGATATTTAAGCCAAACAAATAAGAAGTGAAAGAGAATTCACTCAAAAAGATATTTAATGGCACCTGCCTAAAAATCCTCTTGAAGAGGAATAATCAGTTTGAGGATATTGAGCCAAACAAATAAGAGTGAATTTTAGGGTTTGTAAGGAGAGAATATCAATTTTACAAATGGCTTATACTTGTGCAAATGAATTACACAATTTATTGTGAAATTTTGGGGTTTTGAGTGCTCTTGATTTTGATGACTTATAATTGCAAAGAACAAGAAATTAAATGCAATAATCAATCAAAGAGTGCCCACAAAATTATTATCACTTAGGTGTCGGATGCAACCGAAAATGCACCTAATTTGCCAATTTGTAATAAAGGTGTCGAGTAATATCGAAAATGCACCTTTATTACCAACTTTTGCAACAAAATTTGGATTTGTGTTGTGCAAAAATTTGATATTTTATGTCTCCTCTTGTTTTTCAATTTTGCAAAGAATGTGGCATAAAACAATTGCCTTTCCTTTTTGTTTTGCAAAATTAACAAGTTTTGATTTTTAAGTGCTCCTCACTTTGTGTTACAATTTTGCAAAGAAATACAATTTCTTGTCTTCCCCCCTTTGATTTGCAAAATTAACAAAGTAGCACTCCTTTCAAGTCAAGTCGACACACGACCCGCGTTTGAAAGGCTTTCCAGAACCAGTCGACACACGACTTGGTTTTAGTGGACCCAAGGTCTTCAATCTCTTCTCAGTTTTGCAAAAAATAGAATGTGCAATTTCTTGTATTATATCCCCCTTGGAGAAAACAAATGCACACTTTCAACTTTGAATTTTACAAATTTTTGTGTCTCCTTGTGTTACAATTTGGCAAAAAAGAATTCAAGTTTGATCCTTTATTGTTTGCAAAATTAACAAGGTTTTGAGAAGATTTTAGGTTCCCTAATTTTGCAAAAAAAATAGTGCTCTTAAATGTCTTATATCCCCCTTTGTGGAGAAAACAAAAACTCTCATTGATTTGAATTTTGCAAAAAAAATAGGTCTTTTAATTTTTAATTTTATTGCATTATTCTAATTAATTTAAGTATAATTCATTAATAATAAAAACTATTTTATTTTAAAAATCACTTTTTATTAAAAAAAATGATTTTATATAAAATAATATTAAATTATTAATAAAATAAATACTAAAAAAAATACAAAATAAACTTAAATATAAAAAATTTACCTTGCTTTTGTTTTGCGCCCCATGTGGCAGGCACTTTGCTTTTTATAAAAAAAATTGTGTTTGAGCTCCCCGACAGGAGTCAAACTCCTGACCCGTTGGGGAGGGTTTTAGCGCTGCCCGCACTACCATTTGGGCTACCTAGCCCAATGGGTAAGAGGGAGCAAGTCTTCCATATTGAAGGCAGATAAAAAATAGCTTTGAAAAAGGCTTTTGGGATATGTAATATCCCACATGCGCTCTCATTCAAATTGGTTTAAAACCAATTCAACCCCTCTTTGACTTTGATTGCCTTTGGGCAATCAAGTCCAAGTTTTTGCCATCCAACACAATGAATCACGAGAGGACACCTCAACCCTTGTTGACCAATCACATGATGCCAACTCAGCACCATGTGTGATAAATCAGATCATGCCACGAATACCTCAAAAAATGCATTGCCACGTTAGTTGTTTGCCCAGTTAGATCGCCACATCAGCAACCAGTCTCTCGCCACATCAACCAGTTAGGGAGTGCCACATGTGCATGCTAGATCAAATGCCATATTGTCATGCCATGCCAACCTCAAAGTGTGTGCAAGGTTGGATCCTCGAAGGGCATGCAAGGTTATATTTAATGATGTCAATGTGGTCTCAAGGTGCGTGCAATGTCGATTGCAGTTAGATTTTTGTGCCCATTAGGGCGGTGTCAAGTGCCAGTTCTGACCTTCTCCCATCAACAGATGCTAGTTTCGACTTTCGCAATAGTCATGTGTGTTGGGATATTACACAGAGCGATGAGAGGTCACTAGTGTGATGTCATCAACGGGGAGATAAGACATCCAATAGGAGCCCGTCGTTCGGGCCTCGTCGATGGGAGTCGAGACAGCTCATGCAGGCTTGGCAGTTCCACACAGTGTGGAACTGTCAGTTTGCATCAGCATCTATAGGATTTCAGTGCCATATAGGTTCCTTCGATCAAATTATGATGTCAGCGTGCACAGCATCTATAAGATTTCAGTGCCCTGCAGGTTTTGTCAGATAGAAGGTCAAAACTATAGAATCAGCATTGTGGTATTTCGTACCCGTAGGTCAGAAGAAAATTTCCTTAGATGTCAAATGATTTTGTGCCTTGAGAATCGTGTTGTGAGTGCCTTGATTTTTGTATCGAATCCACCTTAGGATCCATGTAGGTTCTAGTGATGCTGCCTCGAGATGCGGATCCCATCCAGGGGTTCCTGTGTGTCGTGATTTGAGCCCTTGGTCCAGCTGGAATGGGTCATTTCCCGCCTTGTCTAGATTCGCTCTGAGTGCTACTTTATGGATCTGATGCCAATGTTAGATTAGAATAACAAAATAATTCAATCAAATAAGCACTGGCAATATATTTGATAATGAAAGGTTTAAATAGGACATAGGTAGCTAGGAATAGCATTAGGAATAACAATAAAATATTATCCCTAATTAATGCTAACAAACACGTAATAGGTTTCCCCCCCTAAAGGTAGCTAACAACTAACCTACTAACCAAGATAAATATCCAGGTTTAATAGTAAAATGTAAATACTAATGGTAAAAAGTAACAATCTACTTTTACCATGAGGTAAATAAAAACTACCTAGGTGAATCTTACATATTACCAAATGAGGTAATAATTTTAGTTATTGTAGCATAGTAACTCTAACAAGTAGGTTGGTCATCATCGTCGTCAGATTCCAAAACATAAGGTATGAGCAAGACAATACCTTCAGGTTTGTCATCACTAATGGATAGTATGGAATTACTGTCTTTTCACTGTTATATACCTTGACTGAAGGTAGTTGACATGTTATTTATCTTAAATTTTAAGAATAATAGAAATTGAGCAAGGAAGGCTTTGGGTCTCAATAAAACTTATACCTTGCAATATGTCTTTTAATTATATTAAAGAGTAGAAATTATGATATAACGACATTGTGCTTACAGACTATATTTATTTACCAAACCTCTTGAATGAAGTTGTAACAGATTGAATTATTATGTTGTTGTACTAAGATCTTAATAATATTTTTATATGTACCATCACAACTGTATATATATCTAAAACCATATAGTATACATTGATAATGTCGAACACCCTCACCTAACCCAAAAACAAGAACTATAAGATGAGCCACTAAAGCATTAGGTTTAAAACCACCTATTCTTGTTAGCATATATAGTTTATCATATTATTTTATGCCATCATTTTTTTAGGTGATATTTTATTATTTGTCGATCAAGCATTGTTGGCCAACAGCTTTAAGTAAATATCACGAGAGCATATTTTTGTTAGCACTCATCGTGGGGACATTTGGTTTACAGCTATCTTTAGCCTCACCATTATGTATTTAAGCTTTGGAATATCAATTTAGTCTTTAATTTTTGCCTCAATAGTTTTCATAGTATTTCCATCCTCCCGTGGAGCGATCCGGCTATGATAGCCTTCTTAGGGAGTAGGATAGGGACAATTTGTGACCCCAATGTCTATTTTGGATGCCAAGAATGTCAGGCACAAAGGCACCTTCGTTTGGCAATGTTTTTGCTATTTTTGGTTGGGTTTTGACTTGTTTTGTGACGCCACTTGGGTATGAAATTCTCGAAAATTCGTCCTCCCATGGAGCGGTCCATCTATGGTAGCCTTCTTAGGGAGTAGGATAGGGAGGATTTGTGACCCCGACATCAGTTTTGCATGCCCAGAATGTTAAGTGCAAAAGCACTCTCATTGGACAGTTTTATTGCTTTTTTTGGTGCATTTTTGTGCAATTTTTGTTGTTTTTGAAATTTTGGCTCTGTATTCGTCCTTGGGTGGGACGAATTCCTTCTTAGTATTCATCCCAGGGAGGGATGAGTGCTAACCAGAGTGCTCATCTCAGTGGGGAACGAGTACAGGCTCAAAATCCTATTTAAAGGCCAAAACTAGGTTTTGGGCTCATTTGAATTTGTTTTTCCTGGCGATTTTGAGCTCTAAGGAGGAGGTCAATTCTACGAAGCAAAGCGCTGCCCAGTTTTTCCCACCACCATGATTTCACACACCGGATCGAGCGGCAGAGCCGAAGTGATACCAGTGAGTGCCCGCTCTTTTTATTAGTTGTTTGTTACAGTTTTGGAAAACCGCAATGTGGGTTGTTTTTGTCCTTTTGTTTGTTTTGTTTGTTTTTATTTTGTGTTTCAAATTTAAAAATGAAACCTTAGTCTACCAAAATTAACACTTAGTTGAACCCTAGTTAAACAAATATTAGAAGTTTAGTTTAAAATTGAGCTTAAAAAAACTTAGGTGAGAACATAACTTAAAACTTTGCTTAACCCGAATTTAACAAATATCAAAACTGAGGTTAGAAACGTAGGGTAAAACTAAACGTAAAAACGTAGCTCCACCCTAGTTATTTTTTGTGGTTTATGTTGTTGTGTTTCAATTTTTTTTTTTTTTAATTGATCAGTTAGAGTTAAAACCCTAGAACTGACAAATTAGTTGTTTTTGAATTATTATTTTTTTTGTTTTTGTTTTTGTTTTTGTTTGTAATTTATCAGTTAGAGTGAAAACCCTAGAACTAACAAATTAGTTGTTTTGGAATTGTTTTGTTGTGTTTGTTGTTTTTAATTTATTAGTTAGAGTTAAAAACCCTAAGACTGACAAACAATTATTTTGTTTCAATTTTTTTTTGTTTTTAATTTATCAGTTAGAGTTAAAACCCTAGAACTGACAAATTAGTTGTTTTTGAATTTTTTTGTTTTATTTGTTGTTTTTCAATTTATCAGTTATAGCTAAACCCTAGAACTGACAAATGATTTTGTTGAATTGTTTTGTTATGTTTTTGTTTAATTTATCAGTTGAGAGTTAAAACCCTAGAACTGACAAAATAATTTTTTGAATTTTTGTTGTTTGTTTTTCAATTTATCAGTTGAGAGTTAAAACCCTAGAACTAACAAATTAGTTTTTGAATGTTGTTATGTTTTTGGTTGTACATTTTGATGCCTTGTTGGACAGTTTTTCATTGTTTTAATTTTTTTGTGTTGTTTTCTTTTGCAGGTTGTGAAGAGTCGATACCGGGTGCCCATGGTGTTTACTGAAGCGTGGGAGGCACTGACTTTGGCTGACTAGGATTGGCTTGATGCCCTTGGGCTCAAGCAAGTGACTCGACTAGAGCCGGTGGTCGGGGATCGGGCCTATCTGACGGCCCTGATCAACTTGTGGGATCCCCGGACCAACACCTTCCATCTCCCAATAGGGGAGATGACGGTGACCTTGGAGGATGTCTATCGAATTCTTCAGATTTTGATAGATGGACTACCGATCCGGACGACGTCGCGGGATCAGCGGACCGCAGTTTTGACACGTTGCTTTGGACATGGAGAGGAGATGGGGGTGGACATCCCAATGGAGAGGGCAGAGGGTGACTGCCAAATTGGTGGCATATTGGTTCGATGGTGGCTAGAGAGGGGTGTGTTGGGAGTGAGGCACGCATTACTGATGGGCCTCATTTCCAACATGCTTCTCCCCGACTCTTCAGGCACGAGGTTCCCGTGGAACTTGCTAGAGGTGGTATTTCGATTGGTGGAGTGTCCTACGGATGCACCTATGATCATGATATGGGGACAGACTTTGCTAGCACAGCTCTATGATGAGTTGTACGAGGTCCACTGTCGAAGGCGAAAGGGGATCAGCTGCAGCTACTTGCTACAGTGCTGGGCGTGGCAGCACATAGCAGTGGAGAGGTCGGTTGGGCTACCCTGGATGACTCGGGCAAAGATGGTAGACCGAGATATTGGATACGGGGCACTATGGCGAAGGTCTGAGGAGCAGGATCAGAGTCGGCGATGGGCAGGTGTCGTAGGGCACTATGTTGATGCCTTCGCTCGGCTTGCTCCAGGGGAGATGTTTTGGTGCCCCTACCGAGACTATCTAGCCTGGCTTGAGGCTGGAGAGTGGCTTCGATAGGTATGGAGGGGGCGGTGGCTGATTGGGCAACACGAGACTGAGCAGGAGTTCTTCCCATATGGTCTAGTTACACGATAGTTCAGGGTACGCTAGGGGTTGCTTGGGGAGCCCGTGATCTATCGACACAAAGGGGACGAGAGGACTCTAGACCGACCAGTCGTTGCACCACTTGGAAAGGATTTAGATACAGCTATTGATGTCCCAGACATGGATGACATCGAGGTTACTGCCGAGTATGAGCAGTGATGGACTTTGCGACGATGGCGAGGCGAGGGGCCTCTAGGGGGTGCAATAGGGGATGAGGGTGCAGAGGCACCAGGAGAGGGCTGGGGAGTTTCACTGGATGATGCAGACATGGTGGAGGTTGAGGATGTTGAAGGGGAGTTTGGGGTGCCAGATAAACCGAAGATGCAAGACATCCTGGAGTAGTGGGAGCCAGAGCAGGCAGCTATCTCGGATTTGTTGATGCCTCAGGCAGTTTCAGAGGATGTGGAGGCAAGGCATCATGCTGAGATGGCACGATTGGAGGACTTGCTACAGAGATGAGATGAGGAGCTTGGAGAGGCTTTGCAGGAGAGGGATCTCTTACGAACTTAGCTGGTAGAGCGAGGGGATGGGGATACCAATGTTGTACGAGATAGGGATCTCCTACGGGAATAGCTGGCGGAGAAGGAGAAGACATTAGCATAGCGCGACGATGTAGTAGATTATTACCATCGACGAGAGGCATAGTGGTTTCAACGAGAGGCAAAGTGGTTTTGACATCGAATGGATATGGAGGGAGAGATTATCCACCTCAGTGGGCGGTTACCTAAGCCTCCTAGCGATGGCTCTTCACGTCGGACGAGAGACAGTGATACTGATCAGTCAACATCGTCTCATCGTAGGCGGCTATATGAGGGGGTCACTAGTGGGCATGATGTAGGGGCGAGCAGCAGTCGCCTTGAGAGGTCCCATAGGACCCACACCATGGGGGGTAGTTCTCGTTGCACCGATCCTACATGATCATGGTGGCCGATGCCCTAGGCTTTGGGGTTTTTGAGCTTTTGGCTTTTGTTGTGAGGTCATAGGACCGGTTCATTGTAGCATACAGGAATTTTTGATGATATATATATAGATGACTCTTTTTGTGTTTATACACTTTTCATGGTTTGTTTTTTTTGTGTATGCACAGTTATTTATGATGATGTATGAATGTGGTATTATGAATGCGATGTTTCTAATTATATGATGTATGCATATGGAATGAATGAAATGATTTGTTGATAACTTGTCGATGGCACCATAGATTGTATAAGATTTACTGGCTTGCTATACTTATGGGATGACTTTGCATGTGAAAACTTGGTTTTTGTATTTTGCATTTTTTCTGATGGTGATGTACGGAATGAAATGTACCAGTTGTTTTAAAATGTAGTTAAGATTTTCTGAGATTCAGATATTTTAACTAACTAGCCAAGACTACATTTATCTCACAAGACTTTTGAACAAGGTATAAATCCGACTTGAGGTTAACCAAGTTATTTCACACCCTTGTGTGTGCAATTGAGTTCGTTTATGTGGTATTTATCAGGATACCGCCAGTTCCAGATAGGCTGTCAACCAAACCTGTACTGAGGATCACCTAATTAGCTCCACTAACTCCGTTGTTGTATTTAGAAAGATTATTCCACAGGACAATCTAAGGTACCATAAGCTAGCTCATCCACATGCAAACATTGGTCTGCTCACACGCAAAGCTAATGTGATAGACATCATCATGTGTTTAGGATACCGCCATTGCCAGGTAGGCTATCCACCAAACCCGTAATGAGGATCACCTAGATGGTTGTCGAAATGCTAAGAATTCTAGGGATTCAAGTTCGGGATTTTTATTGGCTCAACGGTTTAGGATATTTGCTCGGATACAAAGTGATGAAAATCACTGTTTATTTTTCTCTTTTTGTTTTTCTTTTTGGAGCAAGGATGTTAAATAGTGGTGAGAACTGCTATTAGTTGATTTGGTATTTTGAGCTTTGTAAAGTTGAGCTTGTATATTTTTGGCTTATGAATGACCTTGATCCTTTTGGTCTTAGGGATGACTACCCATCCTGTTCAGGGACGTGTAGTACGAATCCTTACAACTTTGGAGACCAAAGGTGATTATGGAGATTTATGAAGGAAGGGCATTGATCTTTTAGGCCTTGGGGATGACTACCCATCCTTGTTAGGGGCGTGTAGTATGAATCCTTACAACTTGGGAGACCAAAGGTGATTTGAATATGATCGTGATGATGGCTTGTGAGAATTTGGTTTTTGAATGGTCATGGATCCTTTTAGGCCTTGGGGATGACTACCCATCCTTGGCAGGGGCGTGTAGTACGAATCCTTATGGCTTTGGAGACCAAAGGTGATTGGAGATGATTGTGATGATGGGTTGTGAGGATTTGGTTTGGTGAATGTTCATCGATCCTTTTAGGCCTTAGGGATGACTACCCATCCTTGGCAGGGACATGTAGTACGAATCCTTACGACCTTAGGGACCAATGGTAATTGGGATTTTTGTTAGTGGTGAAAACCACTATTGATTAAAGGGAATGGATGGGGAAGAGCTTGTCATTTTGTCAATTCTCAGCACTCTTGAACCATTTGCACAGGGGGAAGAACAGGTTAATCTTTCACCTATGGTACCCTAGACTGCTTTGTAGGTATCACTTGCATTCACACAACTTAGGAATTATTTTGTGTTTTAACTTGTGTAGGGATGTTACGTAACTAGGCTTGATCCAAGTAAAACTTTCCTGTGTAAAATCTGTTTGAATTTTGTACAGTTTTTGGCTAGAAATGTAAAGACAGCTGAAATGATGAAAATCCTACATACAGTTAGGATGCAACTGACTATGCGAACAATGAGGATAGTGTTATTAGGGATGTATGTGTGTATAAAAATGTATGGACTATGGAAAATGAAGGAATTGCCGAGCAATTACAGTCTATGGTGCTTTTGACATGTATAACCTAACAATTATGCAATGTATGGATGTGATGCCTAATGCAACTTATATTTTTGTATTTTGATTTTTACGAGTATGCATGGAATGGAGATGCAATTTTTTTTGTTATTTTTGATGATTTTATTGTTTTTGTGTTTTTTTGAATTTTTTTTTTGACCAAGTGGTTATGGTAACCCTTGGAGATTTTGATTTGACCAAAGGGTTTATGGATACCTTTGGGGCATTTTTGGGGTTGACCAAGCGATCGTGAGAATCCTTGGAGCTTTTGGTTTGACCAAAGGGTTTATGGACTCCTTTGGGGCATTTTGGGTTGACCAAGCGATGGCGAGAATCCTTGGAGCTTTTGGTTTGACCAAAGGGTTGATGGACACCTTTGGGGCATTTTGGTGGACCAAGCAATTGTGGGAATCCTTGGAGCTTTTGGGGTTGACCAAGTGATTGTTGGAATCCTTGGAGCTTTTGGTTTGACCAAAGGGTTTATAGATACCTTTGGGGCATTTTGGGGTTGACCAAGCGATTGTGGGAATCCTTGGAGCTTTTGGTTGGACTATGGCTCTCTAAATGTGGAATGGCCTCAAATGACTAATGTTCAAGGGTTCTAGCTCCTTGATTCCTTCAAGAGAGGTGAGCCGGTATGTTCCAGGTCCTATTTTACTGTCAATCACATAAGGACCTAACCAGTTTGCCATGAACTTGTCCCTTAGATGGGATGACAAATTAGAATTTTGTTGGTTCTCTTTTAAGACCAAGTCACCAACCTGAAAGTCCCTTAGGTGAACCTTCATGTTATATGCTCTCTTAAGTCGCTCTTGATAGATATGCAAATGCTCGAGAGCATTGACACGTCGTTCATCGAGCAACGTAAGTTGGTCTAACCGGGCCTGCCGTGCAGTGTCATCATCGATGAACTCTTGCATTGAAATGCGTAGGGAAGGGATTTCCAACTCAAGAGGCATGACAGCCTCGGAGCCATACACCAACAAAAATGGAGTAGCCCCAGTGGGCGTCCAAATGCTAGTGCGATATGCCCATAGGGCAAGCGGGATTTGAATGTGCCAATCCTTATGACTATCTGCAATGGTCTTTTTGAGGATGGTGACTAGCATTTTGTTTGATGCCTCTGCTTGCCCATTTGCCTATGGATAATAGGGTGTTGAAAAATTGTGTTGAATCTTGTACTTTGTGGTCAAAGCACGCACATATTTATTCTTGAAGGGCGTCCCATTATCCGAGAGGATCTTGGATGGAATACCAAAATGACATATGATGTTATGCAAAATAAACTCCGCAATGCGGGATCCAGTCATAGAGGTTAACGAAATTGCTTCCACCCACTTGGTGAAGTACTCTATGGCCGTTATGATAAATGTGTGATGACCCGACGACGCAGGGGAGATCTTTTCGATTAGATCAAAGCCCCACTGTGAAAAATGCCAAGCCGATTGAATCGGTTGCAAGGCCTGAGAAGGTACGTGTGTCAAATTGGCATGGTGTTGACACTTCACGCACTTCTTTACATATGTGCAACAATCTCGCTCTAAATATGGCCAATAATAGCCCATGCGAAGAATGCGCTTTGCGATGGCCATACCGCTGAAGTGGCCATCGCATGTACCATCGTGGGCTTGGGTGATCGCCCAAGTGGACTCCTGTTGGTCCAAGCAATGGAGGAGGATTCCTTCATAGCTTCGACGATACAAAATGTCTCCTAACAAGACATGCTTTGCCACTTTTTGTTTGAATGATCTTTTTGTGGCTTGTGTCAATCCAAGTGGGAGGTTACCTAGCTTGAGGTAATCCCTAATGGGTGTGTACCAATCCTGCTGATCAGAAACCTCGATAGTATGAACGACCAATCCCTCTTGAAGTTCATCCCTAGCAAAAGCTGAGCGAGAAAGAACTTGTAAAAACAACGTTGTGTTGCTATTAAGAGGGGTAGGGGAGAACAAGGACCCCCAGTTGGCTTGAGTCAAACAATCTTGGATTCGAGAGAACCGATCCTGAGATGGTTCAATCTGGATCAAGTGGATTCCTAGCGTTAGGTCAGAGCTTGCACGCTCCATCATGGATTGCGATAATGTCTTGACCTGAATGGTCGTCATTTCATCGGAAGGGTCTTGCGGGATTAGTGACCCCAAGGAGGCCATGGTATCCACAAAATGATTCGATGATCGAGGGAGTGCCTCGATGTCGTACCATTCAAGTTGTGCCAAGAATTTGTCCACAAGGGCTTTGTAGGCTTGCAGAACTGGGCATTTACATTGGAATATCCCCTTTACTTGATTGACAATTAACAACGAATCACCAAAGATGTTTAAATGTTTAATGTTCATGGTGACTATTGTTTGAAGACCTATGAGCAAGGCTTCGTATTCTGCATTGTTGTTGGTGCACGAGAAGTCTAATTTAAATGATAGAGGCATTGGAGCCCCTTGCGGTGTGAAGAATACAATTCTCGTGCCACCTCCTTGCTCACATTTAGAACCATCGAAGAATAGGGTCATGTCAGCCTGTGACTCAGGCTCATTAGAATCTGGCGATTCTGAAACATGGAAGACCCCATCATCAGGTAGTTCTACGGTCAGAGGTTGATCGTCTTCAAGAGGAGCCTTTGCCAGTTGATCGGCGATGACTTGACCTTTTATGGATTTTTGTCCAATGAATTCTATGTCAAACTCCATCAACAACATGATCCATTTCGTCGTGCGGCTACTATGATAAGTATGACTCATCATGTATCGCAATGGATTCTCCTTAGACACAACATACGTCTTGTTGCTGAGCATGTAGTGGCATAGATTTTTGGTAGCAAACACCACTGCCAAGCAGAGCTTCTCAACGTATGCATAGTTAAGTTCATAACTGACCAGGGTGCGGCTAAGATAGTAAGTAGCCTGTTCTTTGTGCAATTCATTTTTTTGGGACAGCATGGCGCCCAGTGCCACCTCAGTAGCTGAGATGTATAAGTAGAACGACACTCCTGGTCTAGGTGGTGCCAATACTGGCGATGAAGCCAAGTATTGTTTAATGTCATCAAAGGCTGACTGGCACTCGTCATCCCAGTGAAATGCTACCCCCTTGTGCAATAATTTATTCATGGGTCGGCACTTGTCAGATAGTTGTGCTATGAAGTGCTTGATCGACGCAACCTTTCCCTACAGACTTCTAAGCTGCTTGATGGTAGTTGGGGGAAGCATTTCAAGGATTGCCTTGACTTTGTTTGGGTCCACCTCGATTCCTCGCTTGGAGACTATGAAACCCAAGAGCTTTCCAGATGTGATGCCAAATATGCACTTCTTGGGGTTTAGTCTGACTTTATGTTCAATGAGGCGATCGAGGATCTTGCGCAAGTCATCGAGATGATCTGGGTGCAAAAGAGATTTGGCCAACAAATCATCCATGTAATCTTCCAAAGTTTTGTGCATGTAATCATGGAAGATGTATGTCATGGCACGTTGGTAGGTGGCGCCGACATTTTTAAGGCCAAAGGGCATGACCTTATAACAAAATGTCCCCCAAGGCATTGTGAACGCCGTTTTTAGTTGGTCCTCGGGATTGATACGAATTTGATTGTATCCTGAGAAACCATCCATGAGGGAAAGCATTTCATGGCCCATTGTAGCGTCTACCAATGCGTCGATGCTAGGCAAGGGGAAATCATCCTTAGGACTCGCTTTGTTTAGATCTCAAAAATCGATGCATATGTGAATCCTCCCGTCGGGCTTCTTGACGGGCACCATGTTAGACAACCATGGTGGGTAATCCACGCAGATGACAAACTATGCATCCAACAACTTTTGCAATTCATCTTTGACCATTAAGGCCACTTTTGGGTGCATCTTACGTAGTTTTTGCTTTACTGGCTTGATTGTTGGATCAAGCGTTAAATTATGCGTGACTAGTTGTGGGTCTAGTCCCGACATGTCTTTGTATGACCATGCAAAAACCTCCTTCTTCTCTTTGAGAAGGGCAATGTAGTCGGCTTGCTCTTCGAGGGAGAGACTTACCCCCAGCTTGAGAATCCATGGATTCATTGGATCTGAGCCGATGTCTACGTCAGTCGTCTCCTCGATCGACATGTGGGATCCGTCCTCCAACTAGTGTGGAGTTGGGATCAAGTGGATATCGTTTGCTGAATTAAGATCATCATTAGGAACGTCGGGTTCCTCTTCAGCATGGAAGACATCCTGAGTCTATCCTGGGGTGAAATGGAACATCCCACCACAAGGCCAGTACTCTGATGGGGATGGTGGTGTGTCAGCGCGATCCCAGTCTATAGCATCTAGGTCTAGATGCAATGACCATGTTGGGTCGGCTGGATCATGGATGGGGGCGATTAAATCAATGGAGATCATGTTGATGAAATGATTGTGGTCTCCATTACCGTAGGTGTGACTGACTCTGACATCCTAGATGATCTTTGTGCTCTGGATCTGGCTCTATGGGCACTGGCACAAATGGATCGGCCCTATGTGCAGATAAGAGGACAGGATCTACCCTAGGCACTGATGGTTCTATAGGGTCTCCAGGTGGAGGATGTTCTCTGTGTACCTGGAGTGGTGGGTGCAGTAATTGCTATAACTGCGCCTGGTTTAGGTGCCACCTATGCCTTGGCCCTATGTGTAGTTGTTCAAACATGTCATCTATGTCCAAGGGATATTGTTGTTGTCGCATATGATTGAGATAAGCCATCTCAGTTTCATCTTCGTAATCATTGTTAGAGATCCAAAGGCCTTCGTTGGCTCCAACATCTATTTGCGACATATGAGGCTCATCTTGCTCGAGCAAATTAATGTGGTCCCATCGGGGTTGTTCCGCTCTCTGTGGGGGGACCTGATTCTCTTGAGGTGGCATATGCTCAATTGGAGCATCCAAAGGGAACATTGTCAAGAAGCTCTCCTGATCATCATCCATGGGATGCACTTGTGAATGATTGCTATCAGACTCAAAAGGATCCCAAGGTGCTACCTCGTATTCCGACTCATCTTTCGAAGACCCTTCTTGGTCTTGTCCATATCCCTCTTGTAGGTGAGTCCTTGAATTTTCTCCCTTTTTGACCGAAGGGAAAGGGTTGTTAAGGTCAACAAGGTTGTTTGTTCGTAATGGGAGATAATCCCCCAATGTATAAGTTGTGTTAGGATTGGCATATGGATCTAATGCCAACCCATCCTTGTTGCCTATCCCTAGGCCTTGCATGTTTTCTACCAAGATGTCCAGGGGCAAGGGGTGATTAAACCCTACTCCTGACTTGTCATAAGGCATTTGATATCTTGGTTGGCACAAAACACGCACTCCTTGCTCATACCTACCCAACCCATATCCATGCCAATTGCATTGGCCAAGATATCTCAATGAGAAGTCTGGGTTAGACAAATAGTTGACGTCCTCTACAAAGGGTTCTTCATCTTCCTCTTCTTGCAAGTAAGGTTCAATGCCATTATCCAGGCCCCCATAAACAAAGTTTGTCTGATTGGGTGGGTAGCCTAGAGGAACCATAGAGCCGATGGGGAGTCGAGGTCTCCCCATGTCCTGCATGGACTCAAGTGTGGGTGTTGCTACAATGTTTCTCACTAGATACTCCCCCAATCCTGTGTTGGCCATCTCAACTGTGATTGTTGGCATTTGAGGGGGAGCGAATGGGAGTTCTCCCTGAGTCCACTCCATGTGGGGTGAACTAGGCATCTCGACTTCCATTCTGCTAGGCATCTCTTCTATCGAGATGGTTGAGACTAAGGGTGGTTCCTCTTCTAGGGGTTTCTTTCCCTTGTCCTTTGGTGTGGCCATCGTAGGTGGCATCGTTGTTGAAGGACCAGATGAGGAAGATGGACCCGACTGGGAATTTGATGGACTTGGAAATGGGGATTCCTGCATAATCGGACCCTGTTTAGATGGATTTAACTAAAAATCCAAATGCGTTGATGGAAGGGTCGATTGCGGCATGAGTTGCACCGTATTGTAGTACTTGAAGGGCTCTAAGTCTGTCGAGACTACATGCACCTGTCCTTCAAATGTGTACTTTAAGCACTGATGAGCAATTGAAGGGACACACTTCATGTCCCGGATCCAAGGCCACCCTAGCAAGATATTATAAGCCATCTCACCTTCCAAGATGTGGCACAATGTATGAATAGTCTTTTGTCCCACTTGGATGGGTAGGACAATTGTGCCAACTATCGAGCATATCGCATCATTGAATGCTCGAAGAGTATAGGTGGAGGCCACGATGTGAGATGCCGACAACTTCAGATGTTTCAATGCTACGGTTGTAATGATATTACTGGACGAGCCAGTGTCCACCAACACCCTCTTATACGGAATCTCGTTGACCCGTGCAATGACGTGCAGGGGTGGATCCGCCACATCACCAGCCATCGATTTCAATTCATCTTCTCTAAAGGTGATGACTGGTTTGGTACATTGTTTTACATGTCCCACGAAGTTGTTGAAAGAGTTTGCTTCATGGGGGTGCAGCTCGATAGCTTTTAATATCTCCATTAGAGCCTCTCGATGGGGCGTTGATTGTTGAATGAGCTCGTATATGGAGAGCCTAGCCGACGTGGTCCTTAGACTTTGGGTAAGTCTAGTCCGAATCGTGGCCATTGGTCTAGGCGAGGGAAGCTACGTAGGGTTTTGTTGAGGTTGTGACGTCGATGGAACTTCTCTTGTGGCTATCGCGGGAGCAGCTCCTGGGTATCTCTTGTTCCTAGTCACTATGCTTATCATCCCTACATACCCCTCCATGGGGCAATCTTGTTGCACCTCATTGACTTGAAGGGGTTTTGCTTGTGCATCATGGGTAGGCAAGGGGTCTCTGAAGACTCCCATGTGTTGGTTGTTTGGTGCTACGAGGTTGTCCACTACCAATGTCTTGTTGTCGATTAGGTCTTGTACCAAACCTTTGAACTTCCAACATGCATTAAGGTCATGTCCCTTCCGTCTATGGAACCTACAGTACAAGTCCTCCCTGTACCCCTTAGGCTTTGGTGCATTAGGGTCTATGGTTTGAATCTCTGGCAGATTGATCAAGTTCGCCACTGACAAGCGGTCAAATAAGGAGTCCCTGGACTCTATGTAAGGTGTAAATTGTCGCCTAGGGCGACGCTGCTGATTTTGTTCCTGCCTTTGGTTTTCTCTGTCATAGTTGTTAGGAGGCACCGCCTGATAGTTAGCCTTTTGAGGCTATGTTGCTTGTGCAGGCTTAGGGACGTTGATAGCAACTTGATTGACCATAGCGGGTTTTTGTTGCGTGGTCCCTTTTTTGGTGTTCTTGTTCCATTCTTTTTTCTTAGGCTTGGCAATTTCGCCATCCTGTATCTTGATCTCCTCGATGATTCTGGCTTGCGCCAGAGCTTCCTCTAAAGTGGCATATTGTTGCAGCTGCAATAGCATGGAGATCGATCTCAAACAGCTCTTTGAGAACATTTGGGTCAAGTCGGACATAGGAGGGAGGTAGGGCAGCTTTGAAAGCAACGTCCTCCATCGGTTCCCATATGCCACCATAGATTCTTCCTCATACTGCCTGAGGCTAGCTAGATCGCTTAGTGACGCCTTTTTCTTGGTGTTGAAGGCGAAGCATTCTAGGAACGCATCCACTAGCTGATCCAAGTTACAGATGTTGTGCTTTGGTAATTGAGTGAACCAATCCGAGGCAGGGCCTACGAATGTGGTTATAAATGTTCTTAATAACAAAGCATCGTTGTCCTGAATGCCAAAGCATTGGCTCAGGAATCTAGTCACGTGCTCTTGGGCATCTTCCTCCCCTCTAAAGAGTGCCAACTGGGGCAGTTTAAAGTGTTCAGGGTATGGAGGTGCCGGCACTGACGGATGCACAGGATGACTACGGAGTTGGCGTAAAGTAGGATTTTGGGGCCCAAAAGTCTTGAGCTCCATAGACTCTAAGTGCTCTAGCAACGCTTTATATGCATCGGAGGATTTGATCTCCTCCTCCTTGGTTTGCTCCCACTGTGGGTTGCGGGGAACTTGAGGCCTATGGAGGGGTAGCTGGGTAGCACCCCTTCTGCCTTGGTAGGGCATTTCAGCCCGCTCTTCTTCTTGTTCATACTCCTCATAGGCTTCTTGAGGAGTGCTTGGCCGAGACCTATAAACATGGATGGGTGCCCGTGGAGGGTGCCCATCATTGTTTCTAGGAGTGGCCTCCCGCTCAGGTCTAGGAGGTCTTGGAGGCAGTGCTTGATGAGGTCGCGGAGACCTGTCTCGCACCAAGGGGTTGTGCCTCTCATACACTTCTAATTTATGTGCGCGAGGGGTTGGGACCTTCTCAGGCACATTGTTGTGAAGAAATTCGACTGTCTGACGTTGAATGCGCTCTTTGTTAAGGTGACACAAATGTTCTAATTATTGTTGGTCTTGCCTGAGCCGCATGATTTGCGCTTGGTGGGTGGCTTGTTTGGCAAATGCCAAGTCAATTTGTTCCGTCGTCTCTTGTTTAGGAAGCCTAGATGCCTCTCCTACATGTCTATCTCGGTCATGGTGATCCGAGACCCCTATGGGTTGCTTTCCTCTATCGAGGTTAGCGGCATTCACTTGAGGCTCTGGCCTCAATGGGTGATCCTGATACATAGCGGGTGCGGAGGTGCATCATTCCCATGCTGTGTACTACTCTTGAGGAACGTAGTGGTCTTCCTCATACTCTCTTTTGTATGCATAAAAGGTGCGGGCAGAATTGTCTTGCCCTGTCTGGAGAGCCTGATACTCTGGATATTGTCTAGTGTTTCTAACAGTAAGAAGGGGTAAACGAGGGGTGACGAAATCATGTGGCCCCTCCCTATGGACCCTATGTTGATCTAGCACTTCCTCAATAGGCCACTCATAACGAGCATCTAAGGGAGGCCTCCTGTCTATGTTGAGTGCCACATGTAGGTTCTCCTCTTGAAAGGATCTATGCTGAGTGGGGGTGCCCCTCAAAGAGGTGCCTCTATAATCCTGCTCTGTGATGGCATGATGTGGACTATCTTGTGTGTCAGGCCACCAAGGCGGGATGACCAAGTCCTCAGGACTATATCGGAGGTGACTTGTCCCCCTTTGTGCACTCTCTGCAGCTTCTGCCGTGATTGGGCTCGGCTACGGGTGTACACCATGGTGATGTTTACCTAAAAATGCATAGATTTTTTTTATTTTTCTTTTTATGATTTTTTATGCTACACTAAACAGAAAATATCACACACACAAGCAATGATTATCTCTTTTAAAGATTAAAAGTGTGCCCTAAATCTGGTTTAGTGTGTTTTGTTTTTTTGTTTTTGAAAGCTTTTTGTGAGAACCGTTTAAATGCAATTATGATGGCTCTTATGACTCCCAAAAATGGTCACCCCTTCGATATACCATTGCCAGACCGATATACCAACCTCTCTATATACCCGCCCTTACATGAGGGAGACTATTGGTACGTGAGAGAAGATGGTACATGGAACATAGGTGGTACGGAAGGGGAATCGCTCTGTTTATGACACCTACCATAGAAGACTTATCCTCATGCATTGGGAATCACCCCAGCTACACTTGGTCAACTTTCATAAGGATTTACGTCTAGCAATAGTCACGATCGGGGTTATGGATGCAATATCTCAAGCCAAGGTGGTGATGAAATCCACCGTTGGTCTTGCTCAAGGGTTGGGGTTTTACGACCAACTCCTTGTTTTAAATTACCACGTGGTGTGTGGGGTTCTTTTTAAGTTGCATAAATGAAGTAAGCAAGCATTTAAACTCTCCTATGCAAGCAAATATCAGAGAACAGAAAATAGAAAATAGAAAATTGACAGAGGGTGTTTAAGACCCCTACCTCTTCTCTGCCCAAATCGGATGTCTCTGAATTTCTGCCCTAAAATTGCACAGAGAGCTATTCATCCCGGGGTGAGATGAATAACAGATATGTATTCGTTCTAGGGTAGGACAAAGTCCTATTCGTCCCTGGGTAAGACGAATTCCAACTCTGTATTCATCACAGACAAAAACGAACAACAGTCCAGCATTTGAAAACTTGGTACCTGCAAGCAAAAACAAGCAACTTTTGATTAGAATTTTAATCTTAAAATCAAGGGACAGATGTCCCACCGTGATCGCCACTGAAAGCACGAGGATACGGAAACAAAAAGGAAAATGCCAAGTACGATGCTTTTAAAACCAAACTTAACGCTAAAAGCCTATATATTGAAAAATGCATAAAAAGAAAGGACATAGACGAATCGACACAAGATAAAAGCAATATGGAATATGGCCCTCTTTATTGATATGCTTTTTAAAGTGTGTTACAATACGTCTCCTTCCTTTTTAGGGGATAGGAGCATCAACTATGTTTCTTATCACATCCATGGATAGCAATCCTTCTTCCGCGTGCCCACATGTAATATGGGCGGACCAAAATGTCACCACCGCTTGTATATATGATTTTTGACTCCTTCCTGCTCCTCTGATGTTGAATACCTATGTTCAAGAAAATAGAAAATATTAGTAGCACCTGCAGATAGAATAAAACATGTATTTCCCAAGGCCTATTGTTAGTGTATGCATGAAAATATTAAACCGATAATCAAATAATATCAGAACGACCTAGAAATTTTATAGAAGCATGAATATGTTACCAGGAGACCACTGCAAAAGGAACAGTCAGGAAATTCCTCACAGATTTGTATTCACTCCGGGGTGGGACGAATTAACCTACAACAAATTATCAAAAAGCACCCTCTTCAATGTCCTATCCAGGAAGCTCCAAATGACCTAAAAATTTGGGGTTAGCTAATTGGGGGTATTTTGGGATGACCCAGATGGTCAGATTTCTCCAATTTGGCCTCTATCACCCAAATTTTGATGATGCCATATGCAAGTTAGTAAAGGCGGGAAATGATAAAAGCATGGTCAAAACTTGTCAGAATGAAGTGAAATTTAAACTACAGCCTATTTAAATAACCTAGAATAATATGCAAAATAAAAATCATAGAAATATGCCATAGATTTCTATTCATTCCGGGGTGGGGCGTTTAGAACTACGATAGTTTGGGGGGCGCTCGGGGGCAGGACGCCCACCGTTTGGGACTCTATTTTGGCACCAATCCACTTGGTATGGGTCCAAAACCTCTTATGGGGTGTTTTCGGCAAATTTTGTGGAATATTGTGGCCAAATTTTTGGGTTTGGGCTTAGATTTGTGCTTCCAATAACCACCCTATGACCTCCCTTCCACATGAGAGATTAAGGATGTGAAAGGCACAAATCAAAAGGTAGGTGGGGATGTAAATTGGCAGCACTTCGTTGCTCAAAATGCTCCCCCTTTCTCCTCTATATTTTTGGGTGAGAAAACTCACCAATTTATAGACCTAGGGTCTCTTTGTTTGAATTGCGCATGCGAGGGCGCCACTTGAGTTGCATGTCCTATTTTGGGAAAAATATTATTCCCTGATTTAGAGTCTCCTTGCATGAGGCCTCCAAAATCAAAGACATGCATGACTAAAGTCTCTCTCCTTGATTTGAAGTCGTTCCTCGCAATTGCATGGCCTGAAGTTGCAGTTAACTGGCGGACTTGTCGAGGTTTGACTTTTTTGCCGTCAAACTTGCTATTCACCTCACCCTAGGGCGAATGCTCATATTCGTCCCTGGGTGGGATGAATGCCAGTTTGTATTCATCCCCGGGTGGGACGAGTAGAGAGCAAGGTGCCAAAAAGGTGCCAAATTGACCTTTGACCTTCCAAACTGCTTTTGGGAGTGGTTAGGACCATTGTTTAACCTCTAGGGGCTGCCCTAGGGGCTGTGTGTGTCAATGCGATCAGCGCTTGTTGTCACATAATCGGATTGGTGCTTTTTTGGTGTCTACATAGAGCTATCGATATTTGGAGGCTCAATTATTTTGCATCTGGGCACAGTTCCTGATGCAGGCAAGGCTAGACCTACAGCTCGAGCACGTATCTCGAGGTGCCATAATCGACTCTGGATAACCATGCACAATCTAAACCTGACACCTACGATTCTTGAGGTGCCATAATTGACTCTGGATAACCATACACAATCTAAACCTGACACCTACGATGCTGATACAATCGATACTGAAGTTGAGGACTTGAACACGTAGATGTTGACAGGACAGTGGCACAAATGCCAAGACAAACGTTGACTGGACGGACGACGTAGATCAAACCCCTAAGGACTACAACCTAAGTGACACTAGACGTGGGACTCTAACACTGTTGACATGGATTGGCCCGAAGACCGATTGGATGGACATCATCTCCTAAGCCTAGGAAAGACACCTAACCTAGACCCTAATGTGATGCGTGGACTAACGCGAGACTGGATGGGCGGTTGGATGACCACTGACATCACTGACTCAGTGGAGGTAGCGGCTAATAAAAGACCGCTTAAGGGATAAACGACCACCAACTAGTGGTCGCTAAGATAAGGGAGAACTCTTCCTTATAAATCACTATCAGTGCTTTACACATCCCATGTGGGACTATAAGAAAAACAATTTTTTTCTTTCCTGCTCACCGTCGATCTAGTCACACAGTCATCGTGCAGCAGGCGATTGGGAAAATATAAAACAAAACAAAAATTGATCATTCTCATTTGAATACATCCTGTGAGTGGCAGATCTTCAACTAAAAATAGCTGGCAGAGCGAAGGCTATGGTTGAGGCATTAGTAAATCTACACAGAATGTAACTGGTGGAGGCGACTCAAAACGTGTCATGAAGATTGCTCTAAATGTTTCGTAAATCCTTCGAGATGACGTGTTTTACTAATAATTGCTCGCAGTGAACAGATATTATTTGTCAATTGTAGGTTCACATCATAGGCAGACTCCATTGTAGATAGATCTACAGATTAGTGCCATTAGACGGATCGTGCAACAATTGAACGTGACATATGAATCTTGTTTTGCATATAGAACTGCCAGATAAAATGCAGAGTGTAGATTTGTGGAGTGGTGGGAAAGTATTGACGTTATTGTCGCCATCATGAGTTTTTGTCGACTGAAGTCATCGTTGCTGAAGAGTTGGAAGCTCAACAGTAGTGGAGCGGAGGAGTGGCACCACCCGCCCTCAAGCGACGACGTAACATTCATCAAATAAGGGGTCTTTCCCTGTTACATCCAGCAGCAAGGTTAGCTGTGGTGGTTCATTAGGTCAGAGGTAGTGCTTAGCCAACCCGAGGTCGGGGGCTCCATTCCCTCCGCCTCCCAAAGGTATATCAAATTTTTGTTTGATTTCTTTTTTTTTTAAGTTTTATTTTTTTTCTTTGATTTCTTTTTTTCTTAAGTTTTATTTTTTATTTTTAATGTTTCAAAAAAAATTAAAATATTTAAGTTTTCTTTTTTTTTTTTAAATTAAGATAATTTTTTTATTTAAAATTAAATTATATTGATTCATTAGGAACTAAAGTTTAAACTTTCAAATTAAAGTTTTCAAAATACCTTTAAAGAACAAATCCATTCATCCATTTTTTTGCAAATTGAAGACCAAGGGGGGCATTTTTTTTATGCTACATAATTGCAAATTTATCAAAAGAGGATGAAAAAGGGGGGATAGAGAGTAAATTTTCAGCATTGAAAAGACAATTTGGCATTTGTAATTAGGTGCATTTTCGATAGCGCTCGACACCTAAAAGTTCATTTTTTTTGTGGGCACTTTCTGATGTATGTTGCATTTCCATTTATATTTGCACTACTTCATTAAGTAAAATCAAGCACTAATAAGTCCCCAAAAATTGAACCCATCCATGCAATTCATTTTGCACCATAGTGTTCGGTATCTACGATACCTCTGGCCCACACTTACAGGTAATGCTGTCGTGCTTTGGGCTACTGTATCTATCGCCTAACATAGCTGCAACAACGACGTCTGAGCTTGTTCTCTATCAATCGTCGGGGAGATATAAGTTTACCATTTTGCTATTTTTTTACTCCATTCCACTACCCTAATCGTTCTTGTTGTTAGACGTAAATCCTGACGAATGTTCTAATATCCAAAGTGTTTAGGGGAAGTTACGCCCCACGCATGAGGATAGAAGACCTTCTATGGTAGGTGTCATAAACAAGACGATTCCCTTTCAGTACCGCCTATGTTCCACGTATCGTTCTGATCTCAAAATACCTATAGTCTCCCTCACGTAAGGGCGGGTATTTTTTGAAAGGTTCGGTATAAAGGCCTAGCAAAGGTATAAAGAAAGGGGGACCATTTGGTGATATAAGGAACCCTCATTATGGCTGCTATCCACAAGTACCTGACAGATTCTCAGTTACTGAAAGGTTCCAATTACACACCATGGAAAACCAAGATGAAGGCTATTCTCCAAATGGAAGATTTGTGGGATGTTGTTTCTGGCACAACAACAAGACCTTCACCAGCAGCTGGATCAACTCAAGCTACACCACCAACTGTAGATCAGATTGCATTTGACAAGAAAGACAATAAGGCAAGAGTGCTCATCTTGCTTGCTGTTTCAGATGAAGTTCAACCTCACATAGCTGACACAAAACATGGTAAAGAGGCATGGGATGCCCTTACAACCATCTATGAGGGTAAGAATGAATCCACCATTCTACACCTTCAATCTCAACTTCACAGTTTGAGTATGAAGCATGGAGAGACAGTTGAACTATTTCTTTGCAGAGTAGCTGAGTTGAAGTCAAAGTTGAATTCTTTGGGAGAGACTATAGATGATAAGCTCCTTACTTTAGTAGTAATGAGAGCTTTACCTGATTCATTCAGAATGTTGATAACTTCTCTTCAAGTGTCACAGAGAAAAGTTACCTTTGTTGAGTTGGTCAATATGCTTCAGGAAGAAGAGGCTCACCAACTTCAAAGAGATGAAGCTTCTAATACAACCCTCTATTCCAACAAGAAGGGCTCCAAGAAGAAGGGTAATTTTTAGAAGGGAGGATCCTCTTCCAAGGATAAGGGAAAACAACCTCAACAACCTCCACAGTAGAAGTGCTATTGCAATATTTGTAATAAGGATACCCATGACACCAATCGGTGTTGGTATAAGAATAAGCAACCAAAGAACAAGGGACAAAACAAACCCCAGAACAAAAACAAGCAACCCAAGGTGAATGTTGTTGTTGAAGAATCTGACTCAGATTCTGAGTGGGCACACAAGGTGCTCATGACTACCACAACCTCCAAGTCAAAGGATCCACTGTGGTATATTGATTCTGGCGCCAGTAAGCACATGACTGGCGACAAATCGTGGTTTGCGACATATGAAGCCAAGGAAGGAAAACCCGTCACCATTGTTGATGACAAAACCTACAAGGTTCAGGGTGAGGGTACAGTTTCAGTCAACCTTCCAGATGGCAAGTGTCAGATTGAAAGAGTCCTTTATGTTCCAGGATTGGCGAACAATTTGTTGTCAGTCCCACAAATCCTGGACAAGAAGATGGTTGTTGATTTTCGTGTTGAGGATGGTCAAAAGCATTGCTTTATCACCAAGAGGGGTAAAAACATTGCAACTACTTCATACAAGCATGGCTTGTTCACATTGGATGCTATCTCCACCCCTCATGTTGCCATGATAGTCTCTACAAAGGAGGCAACTTCACTTTGGCACAGGAGATATGGGCATCTCAGTTCTGGATATTTACTTGAACTAAGTAAATATGAGATGGTAAAGGGCCTTCCCTCCCTTTCCTCTACATTGCCAGTGTGCTCTGACTGCTTGGTAGGGAAGCAACATAGAGTACCTTTTGAAAAGAGCTCTACACAAGCAAAGAAACCTCTGGAGTTAATTCACACCGATCTGTGTGGTCCTTTCACCCCAAACAGTTTTGGGGGCAAGAGGTACTTTTAGTTGTTTGTAGATGACTACTCACGAAAGATGTGGGTATTCTTTCTTCATCTAAAATCTGAAGCTTTCAGTTACTTCCAACAATTCAAGCAATTTGTTGAGGAGGATTTAGGGACTTCAATCAGGACCCTCCGCTCAGATCGAGGGGGGAGTTCACCTCTAAAGAATTTTTTGCATATTTGACCGCACATGGGATCAAGAGACAGCTCACTACTACTTATACTCCTCAGCAAAATGGAGTTGTTGAGCGAAGGAACCGTTCCATCATGGAAATGGTTCGTTGTATGCTCACAGGAGCACATCTAGAGCAACGTTTTTGGGTAGAAGCTGTCACCACAGTAGTGTATCTGTTGAATAGGGCACCCACAAAGGCCCTAAAGGGAATAACTCCATAGGAAGCATGGAGTGGTCGAAAACCCTCCATCTCTCATCTACGTGTTTTTGGATGTAAAGATTTTATGCACATACCCAAAGAGAAAAGGAAGAAGCTAGATGAGAAGACCTTGCAATGTGTTCTTCTTGGATATGATGAGCACTCAAAGGGTTATCGATTGATTGATCCCTTGACCAAGAAGATTCATACCAACAGAGATGTTGTTTTTGATGAGGCTTTCACATCACAAAACACATCAGATATATACCTAGATTTTGTGGAATCTAAGGATAAGAAGTCTCCTTCTTCATCACAGAAGGGAGGATCTCCTTCTTCTCCACAGAAAAATATTCCTAAATGGTATAAAAGTACTATCAGAGACTCCAAGATATCCACTCCACCAGATATGACTCTGAATAGACCTCGTACTCGTAGTATGGCTCGTCAAGAGAAAGCTGCAACAGAGACTACTGAGGTTGATGAACTTTATCAATATTTTGAGGAACTTTTTGTTGAACCAGAAGATATGGATGTGGACGATGAAAGGGTGTTTATGTCTTCACTTGATGAGCATGAACCAACAACAGTACAATATGCCCTTGGTAAGCCACAATGGAAGGCTGCTATGGACACAGAGTACAAGTCTCTGAAGAAGAATCAGACATGGAAGCTTGTTGATCTGCCACATGGAAAGAAGCCCATTGGCTGCAAATGGGTGTACAAAGTCAAGTACAAGGTAGATGGAACAATTGATAAGCATAAGGCCCGCCTTGTGGCAAAGGGCTATGCACAAAAGGAAGGCATTGACTACGAGGAAACTTTTGCACCTACTGCTCGGATGACAACCATTCGAGTTCTTTGTGCTATGGCAGCACAATTTGGGTGGAAAGTTCATCAGATGGACGTCAAGAGTGCTTTCCTGAATGGTGATCTTAAAGAAGAGGTCTATATGGCCCAACCTAAAGGATTTCAAGTGGAAGGCCAAGAACAGAAAGTTTGTAAATTGGTCAAATCCTTGTATGGTTTGAAACAAGCTCCCAGAGCTTGGTATATAAATATGGATGATCACCTCATGCAGCATGGATTTAAGAGAAGTCCGGCAGATGCAAACCTCTATTTCAAGAAATAGGGTTCTGAGATAGTGCTACTTGTACTGTATGTGGATGATCTGATCATTACAGGCAGCTCCGAATCTTTGATAGCTGCTGTCAAACAAGACTTGTGCACATATTTTGAGATGATAGATCTCGGGCTTCTCCACTACTGTCTTGGCCTGGAAGTGAACCAGAAGAAGCACCACATCAAGGTGTCTCAGCAAAAATATGCCAAGACATTGTTAGAAAAATACCGTATGACTGATTGCAAACCAATGGCAACTCCGATGGAGTCAGGACTTCAGTTATCACGGTATGATGATTCACCTCAGATAGATGGTACTCTCTATCGACAACTGATCGAGAGTCTCATATATCTGACAAACACTAGGCCAGATATTGTGTTTGTTGTCAACTATCTTTCGAGGTTCATGCAGGAGCCTAAGACCACTCATTGGAAGGCAGCAAAACGTGTTCTTCACTATGTCCGTGGTACTATGGAATATGGCCTAGAATACAAGAAGAATGATCAATTCTTCTTGCAAGGATACACGGACTCCGACTATGTCGGATCATATGATGATCGCAAGTCAACTTCAGGATATATCTTTCATCTTGGATCCGGTCCTGTCTCTTGGCACAACAAGAAGCAACAGGTGGTTGCTATCTCATCTACAGAGGCAGAGTATCATGCCACACGAGAAGCAGTGTGTGAAGCGATATGGTTACGTCGCATCTTGACAAGTATGGGTCATCCATCCAAATCTCCAATTCACTTGTTCTGCGACAACCAAGGTGTTCTCAACCTAGTCAAGAATCCAGTGCATCATGAACGAACCAAGCACATTGATACACAATGTCACTTCATTCGAGATGAGGTTCCAAGGCACCGAATTCAGCTTCAATACATTCCCACCAGTGATCAAGTTGCGGATATTTTCACCAAGGCCCTTGCACGCATCAAGTTTGAGTTCTTTCGCAACTCACTTTGTATTGCAAAATAATGTAATAAGGGGGGATGTTAGCATATAGCATATAGTTTATTACATTATTTTATGTCGTCATTTGTTTAGGTGATATTTTATCATTTGTCGGCCAAGCATTGTCGACCAACAACTTTTAGTAAATATCATGAGAGCATATTGTTGTTAGCACTCATTGTGGGGATATTTGGTTTACAGCTATTTTTAGCCTCACCATTATGTATTTAAGCTTTGGAATATCAATTTAATCTCTAATGTTTACCTCAATAGTTTTTAATTCTTTCGCCAGATGGCAGTTTGGTTAGCCGCATCAAATTTGGTAGGCTAGGGTATCCAAATAGAAAAACAGTAAGCAAACTAGAGAGTGAGTGATGTCTTAACTTTTGGTTCTTTTTATAGTGTCAAATGAAAGTTAAACTTTGATATGTTGTAGGTAAATCAATTACCGCGCGAATATTTTTGTAATGCTTCATTTTTACTTTCGTGAATATCAATTTTAATTTCCTAATAGTTAGTGAAGGCTTTGAAAGCATATTAGAAAATTATTATTATTTAAATTTTAACTTGGGACTATGGGAGCTACAAATAGATTATTAAATATAGAAATAATCATCCCATAACATAGTGAATTAATTGGAATATTTGGCAATTTTTTTTTTAAAAGGAATATAATTTGGTAATTGAACATATTTCATGTGTTATGTATAAGCGATGAAATGATAGACAACTTTTCCAACTGGTTTAAATGTAGGATTATGATAGTAATTTTATTTGGGTTATGTATATTTGTAGTCAATGATTAGATGGCACGTAATCTATATACTATATTTGCTCAAATTTCTTAAGGCTAAAGCTTTATATAAAGTCATGTTATTTATTTTACTTTATCTCTTTACTTATGTATTAATAGCTCTTAAAGAATATTATGGTGAATAATAATTAAAATTTGACAATTTAAAATAGAGTGGTCAACCATGAAGTTTCCATATTGATAAACTAAAACATGAAATTTGAGCACACGCGAACACCAAGAAGGAGATATGCAAGTCTTCCATATATCCGTGCAATAGTGTTATCGAGAAGGATGACACTCACCCAACTCCAATAGCTCGTGGTGGTGACTATTGTGAATCGATGTTAACCATTCTCCAGCCATTGAAAAGGACAAGGGTCCTATGATGTTGAGAGTAAAGGACGACGAAATGGGACGTTGTCCCAAGATAACATACGAGTAGTACGTGAGGATGCTCACGAACTTACTCTGGTTGTGGAATTGCCAACATGACTCAATCTAGGAGAAGATTTGGGGTTGGAAAGTTCAATGGTAGATGGTATGGGCAGCATTACCATCAACCGAAGTTGGGTCTGAGACATCTGGTCCGAAAACCATGTGATGGCGGACCCTGATTAAACCTTAGTTGAAGGTCGATGATCAGGCACTGGAATAGCTACTCTAACCCAAAGCATGAACTATTAAGAAATGTCAGGTCATAAGTCCAATGAAGACTAAATAAGGATTGTGAATCCAAATCCATCATGCTTTGAGTCGGGGAATTAGTGTGTCCACCCTTCTAGGTGTTATGGGCCCTGGAAGGACAACCCCATGCCAAGATCAAGGAAACTCGAGAAAATGAGTAAAGATCTTATAAATGGCAACTTATCACGGGAAGTTGGTCGGTCCCGAGCACTTAAGATACCATCTGCAGTGGTAAAATATCTTGAAGTGTGATCCTCTATGCCAAAGTACTAATACACAGTTGGGTATATCAGCATAAATGTGTAACATTTATGTTTGTTTTTTGCGGAATTCTGACTTTGTGTTTTGACAACCAGGTGAGTAGACATGGGTTGTTATAGTAGGGATGGTGCATGTGTGGACCTTGCAAATATTAATGCCATGAAGGAATGGCCCAAACCCAAAACAATGAAGAGAATATAGAGATTCCTCATATTTACAAGGTCCTACCATATGTTTGTAAAGGAATATGGTAAGATTATCGCATCCCTGATAGCTATGCTCTACAAGGACATGTTTGTGTGGAATAATGAATCAAAATATGTCTTAGTCTAAAATATATTGTGTCACACCCCAGTTTTAGCAATTCTTGGTTTCTCCAAGACTTTTGTGATAAAGAGTGATACATCAAGGGTTGAATTGGGGGTCGTACTTACGTAAAAATGCGAACTCCTTGCATTCATCAGTAAGGCATTATCGAGAGGTAATATGGCCAAATCAACCTATGAAAGAAATATAATGGCCATTACCTTTGCGGCTCTCCATTGGTGACCATATCTAGTAGGGCAAAATTTTATAGTCAAGATAGATTATTACAGCCTAAAATATCTTTTGAAACAATTTTCTTCCCTAAGCAACAAAAATGGGTCACTAAGCTCTTAGGGTTTTACTATGAGATTGTCTACCACAAAGGTAGGGAGAATGTGGCAACAGATGCCCTTTCTAGACTTTCAAAAATACAAGATACTATATGTAGTATCCATCCTCTGAGTTGATTAGCTAGAGGAGTCCAAGTCAAAGAGGCAATGCGGCCCCACACTCGCCAAAATTGTTTTATAATCTCCAAAAAAAAATAGAGGATCATCTTAACTACACATGAAGGGGATACTCTGCTACAAGTAGAGGGTTGTTATTCCATCCACTTTGGAACTCATGTCTCAAATTTTAGTGAAGCTTTATTCTTCACCAATATGACACATTGGCTTCTTGCATACCTATGAACAGGTCAAACATAGTTTTTACTAGCTTGGTTTGAAGACTAATAAGCAATTTGTAGACACTTGTGATAAATGCTAATGTCAAAAATGGAAAACAATTAAAATCTAGGTCTATTTCAACCTTTATCCATTGATTCATTGTGAATAGATATTTCCATAGACTTCATTGAAGTGTTCCCTCTATCGAGTGGAATAGCGGTTATTATGGTGGTAGTAGACAAGTTGAACTAAGTATGCTCACTTTTGCCCCCTAGGTCATCCTTATACTGTAAGGACAGTGGCACATATTTTTATGGACTAGATCTTTCGACTCCATGGGATCCCTCACTCCATAGTCAGTGACCACGATAAGGTGTTCACCAATCACCTTTAGGAAGAGTTCCATCACATTCAAGGGACACAACTAAAACAAAGCACATCTTATCATTTGTAGACTAGTGGTCAGATTGAGGTGGTCAAAAAATGTCTCAAGATTGGCTCTTATCAACAATCCAAGTGGAGCCAATAGCTTCCCTTAGCGGAATGGTGGTACAACCACTAATCTGACTTCGTATGAGGTAGTATACGACCAATCACCTCCAACACTTACCTCTTACCTTCCAAGTAGTTCAAAGGCAATTAATACAATCCTCACCTCGCTTGTCAACAAGAGATCTTAGCTACCTTGAAGTAGAACTTAGCAATCACCCATCTTAGTAACCTTGAAGCAGAACTTAGAAATCACCCATCTTAGCTACCTTGAAGCAGAACTTAGCAATCACCCAAAATCGCATGAAACGATTTGTGAATTAACACAATACCGAGAGGGAATTTAGCAATCACCCAAAATTGCATGAAACAATAGGTGAATTAACACAATACTGAGAGGGAGTTTGCAAAAGGTGACATGGTTTTTTTTTTGTCTTCAACCCTATAAAAAAATACCCCTTAAATAAAATGGGTGACACAAGGTACTCCAATGGGTAGGGAAAGATGCCTACAAATGGAAGCTGCTAATGTCTTCCAAGATCCAACCAACCAGTTTTCCACATGCCTTGCTTAAAGAAGATGGTGGGGAAACATACCCCAATACAGAAAATCCTTCCAGAAGTAGATGAAGATGGATCTATTCTTCTCAAACCAATAGCCATCCTTGATCAATAGACTCAACACCTGAAATCCTTGTACAATCGCAAGGGCTCCAACGAAAACATGCCACATGGAAAACATTGCAAGAACTCCAACAACAGTTTCCCTTTTTAGCTTTGGGGGTGGCTATTACATACCCCAACAATGTAATCCATATTGGCCTATGTTATTTTACCATGTGGCGTATATGAAAAGGCCACATGTCAAATTAGAAATAATAGGAAGGAGGAGAACATTTTCATAGAATGATGCAACTGTCATATAATGTAATTGTCATTAGTATATATAGTCAAGGAATGTTGTCATAGAACAGACAAGAAAATTGCTTATAAGCCTTATAAAATAGACAAGAAAAATGCTTATAAACATTATAAAAAGGAAATGATACAACCTTCACAAAGAAAAAAAATGGAATTTATTAAGTAGGCTACCGATATCAAGATAATTTTTCCTGAATTTTCATATCACTTATTTAATATTTCTATCATTAAAAATGCCATATTAGTCCAACTTTTGTCATTTATCATTTGTACAAAAAAAATCTCAATACATAATCTTTTAGGTAAAATACTCACATTAGGAACTTTTAGGTAAAATACTCGCATCAGCTGAAGAGATTCATTCCATCAGCCCAAGTGACAAGATTCATACATATTGTTAAGTAGGCAACAAATATCAAGATTATTGCTCTTGTTCTGAATTTCTATGTATCACTTTTTTAATTTTTCTATCCTTAGAAATAAGATATTAATCCTACTTTTGTCGTTTATCCTCTGTACAAAATCTCTTGTCTCGATAGATATTAGAACTAGAAACTTTTAGGTAAAATAATCACATCAGCAAAAAAGAGATTCATTCCATCAGCCCAATGGAACTCAAGATGCATAACCCTCTCAAGTCTCGTTAGTCCTTGTATTTACAGTTGAAAACTTCCAGGTAAAATACTCACATCATCATAAGAGATTCACTCCATCGGCCCAATGGAACACAATATGCATAATCCTCTCAAGTTTCATTAGTCTTTGTAATTACAGTTAAAATTATACTTCATACAAAATTCCTTATCTCAATACAACTTAGAACTAAGAAATTTTAGATAAAATACTCACATTAGCGGAAAAAGTTCTTTCCATTAATCCATTGCTACACATGATGCATAACCCTTTCAAGTCACTTCATGATAGCAATTGAATAATGTAGATTAAAGTTCTGTTTCGTAAAAAAAATTTAAAACTAAAAACTTTTTAGCGAAAGAGGTTCATTTCATTAGCCCAATGGTACACAAGATCCATAACCTTCTCAATTCACTTCACGATAGCAGTATCAAGTTATTTTTGGTTCCTTTTATTTTTTAAATGATTATATGGATTAAAAGGGATTCCACCCATTACATGAAATCACAGTTTGTTACATACTGTCCATCACAATCAGGATATTTAAGTTACTTTGTGTTTGTGTTTTTAATTTGTGGAAAACATCCCAAAAGGGATGCCACTTTCGGGTAAGACCCAAGGAGGCAGGGGTATCCATTCCGCCAAAAATGCCTAGGACTCGGACTTGGCCTACCACCTTTGACATACTCAAGGAGCAAACAAACACACAAAACCAATTTAAAAATAAGTAAATAACAACAAAAATAATAAAATAAAATAAAAAAACATGCTCCTTGAGTGTGTCAAAAACAAAAGCACAACCAAACACGCACAATAAGATAAAAGAAACCAAAACACAAACCACATAGAAAAACACAAGAACCACATAACAAAACACAAACAAGAAAAAAACAACAGAACACTACAAAGACATAACCCAAAAAAACATGAAAAATAAACACAACCAAAACCTAAAAAATAAAAATAAAAAACAACCAACAATAGACAATAAACAAAAACAAAAAACATAAAAAACACTCACACATAAAAACACGAAATAACACAAACAAAGAGAAACCCAAGAACAAGAACGAAAAAAAAACACAAGAACAATAACAAAAAACATTAAAAAAAAAAACAAAACAAAACAACAAAAACACATGAACAACAAAAAACAACACAAAGAACACAAAAACAAAACAAAACAAAAGAACCCACCCACCTTAAAAAACTAAACAAAAAAAAACAAAAAAGAAAAAAAAAAAAAAATGAACATAACAATGACCTATCTAGACCAGAAGACTATTAAGGCAAGAATCAACAGAGGAAACAAAATAAAGAGTAGAATGAGCTAGGGAACTAAAAAAAAATGAATGAACCAAAGAGAAGCAAAAAAAAAGCAAGAAGAAACTAGGTACCTTCAGAACTGGAGCCATCCAAAGAAATGATAAAAAGAAGAGCTTCCCTAATTTTTGAAGCCCACCATATAGGAGGGTGGCCATAACAAGTAAGATCACCTTTGTCCAAAGCCCAATTAGCTAAAGCATCAGCACTCTTGTTTTGATCTCTGACCACATGATTGTAATCAACTTTCAAAAATCCCATCTGGATTAATTGAATCTTCTCAATAATTCTTTTTATTCTCCAATCCACCTTATGATTCTTAGGAGTCTTCAAGAGATTAATCATAAGTTGAGAGTCAGACTCAACTAACACCTTTTCCCATCCAACCTTAGTAGCCTCATGAAGGCCTCTGAGGATACCATACCCCTCGATAAGGTTATTGGAAAGAATACCCAAATTCTTAGCAAAAGCAAAAACCAGGGAGCCATCTGAAAGTCTACCAATTCCTCCCACACTGGCTTTTCCAGGGTTCCCTCTAGAGGCTCCATCCGTATTGACTTTTCCAAAATCCTTAGGAGGAGGTTGCCAATTTCTAGTCCTATCCATCTTACTAATACTCACATTCCCTTTAAGTTGGTTGCCCTTAGAATATTTAATCTTCAATCTTTGCATCACTTGATCCCATATTTGGTGGGAGTTTTGGGGGTGATTAAGGAGTTGATGGACTGATTCAACTAAGTTGGCTATGGTCTTTTGCCAAATATAGTGAATATCCTTCCTATCTTGATTAAAAATTTGGTTGTTCCTTTCATTTCAAATATTCCAAAGAAAGGTCCGAGGTGTAGACCAATTGGTTCATCCAAACCCCATAAAGGGGGCGGAGGTCCAAGGTTCAAATCTTGGGCCTCGTCGGACTGAACGCTTTTCCCTTTCCTGGTGCTTTCGGCGACGTAAAAGGTTTAAAATGATTGTGGCATGGTGGTTATAGAGGCATCTTCGCACGAAGATCTGTGTGGCGGCTTCTAGGGCGGACAGTGCGAGAAATACTGTGGCGGCCATAAAAAGCTGGATAGCCTGCCCGGATTCGTGGTGGCTACCGATTCCACCATGTAAATTCAAAATATATATATATATATATATATATATATATATATATATATATATATATATATATATATATATTCCAAAGAAGAATGGTATAACCCATCCAAACTAATTGCCTAATAAAATGATCAACACCCTCTTGATTAGGCCAATCCCTCCAAAGTTGTTCAAAAGTAAAAAAAATGGACCATTGTAAGCCAAGTAAAGTGGCCATTCTCCTCCATAGCTCAGAGGCTAAAGTACACTCAATAAAAATATGGTTGAGATTTTCTACATTCTCTTCACACATTTCACATCTAAAAGGGCTATGAAAACCACGCTTCATAAGTTGCTCACCGGTAAGCACCCTACGATGCAATAAAAGCCAATTAAAGAACCTCACCTTATGCCAGAGCTTTTGAGCCCACAATCGAGAAAATATGTCAAAAGAATGGTTGGGATTATTATGGCATGAGGTCAAATAACCTTGAGCAACTGAATACTCACCCTTAGTAGTGTTGTTCCATCCAAAACAATCTTTTTCATGGGACCAAGAGAGGGATCTCATATGAAGGATGCCTTGGATATCTTGTCTTTGCCCTTCTGGTATTTGAATAGGCCAGTCCTCAATAGGGATCCAATATCTACCAACCTTTGAATTTCCAGTATGGTACCGATAGTAATTAGCCACCTTTATCCAATTAGCTTGGTGAAGCTCCTCCATCCAAGGCCTCCAATCGGGAAACTGAGTTATCAAAGGCTTGTGACCATCCCAAGAATCTGTCCAAAAATTTTCCTGTTGACCATTATGAATGATCCAAAATAAAAATAAAAAATTATCAAATCCTCACCAGTCTTAAGAACTGCTAAAATGGGAGAACCTTTGGTAGGAAGTTGATAGCGAACAAGGTCTTCAGGACTTTTGTTCTTAGCATATTTAGCATGGAGATTATTGGCCCAAAGAGCATTGGGGTTATGCAACATTCTCCAATATAATTTAGCAGCTAAAGCTTTGTTGTTATTAATAGAAGACCGGAATCCTAACCCCCCTTCACTCTTAGGAAGACATAAAGTATCCCATTTCACCAAGGCCCATTTTCTTTTCTCCTTAGTACCACTCCAAAGGAAACGATGACTGATTTGATCCAATTCTCGAAGAACAACCTTTGGGATATTCAAAACGGAAGAAACATAAATAGGAATAGCCACTTGTTGGTCCACTTTCCAATTTTCTTCTTGACTTTGTCCAACAACCAATTCCAATATTTATTTTTTTGCCTTTGAATATTTATGGGAATACCTAAATAAGTGATTGGAAGAAAGGTCTTCTTATATCTTAATTTATCCAAGACTATGGATTCATGTCTAGCAGAGCAGTGAAAGAAAATAACTTTAGATTTGTCTTCATTGATCAATCGCCCAATAGCCTTAGAAAAATAGCTAATGATTTGCTTAATATTAGAAGCTTCCTTAACTGTAGCTTTACCTAAAAGAGTAGAGTCATCCACAAATTGAAGATGAGAGATAGGTCTAGCTCCATGAGCAATGGTAACTCCCTCAAGGGTTTTGTTTTCCCTCTTTTTGGTTATAGTCCTACCCAAGCATTCAACAAGAATGATGAATAAATAAGGGGATAGTGGGTCACCTTGCCTAATACCTCTAGAAGCTAGGAATGACTGAGAAGGCCTGCCATTGATAAGAACTAAGTAGGAAACTGAAGAGATACGTCCCATAATTCAATCCATCCAATCCTTAGAGAAACCAAATTGCCTCAAAACTTTGATAAGGAAGTGCCAATCCACTCTGTCATAAGCTTTGAATAAGTCTAACCGAATGAACATGGAAGGAGAATTTTGCATATCCATGGAATGGATGGCTTCCTGAGCAAGAACTATCTCATCTACTATTTGATGTCCTTCCACATAACCCCCTTGCTGTGGGGAAATAATCTTATGCAAAAGAGGCTTCAACCTTTCTGCCATGATTTTAGTAATGATTTTGAGAAGAACATTACATAAAGCAATAGGTCTAAAATTTGAGATATGATCAACCTCTTGAGCTTTTGGAACAAGAGTAATATAAGTTTTATTGATAACCTTCAAAATTTCTTTGGCTTTCCTGGCTTCTTCCACCACCTCTAATAAATCAACATGAAGAATATCCCAGAATTCTTGGTAGAACTCAATGGGAAAACCATCAGGACCTAGGGTTTTCCCTTTTTGCATTTTAAAAACTACTTGTTGAAGCTCATTGATAGTAATAGAAGCAATCAAAATAGAGTTCTCATCAGAAGTGATAATAGAAGGGATTGCTTGAAGAACATTTTTTTGTAAAGCTGAGTCAAGAGGAGTAGAAGCAAAAATATTGGAAAAGTAATCAACAACAATAGAGTTCATGCCATCCCAAGTATAAACATCTCCAGAATCTGATTTTAAGGAAGAAATAAAGTTGTGAGATCTTCGAGCTAGAAGAGATTTGTGGAAGAAATTTGTGTTTCGATCTCCTTATTTGAGCCATTGAATTCTAGATTTTTGCTTCCATAATATTTCTTCTCCTTTTTCTCATTCCTCTAACTGAGTTGTGAGTTAATTTCATCTGCACTTATCTTCTCTGTGAGGCCATCTAAACAGATTTTCTTATTCAAATTTTCAAGATGAGCAATAACTTCATGTTTTTTTTTATGAACATCCCCAAACTCTTTCCAGTTCCAAGTCTTGATTTTGGATTTAATGTATTGCAGTCTTTTGGCAAAACGGAACATCTTAGTCCCATGCATAGGTTTACCTTCCTTCCACCATTGTTGCACACGAGGTTTGAAGGAAATGTCTCTAAGCCACATTAATTGAAAACGAAAATGAGAGAAACTCACATTGGTTTTCCACTTTTCCACCATGACTGGCCAATGATCCGAACCAGGATTATTAGAAGTCTTCACTTTAGGAATGTGACCATGGATTAAGAAATTTTCAGAGAGCAAAAACCTATCCAATCTCTCCATTATATAAGCTAAGCCTTGCCTTCTGTTAGACCAATTCAAAAGGCCATTATCTGGTTGGATATCCACAAGATGGAGGTTTGCAATATATTCGCTCATGAGGTCAATGCTTTAGTCCAAATTTTTCTTTCCCCCCCTTTTCTCATCCAGAGAGAGGATGGTATTGAAATCTACTCCGATCAAGATCCAAGCTTTAGGAAAATGAGAGATAATATGAGTAATATCCTTCCATTGTCTTCTTTGTTCCTCCAAAGAAGTCGAAGGATAAACATTAATGCAGAGCATAATCTGGTTGGAATGTCTACTTTGAATAGCTATAGCCAACAAACCCCAACTCGCCAACCATATGGTGAATAACTACCTCTTTTGGGTCCCAAAGACAAGCAATGCCACCCGAAGTCCCTTGGGAACCGAGGGAAACCACTTTTCCAGTTGGCCAAATTTTACTGGCAATTGAGTCCATATCCTCCATTGACATCTTTGTTTCTTGAAGGAAAACAAGATGTGGATGATTTATCTGAATCGTTCTTCTAATTTCATTTTGTTTTGAAAGACTCCCTTTGAGTCCTCTAATATTCCAAGTGATGATCTTCATTAATACCAGGGCTAAAAAAGTTGGGAAGGGCATTAATCTTACCTTCCTCTACAAGCTTTTCACCTTCTTTTACCATATGATATTGATTGGTCTTACGACCTGCTTTTTGATTAGAATCCATCTTCAATTTTTTTCCCTCGTTTCTTGACTTATTCCAATTGAATCCGAGATGGCTTCTAACCTTGAAGAATGCTCGTACACAACCAAAATTTTACTAGATGGTTCAACGGAGTCTATATTGGGACCTGCATTATTTGAAGTTTTGACATTTGAAAGATTATTTTTCTTGTGTAAATTTTCTCCTTTTTTTTCGTTGAAAACATTTGATTTGTTGGTTTGTCTCTGAGTTCTTCCCTTCATATTTAAATTGTGTTTCTAAGATTTTAGTTTCCATTATTTCCTCTTCCTCACTTGGGACATCATTTGTGGAAAGGATTTCAAACATACTAGCCAGATGACTTTGATTGATCCTTCATAACTGGTTTTTTCAAAGTGTTCTTCTTCTTAGGTATTTGGAAACCTACTGAGTTTATATCTTCTTTCTTTTGATTAGGAATTTTATTTGGGCAAGCACTAGCCAAATGACCATATTCATGGCAAATTCTACAACGAAAATGAATGTTCTCATAGTCCACTACTTGCTCCCAAGTGTCTTCCCCAAATTGTAATGTGATCTTTTTAGGTAGGGGTTTGTCAAAATCCATTAAAACACAAATCCGAGCATAAATAATATGTTGAAAATTTTGAGTACAATCAGCAGTCATCATAAAAGTTCCTAAAGAGTTTCCAATTGAAGAAAAAATGGTAGGATTCCAAAATTCAATAGGGAGGCCAAAGAGTTTAACCCACACTAGAGCTATAGAAGGCATCTCTTCTTCGGCTTTAAATTTAGTATGTCAGGGCTTCATGAAAAGCCCTGCCCTTTCAAAAAACCAAGGACCCCCTTGAAAAGTTTTCACTCTATCTTCATTATTAGCAAATAAAACAAGAAAATAACCATTTGGATAAATAGAGATTTGTAACTCACCTTTAGTTTTTCAGCTTTTTGTAACCCAGACTTTGAAAGCAGATAGACTCGGACAAAAACCCACGAACCGACAAATTAGTCCTCTTTTTTCCAAATCTTCAATGTCAGTCTGAATGTTACCCATATCAAGATTTGAATATACAGAGCAGATAGACACCAGAAATTCAATTTTCAAACAAAAACAAATAAAAGGGATTGTAATACCTAAACTCCAGTCTAGGAACAAAAAATGTTGATGTATTAATAGACAAAAACAAATGAAACTACACAATTTCAACAGATAACTCTAAAGTAAAACTGGTTGTTTAACGTTGATTAAAAAGGAACATGCATGCTGTTTATGCAATGAATTTTTTCTGTTTCAGATATAGAATTCGAAACAAGATTTTCAATTTCAAGACAAATTAATATCACTAAAAAACTATGTCTATTTTTCAATATTTAAAGAAAAAAGAAATAGCATATGATTCTCTGGAAAAATAACAAATATATAGAGCATTAGATCTGCACATTTTACCATGAGAAAAAAGATCTGCATTTTTTATGTTGCAGAATTCCTACATTTCAAACCTCAAATCGAAATATACTCTTGATTAAATTTCTTTGAATATACAGAGCTTAACAATGGGAGTTGCCATAGAGATTTTTATTTGGCCTTTGCAGTTCTGCTCTGTATATTCAAAGAAATTTAAACAATGGAGGGCTCTCTCATGTGGACAAGCTGAGTATCAAAGAAAAATCATTTACAGAAGGCCCAGTTGAAAGAGAGGATGCTATAGTTGAGTTAAGTAATCTTTTAGTAGTCAAGGACAAGGGGAAGAAGGATTCTATGGCAAACCCCATTGAGGATGAGATGATGAGATAATGGTTTTTTAAAGGAGATTAACTCTCTTAATCCTTAAATTCAATAACCCAGGTGTTGTAGGTGAGTTGGAGAGGAGAGGGCAATCCTCCAAGGGAGGTCCTAGGTTCAAATCTCCACCCTACCAAAAAGCTGAATTGGGTACCCAAAATCCAATTGATAATGTTGGTGCGGGCAAGGCTGGGTGCGACTCCCGCGTGACTTTGACGGTATAGAACCCCTGTTCGTGGTCTCTCAAACCAAGGCAGACCCACATGGGGTTTTTCGCTACAAAAAAAAAAATCCTTAAATTCAATAGTTACTAGCCAGCTTTTTCCAAAGATTAGAAGGTGGAGTGAAAGGAAATGGAGATTGAATTCGTAGTATTCTGACTTTTCTTCCTAAACAAATAACTATACACAGTTTAACTCATAAGACAGGCATTTGATAGCAACAAAAGAAGGCTCAGACCGAGGAATTTCACTTCAAAATGTGTAGTAAAGAAAGACCCCTTGACTCATGTGATGGCAAAGGCCATTACAATTAATTTGGAGCAAACTTTTGGAGAAACCGGGAAGGATGCACTAGATGAACAACCGCAAGGTGGGAGATCAAATTCAGAAAGGTCTAAAGCTGCAAAGGAATTTTTAAGGGAAGAACACAGAAGAAGGTGGATCATCTCCGTCCTCTTCAAACGGTAGAAAATCGTCTGCTTGTAATAAAAAAGATAGTGTAGATGTTGCCCCTTGCACTTAAAATTCTCCAAGGCAACCTAAAGATGACAGTTAAATTAAGAACAAATTGAAAAAAAAAATGGAAGAATTTGAGTATGATGAAAACATGGGTGGGAATTGTAATGAAAATGAATTGCAGCAATCATGATAGAAAAGGTGATGGAGCCCCATCCCCAATCCAGTCACCAGACCCAAAAGGAAAAACTTGGAGTCATAATGTGTGGAGTACAACTGGCAGGGAGAAAATTTATCCAAGGATTTAGAGGTGTCAATTGAAGCAGTTTTCATTAAAGCCGCACAAGTTTCAAAAGGTGAAAGTGGGAAGGGTAGCAGACGAAACGGAGTTGGAAAGGAAAATGGCTAGACTATCCAGGTCGCATGTGTTTGATCGATGGTCATTGAGAGTTGGAACAGAAACACTGCAATTTTTGTTGTTCTTTGGTCATATTTTGTAAATTGGCATTATAATATCTCTATGTAAACAGGTTTTGTGACCCTGTATAAAATTCTCTTTTTTACCATTATCAAGAAAACATGGGTGGGAATGGCAAGAAGAGAGGAAGACTCCCAAAGCTAACCAGAAATATGACAAATGTTAACAAGAAATGGGGTTAAACACCATAAAAATAATGATGATAAAGATAATATCTGGGTATCCAAGATATCAATATGACCTGCCAAAAAAAATAGAGTTCTCAAGCAATTAATAAGCCATCTTTGTTATCAAATGGCATTAGCTCAACTGGTCATATTTCTCAACTTTCAAGGAGGAAGCCCAGGTTCAAATCTTGCCAAATGATACATGAATAATTGTCAAACTGTTGTAATATGTGATACGGATGGCACCCATTTCAATGCCATATAACCAATTAAAAACATAAAAGACTCTCTCTGTCCTGAGCTTGTTTTAATACAGGAGATAAAAATAGGTAGTGAAAGTCTAAGGAGATGTTCAAAAGAAACTGGAAATTATTTATGAATATACTATTTTGGAATGTTAGCATATCTATACAGAGAAAAAGGTTGGAAGATAAATTGGCCAATCAAGGTGTCAATCTTTAGATTAACAAAGTTCAAATACTAGAAGGAAACCACTGGACAAATATTCTCTCAATGAAAATGATATCAAAGAATAGATAGAGGGAATAGAGGGAAAGTTGTAGCCCAAGAAGTAGGAAGAAGAGGAAGAATAGATAGAGGGAAAGTTGTAGCCCAAGAAGTAGGAAGAAGAGGGAATTAGAGAAAATATTCTATAAGAAGGCAAGCAACTATTCATGATATTATGCTTGGATATAGTCTACTTGACCTAATAGCAGATATAATTTTTGGTTTTAATGAGAATGACCCCCTATAGAAGCCGCATACAATTTATTTGAAAAAGAAAAACGGTAAGGAACTCTTACATTGAGGACTTAAAATAGAAAGACACATCTTTTTGATGCTACAAAGCTCTTACGTTTCAGACTTGAACCACACAGATACCCACGTCTATGCTATTGAACCTTGCATTTAGATCAAGTGTTTAAACAGAAAGATACACAGTATTTAATCTATGAAATTTCATTGCATTTCAGATTAAGTACAAAGATAGGAAACAGAAAGATACACAGTATTTAATCTATGAAATTTCATTGCATTTCAGATTAAGTACAAAGATAGGAAGATACGTGTTCTTTATGCTATGATATGTTTCATATTTCGTATAAAGAAAGAGTTAATTAGGAAGTTTCCCTCCATATTATGTGGAATCATTGCATTTCAGATGAAAAGGAAAATATGAAGATCCGTACTTTGAACCTTCTTTGCATTTCATGTAAAGTTAAGATAAGAAGATACACACTGAAAACTGCAATAACCTTCTTGTTGTTTAAGATGAAGAGGCAAGCAGGCAGATCCGCAAGAAATTAGGATATGACACTCATTGCATTTCAGAGAAAAAATAAAATAGTAATTTATACTTTATATGCTATTAAGTTCTTCCTTTTTAAGAAAAAAGCGCATAAATAGGAAAGATAAACATTATATCTATGCTATGAAATGCTTGCTTTCTAAATAAAAGGGAAAATTGAAAGATTGACACTCTTTATGCTCTAGAATTCTTGACTCAGATTATACATTAAATTATGAAGATTAAAACACTATATATGCTATAGTACTCCTAAATTTCAAATTTAAACACCCTTTATGCTCTAGAATTATTGATGCTATGGTACTCCTAAAATTCAAATTTAAACACCCTTTATGCTCTAGAATTATTGATGCTATGGTACTCTTAAATTTCAAATTTAATAAAAAAAAACCCTAAGGAAAGAAAGGAAAGAGGACGATACACACTCCTGCTATGACGTTCTTGTATTTCAAACTAAAGTTTTAAAACAGGAAGATGCAAGCACTGAAAGCTACAAAGACCTTGCATTTCAGAAAAAGAGTGAAAATAAAGAGGCTACAAAAATATTTGCACGATGCTAAACGGAAAGATCCAGAAGAAAGGCTAGTGTTTCAAATTTAAACTTAAAATAGGACGCTGGCCATGTCCGCCTCTCTTTCTCCCGTGATCTTTTACCATGTGGTGTATATGAAAAGGTTAAAAATAAAAACATTGTCATAGAATGATATAAATACTATATGTAATTGTCTTTAGTATATGTAGTCAAGGAATATTGGAAAAATGCTTGTAAACCTTATAAAAAGGCTAGGATGCAACCTTCACAAAGAAAAAATTTGGAATTTATTACGTAGGCATGCGATATCAATATACTTTTTCCTGAACTTTTATATATCACTTATTTAATTTTTCTATCATTAAAAATGACATATTAGTCCTACATTTGTCATTTGTCATTTATCATTTGTACAAAACTCGTCCCAATACATATTACAACTAGGAACTTTTAGGTAAATACGTGAGTGAAATACTCGCATCAGCAGAAGGGATTCATTCCATCAGCATCCCAAGTGACAAAAGATTCATACATGCTATCAAGTAGCAACAAATATCAAGATTATTGCTCCTAGTTTTGTCGTTTATCCTTTGTACAAAATTTCTTTGTCTTGATAGATATTCGAACTAGAAACTCACATCAGCAAAAGAGAGATTCATTCCCTCAGTCCAATGGCACAAGATGCATAACGCTCTCAAGTCTTATTAGTCCTTGTATTTACAGTAAAATACTCACACATCAACAGAAGAGATTCACTCCTTCGGCCCAATGGAACACAAGATGCATAACCCTCTCAACTCTTATTAATCTTTGTATTTACAATTAAAACTAGCTTAGATATAAAAGGATATCATCCCTCTCAAGTCTAAGTCTTATTAATCTTTGTATTTACAATTAAAACTATGCTTAGATATAAAATGATATATATCTAAAAACGTGGAGAGTTATCAATCTCGAGGAGAGTTATTAATCTCGAGGCGCTTATCTCATTTCTTGGGGTGTGATCTTCAAGATAAGCGTTCAGATATAAAAGGATATATATCTAAAAACGCCGAGAGTTATCAATCTCGAGGAGCCTATCTCATTTCTTGGGGGTGTGATCTTCAAGATAAGCACCTCGGGATTGATAACTCTCGCGTTTTTAGATATATATCCTTTTATATCTGAGCGCTTATCTTGAAGATCACACCCCAAGAAATGAGATAAGCGCCTCGAGATTAATAACTCTCCTCGAGATTGATAACTCTCCACGTTTTTAGATATATATCATTTTATATCTAAGCATAGTTTTAATTGTAAATACAAAGATTAATAAGACTTAGACTTGAGAGGGATGATATCCTTTTATATCTAAGCTAGTTTTAATTGTAAATACAAAGATTAATAAGAGTTGAGAGGGTTATGCATCTTGTGTTCCATTGGGCCGAAGGAGTCAATCTCAAGTCTTATTAGTCCTTGTATTTACAGTAAAATACTCACACATCAACAGAAGAGATTAATCTTATATTAATAATACTATAGTCCAACTTATAATACTAATATTAATATTATAATAATACTATAGTTATTATACATTCCGATAAATCAATAAAACCCTAGAAATTAATACTTTATATTAATACTATAATATATATAATATTATAATACCCAGGTGTTGTAGGTGAGTTGGAGAGGAGTGGGCAATCTTCCAAGGGAGGTCCCAGGTTCGAATCTCCACCCTACCAAAAAGTTGAATTGGGTACCCAAAATCCAATTGATAATGTTGGTGCAGGCAGGGCTGGGTGCAACTCCCGGATAACTTTGACGGTATAGAACCCCTGTTCGTGGTCTCTCAGACCAAGGCGGCCCCGCAAGGGGTTTTTCGCTTAAAGAAGAAAAATATATATATAATATTATAATATATAATATATACATTTCGATAAATCAATGTCAGCTTTTGTTAATGTCGGCTTTTTTTTTAATAAAAAAAAATTGTTTATGGCGTGACATGTATGACCTCTTTGCCTCCCACCCTTATCTGCCATTGTGGGAAGAGCTTTAGGTAAAATGCTGATGTAAAATACTCACATCAGCAGAACAGGTTCTTTCCATTAACCCATTGCTACATAAGATGCATAACCCCCTCAAGTCACTTCATCCCTTCATGATAGCAGTTGAATAATGTAAATTGAAGTTCTTTTTGTTTCGTACAAATTTTTTTGTCTCAAAACAATTTAAAACTAAAAACTTCTTAGCAAAAGAGGTTCATGCCCCTCAAGTCACTTCATGATAGCAGTTGAATAATGTAAATTAAAGTTCTTTTTGTTTCGTACAAAAAAAAATTTGTCTCAATACAATTTAAAACTAAAAACTTTTTAGCGAAAGAGGTTCATGCCATTAGCCCAATAGTACATAAGATGAATAGCCCTCTCAAGTCACTTCACGATAGCAGTCGAATAATGTAGATTAAAGTTTTTTTTTTTAAGTTTTTTTTGGTTCTTTTATAAATGTTTATATGGATTAAAAGGGACTCCACCCATTACATGACTTTATCACAGTTTGTCACAAACTGTCCATCACAATCATATATAGATTAAAAGGGATTCCACCCATTACATGACTTTATTACAGTTTGTTACAAACTGTCCATCACAATCAGGATATTGAACTTACGTTGCATTTGTACGATTGCATCTCATTTATAAAATTACTGTAGGTTGAACATGCTAAGAGTCTTCAAATTATTTTAGAGATCTCATCTTTTCAACAAGCTGTTTAAAACTTTAAAGTATATGAAGTTTTTAAACCACCCAAAAAATGTTACAAGATTAGTGTGCTACTACCTCCCTAGTTATACTTCCACATGGAAAAACATCATATGACTAGTCACAGAAAAAAATATTCTGAACATAAACATTCCCGTTAAAATTAAACAAGATAACAAACACAGATGCATTATGGTGGCACCTAAGTTATAGTGGAAGGAAACACAAAGCTTGAGAAGAGAAGTACAATACAACCCTCCAATGAAGACAAATGCATTATTGGCAACCAAATTGCCAAAAATGACCACCCCTGAAGAGAATACACAGTTTTCAGCCTTGCTTATGGTTGAGGCAACAACAATTCTTCTCCCCAACATCATCTGCAATGCAGGCAGTCACAATCTTCCCATCCGCAAACCATTTTGGCCTGTTCTCGATCAATTCATTCACAAAGTGGTCTATCTTCTCAATGGTTACATTCGGCATCACAACAACATGGGCAATATTTCCCTGGCAGGCAAGTTGCCATTTGCGCACAAAAGTCTCATCTTGTGGCCTTTCAAACACAACAGTGCTACTCAACTCATTTAGCATTGCACTAATCCCAGCAGACCATAATCCATCCCTCAAGTAATGTGCATTCCTCAGGCATTTTTGAACTTCTTTCTGGAAGCCCCGGTAACCTTTGCGATTCAAGGTGTACCAGAGAAATATGGGAGCATGCCCATTGCGACTACCCATAATCGTCGCATCTACAGAAGCAAGATATTCCACATTTCTTGAAAGGGCATTTATGTGTTCAATCCTTGTTATTTGAACACCACACGGCATAGGACATCCTACAAACTTATGTCCAGAGACACTGACACTTCCTATTGGCTTCTTAAAAGTAACTTTTGGTGCCTGTAAGAGAAATGAACAAAGAATCAACATGAAAGCATTACCTTTAGAAATGTAACTAAATATAATACAAAATCTCTAAGCTATAATGCCTAAACTTGAACTTCATTGAAAAATGCACCATAATTGGGGTCTTACCCGCTTAACAAAAGGCATCATTAGCCCAAAGAGAGCCCCATCACAATGGATGTAAAATCGGTCCTGAGTAAACCCAGTTTCTTCAAGTGTTTTGATTACCTTATCCAAGTCATCAACAGCACCCTTAACCGTGGTTCCTGACATATATCAAGATACAGTTCAAAAAGTAAAGCACAAACTAGTTTTGAGAAAATCTGCCTCACAAACTGCAAACTAAAATGTCAAGGTGTACCAGCAATAAGCTTTGGAAAGATGCAAACCTTACACAAAATATACCATTCGCAAATTAGGCTTACATGATTATAACTTATAATGGCATTCATAGACACTGTTCTCTTGAGATAAAACACATGATTGAACCTACCAATATTGACGTTGACAATTGCAGGCTTTTCCTTGTTTTGAAGTAGCTTTCTTTTGAAATCGTTGCAGTCAATCTCACCAGAGGTTTGAGTGTCCACCTTTACCAATTCCATCCTATACATCCGTGCCGCTTTGAAAATTGAATAATGAGTCTCCCGGGATGCATACAAAATGCCATCTGGAAGAACCTCCCTCCTGCAAAAGAATAACAGCAGGAGATAAGTTGGTTATATAAGGCATAAATAGAGTGAATTAATAAATTTCCTCCTAAGTAAATTCAAGAAGGTACAAACCCGACTAGAATGCCATGTAAATTCCCTTCTGTGCCACAATTTGTAATGTATCCCCAGTACTCATGTTTCTCTAATTCCCAGAGACGGGCAAACCAGTTGAGAACCCCAACCTCAAACTGCCTAGAATGCACTCCATAGTTGCTTTCAATAAATGGGTCACCAAGATTGTTGATAGAGAAGTGTTGCAGTTGTGACAATGCACCATAGTCAAAATCCAAATTGTAAGGGTAACCTGCAATATAGAGGATCTATAACTGCTCACATATAGAGAAGGCAAAACCTTTCACAGAATAAAATGATAAATAACAATAAATTGGGTATCAAGAGTCAACTCTCAAGGTATTGATATACCAAAACATTTTATGAAAGAAAAAAGAAAAAAGGCGATTGGCATTTGGATTTTATGTTTTAGTCCACAGTCAAAACAGCAGACGGCACAATATCATCAACTGAACTAGGACAGCTCTAGCAGGTTAAACAAGACGTGGTTGCTGTGGAGATATTTTACCAGATGCCATCAGATAACCAAATGATTAGTAACAAGTAGTAGTAAATATACCAGAAGCATTAGACCTATCACATGGCATTTACTTGACTACCAAAGTTCAGAGAGATTTATTTCTAGATAGAAGGGATGAAATGTGGTCATTCAATCTTTTCTTGCAAGACCAGCCTCCTACTATTATTCATCGGAAATAGATATAGTTCATGTTTCTAACTTTATACATAATATAAATAACTGCCAAATCCAAGCAGTTGCAGAACAATGGTAAATGAAATGTACTCATACAAGTTAAACCCCAGTTCAAATCCCTGCATTGTGTCAAAAAATCTCATGCTAATGCCACCTGTTTTAATTTAATACATCCTATTTACAATAGGACATGACCTAGAGGGACGCAGAGAAATTGTCATGGTGATGAGTTGGACTTGTCCCTCTTGTGCATGCTTTCCCATGTTAGAGCAGTTGTGTTAATGGAGGCCCACGAAGAAGGTTAGATGTAAGTATTTTAAAGCCCCTCACATCCTGAAAGCCTGAAGGTATTCTATGCTTGATAATGAATTTCCTCAGAAAATAATTTTAATATAAATTCCAAATCCAAATCCTGCAACCTAACTCAAGGATAATCTTTACATTAAAAACACTTAGTAAATACAAAGGAAATCATCTTACCTTTTCTTGTTGTGTAGTACAAAATATAAACCAGAAAACCGGCAAGAAGTTTTAAACATGTTCTCTCTTGAATATTTCTAGAAGAGATTCAAGCCTCATTCTTTTTCATATTTTGCAAGTTTACCATTATACAATATGCCTTGAAAAATATCAAAACCTGATTTACCCTACTATTATGACTTATCACTGGGATCACTTAATTCTAATTTTAATCCACTAAGGACTAGAAATGGCCAATGTTAAGAAGTTATTGCAATTGTGCACATCAAAATATTGAGCAGCATTTTTTACTGTGAATGACATAATGGCCTGGTCAAGGAAAACAAAAATAATAGTTTGACAGGAAATTTCCAATTGCAGGACCATATTATAATATAACATATAAGAAATATACCATAGAATCATAATTAGAACATTCTCAATCAGCTTGATTCTACCGCTTCAACTTATCCCTAGGATCTAACTGCTGAGGAGTAGCTCCTACTTTGCACATTGTAGAGGCCTTCCCAAGGAAAACATAAATAATGCAGCTTTGACACCAGAAATTCAATTTTCAGACAAAAACAAATAAAAGGGATTTGTAATACCTAAACTGCAGTCTAGGAACAAAAAATGTTAATGTATTAATAGACAAAAACAAATGAAACTACACAATTTCAACAGATAGCTCTAAAGTAAAACTAATTGTTTAACATTGATTAAAAAGGAACATACATGTTGTTTATGCAATGAAGTTTTTCTGTTTCAGATATAGAATTCGAAACAAGATTTTCAATTTCAAGACAAATTAATATCACTACAAAAAGAAACATGAATGCAGGAAACTTCTAATGCCTATTTTCATTATTTAAAGAAAAAAAAATCTCTAACAAGAAAAAAGGAAATAGCAGATGATTCTCTGAAAAAATACCAAATATGTAGAGCATTAGATCTGTCTGCACATTTTACCATGAGAAAAAGAAGATCTGCATTTTTTATGTTGCAGAATTCCTACATGTCAAACCTCAAATCAAAATATACTCTTTATGTTACGAATCACTTGCATTTGAGACCTAAAACAGGAATATACATCATTTTAATGCTAAGTAACTCTTGTAAGCACTAGCAAGAAGCAAGGAGTCATGGCTCACATTTGGCCTTTGCAGTTCTGCTCTTGATATTCAGAGAAATTTGAACAATGGAGGGCTCTCATGTGGACAAGCTGAGTATCAAAGAGAAATAATTTACAGAAGGCCCAGTTGGAAGAGAGGATGTCATAGTTGAGGTAAGTAATCTTTTAGTAGTCAAGGACAAGGGGAAGAAGGAATCTATGGCAAACCCCATTTAGGATGAGATGATCGAGATAATGGTTTTTAAAAGTAGATAGTTAATCCGCAAATTCAATAGTTACTAGCCAGTTTTTTTCAAAGATTAGAAAGTGGAGTGAAAGGAAATGGAGATTGAATTCGTAGTATTCTGACTTTTCTTCCTAAACAAATATCTATACACAGTTTAACTCATAAGACAGGCATTAGATAGCAACAAATGAAGGCTCAGACCGAGGAATTTTCACTCCAAAATGTGTAGTAAAGAAAGACGCCTTGACTCATGTGATGGCAAAGGCCATTACAATTAATTTGGAGCAAACTTTTGGAGAAACCAGGAAGGACGCACTAGATGAACAACCGCAATGTGGGAGATCAAATTCAGAAAGGTCTGAAGCTGCAAAGGAATTTTTAAGGGAAGAACACAGAAGAAGATGGATCATCTCCCTCCTCTTCAAACGGTAGAAAATCGTCTGCTTGTAATAAAAAAGATAGTGTAGATGTTGCCCCTTGCACTTAAAATTCTCCAGGACAACCTAAAGATGACAGTTAAATCAAGAACAAATTGAAAAAAAAAATGAAAGAATTTGAGTATGATGAAAACATGGGTGGGAATTGTAATGAAAATAAATTGCAGCAATCATGATAGAAAAGGTGATGGAGCCCCGTCCCCGATCCAGTCACCAGACCCAAAAAGAAAAACTTGGAGTCATAATGTGTAGAATACAACTGGCAGGCAGAAAATTTATCCAAGGATTCAGGTGTTAATTGAAGCAGTTTTCATTAAAGCCGCACAAGTTTCAAAGGTGAAAGTAGGAAAGGTAGCACACGAAACAGAGTCTGAAAGGAAAATGACTAGACTATCCAGGTCGCAGATTGTGTTTGATCAATGGTCATTGAGAGTTGGAACAGGAACACTGCAATTTTGTTGTTCTTTGGTCATATGTTGTAAATTGGCATTATAATTTCTCACTCTGTGTAAACAGGTTATGGGACCCTGTATAAAAATTTTCTTTTTTACCATTATCAAAAAAACATGGGTGAGAATGGCACGAATAGAGGAAGACCCCCAAAGCTAACAAGAAATATGACAAATGTTTACAAGGAATGCGGTTAAACACCATAAAAATAATGATGATAAAGACAATATCTGGGTATCCAAGATATAAATATGACCTGCCAAAAAAAGTGGAGTTCTCAAGCAATTAATAAGCCATCTTTGTTATCAAATGGCATTATCCAAGATATAAATATGACCTGCCAAAAAAAAGTGGAGTTCCCAAGCAATTAATAGGCCATCTTTGTTATCAAATGGCATTAGCTCAACCGGTCATATTTTTCAACTTTCAAGAAGGAAACCCAGGTTCAAATCTTACCAAATGATACATGAATAATTGCCAAACTGTTGTAATACGTAATACCGATGGCGCCCATTTCAATGCCATATAACCAATTAAAAACAAAAAAGACTATCTCTGTCCTGAGCTTGTTTTAATACAAGAGATAAAAATAGGTAGTGGAAGCATAAGGAGACGTTCAAAAGAAACTGGAACTTATTGATGAATGTACTATTTTGGAAATGTTAGTATATCTATACAGAAAGAAAAAGGGTGGAAGATAAATTGGCCAATCAAGGTGTCAACCTTTAGATTAAGAAAAATCAAATACTAGAAGGTAACAACTGCACAAATATTCTCTCTCAATGAAAATGAATCAAAGAATAGATAGAGGGAATAGAGGGAAAGTTGTAAGCCCAATAAGTAGGAAGAAGAGGGAATTAGAGAAAATATTCTATAAGAAGGCAAGCAACTATTCATGAAATTATGCTTGGATATGGTCTACTTGACCTAATAGCAGATATAAATTTTGGTTTTAATGAGAATGGCCCCCTATAGAAGCCACATACAATTTATTTGAAAAAGAGAAACGGTAAGAGGTAAGGAACTCTTACATTGAGGACTTAAAATAGGAAGATACATCATTTTGATGCTGCAAAGCTCTTACATTTCAGATTTGAACCACACAGATACCCACGTCTATGCTATTCAACCTTGCATTTTAAATCAAGAGTTTAAACAGAAAGATACACAGTATTCAATCTATGAAATTTCATTGCATTTCAGATTAAGTACAACGATAGGAAGATATGTGTTCTTATGCTATGAAATATTTCATATTTCATATAAAGAAAGAGTTAATTAGGAAGTTTCACTCAATATTATGTGGAATCATTGCATTTCAGATGAAAAGGAAAAGATGAAAATCCGTACTTCTATTGTGTGAACCTTCTTTGCATTTCATGTAAAGTTAAGATAAGAAGATACACACTGAAAACTGCAATAATCTTCTTGCTGTTTAAGATGAAGAGCCAAGCAGGAATATCCGCAACAAATTAGGATATGAAACTCATTGCATTTCAGAAAAAAATTAATATAGTAATTTATACTTTATATGCTATTAAGTTCTTCCATTTTAAGAAAAAGCACATGAATAGAAAGGATAAACATTATATCTATGCTATGAAATGCTTGCTTTCTAAATAAAAGGGAAAATTGAAAGATTGACACTCTTTATGCTCTAGAATTCTTGACTTTCAGATTATACATTAAATTATGAAGATTAAAACACTATATATGTGCTATGGTACTCTTAAATTTCAAATTTAAAGACTCTTTATGCTCTAAAATTTTTTATGCTATGGTACTCTTAAATTTCAAATTTAAACACTCTTTATGCTCTAGAATTTTTGATGCTATGGTACTCTTAAATTTCAAATTTAATAAGAAAATACCCTAAATAAATAAGGGAAAAAAAACGAACGAAAAGAAAGAGGAAGATACACACTCCTGCTATGACGTTCTTGTATTTCAAACTAAAATGTTAAAACAGGAAGATGCACATACTGAAAGCTACAAAAACCTTGCATTTCAGAAAAGGAGTGAAAATATAGAGGCTACAAAAACCTTTGCACAATGCTAAACGGGAAGATCCACAAGAAATGCTTGTGTTTTAAATTGAAACTTAAAATAGGAAGATAAACACTCTCTATATGCTGAGATTCATAAATTTCGAATAAAAAACTAAAATATGAATATAAACCTATCTAGACATCTTACAACCTACAAATTTGCATTTCAGAAAAATGAGTGAAAATATAGAGGCTACGAAATCTTTGCACAATGCTGAACGAGAATATCCACACGAAATGCTTGTATTTCAGATAGAAACATAAAATAGGAAGATAAATACACTGCATATGCCATGGCATTTTTAAATCAAATAAAAAACTAAGATAGGAATACAAAGGCATCTTATAATCTGCGAAAGTCTAGGATTTCGCACGAAAACTTTAAAATGCAAGATCCAGAGTCTTTACTCTATGAAATCCTTGCATTTGAGATCAAGATTATAAAATAAAAAGATAAACGCTCTGAATATGCTATGGCATTAATATATTTCAAATATAAGAGCTAAAATACGTCTTATATGATGACGAAACGCTTGCATTTCACATAAGAACTTTAAAATGCAAGATCCAGAATCTTCGCTCTATGAAATCCTTGCATTTCAGATAAATGTTTTAAAATAAAAATACCTACCTAAATGATGTTTGGTTCTCTCCATAAGACTCCGCCTGTACTTGGCCAAGACGCTGGCCATGTAGGCCTCCCTTTCTCCAGTGATCTCATCGTCGGCCTCCGGCTCCGTGATATCCAGACAAGTGGAACGCGAATTCCTCCCCAGCACGATTTTCTTCTCCACTCTTTTGTTATTTCCGCTCTGGCAGATGCTCTGCTCGACGATTGCCTCCTCGACATTGTCAACCTCGGGCGCCAAAGGTGCGCAAATCTCCGCTGGATCAAACTCCTCGGGCAGGGGCTCGGGTTCGACCCCGCGACCTTCCAAGGCCTTAGGGTTTCCGTTCTCAGCAACTTGCACAGTGCAAACCATGGTTGTACGTCTACGAATGCTAGTTATTACTACTGGTGTAACGGATCCGGCGAATATGCTTTCCCCGGTTGCTGAGTTCGGGTCCCCGTAAGCCTGAGAATATGCTAGAGCACTAGCTGAATATGCTGTGCTTGCTTGATTTTAGTTCTCCTCAGCTTCACTGCACCGACTTTATTCTGTAGCAACCGCCTGGTTTACGGGCTGTTATGGACTTTAATTAATGAAATGCCACATAATTTGGTTCGAAACCAGGTATTTGACCGGGTCGCGGGGAAATACGTGGAAGGGAGAGCGCAAGTGTCCTTTATGACGAAATGTCGGAGAAAATGTATCCAATTTTTGCCGACGTGTCCCTTTTAATGTCGGAGAAAATGTATCGAAGTTTTGCCGACGTGTCCCTTTTAATGTGGAGGCGTGTATGATACGCGTGTTTTACTTGCTGCTAGGAGGAATTCGCCGAACGCTCGTGAAGGAGATGCGGGAATTTTTTGGTAAAATAAAAGGAATATGATATTGTACTACCTGGTAAAGCGGACCCAAATCTACATTCTACCGTGACATAAACTTTATAAAATTTAATTTAATTTAAGTTAATCATTTAATTTAATTTAATTTAACCGTTAAACAGAACTATAAAAAAATGGTCAAAAGAGCACCCTTCATAAAATTTGATTAAGCTTTATAAAATTGATTTTTTTATGGGATGGTGAAAATATCTTAGGGTTTGCCTTTTGTAGGATAAGCTTGGTCTTGGTCTTGTTGGAGGAAAGTGAGTTTGGTTTCGTTGATTTATTATTGGTCTCGTTGGAGGGAAGTGAGTTTGGTTTGGTTGATTTATTATTTGAATATTTGTGATGCGAAAGGAGATTAAAAAAAATTATTGTGGCTTCTCTAAATAATGATATACTGGGATGAGATGCTATTACTTACTATCAAAAAGCAATGATATACTCGGATAAGATGCTAGTACTTACTACCAAAAAGCAAAAAGCAGTTCTATAGTATACTCGGGTGAAATGCTATTACTTACCACCGAAAGCAGTAAACTGCTTTCCAACCAATTTCTATGTATAAAAATATATATATAAGGGATGGTGATTTTTATGATAGAATCCTATTTCGATTTTGCAAGGACCAAAAGAGAATACATCAAGTTGTCCAATAAATTGTACGTTCTTGGACATGATTGCACTCCACGCTTTTAATATGGGTCCAATGATATTGCATGGGAGTTTCCCACAACTTGGACTATTATTTGCTTCAAGTAAACTCCAATTCCTATGGCATTGTCTTATTAGTCCTTGTTGCATGGACCATAATGTACTATAGGGACTGAGTAGGTTTGTTCAAGTATTTTAAGATTTATTTTTAAAATTGGTTAGTAAAAAATTATTTTTTTTAAAGAAAAGTTTGATTATTAATTTATTAACGAGAATATTATAATTTTTTTAATATAAGAGAGTTGGTTATAATCATATTATTTGTAGTGACTGATAATTACAGGATTTAAATTATAGGGGTTGCTCCCACCAAACTTATTCTATTTGTTATTGTTGATCCGATATGAAGAGGACCATTAGTCGCTTAGGATTCATACTATCACCGTCGGTCGACACGGATTCAAAGGATTTAGATCAGACTGCTACCTTTGCAAATAAGTTACTCCCGAGGTTTGAACCTAGGTGTCCGAAATATTATAATATTATGATGTTAACATTGTCCACCAAGCTAAAAAATAAAAAATGAGGTGGATAAGGAATAAAGCATTCATAATTATATATATATATATAAGAATAGAAGCTAATAGCAACAAAAAGACTATAGATATATCTTGTTGCAATACACCAGATATCAACACTCATCTGTGGGAGATCTTGTTATAAGGAAAAATTTTGGGTGTGTTTTTGTGATATCTTCTAAAGTCTTCAAAGAATAAATAGAAGTAATCAAAACCTGAACTTGTTCATCATTGTTAACTACCTTCTTTTTAGTTTCCTATTGGACCTTCTGAAAATCTTGAACCATATGAGAAAGTTGATGAAATTCGTCAATAACATCTCTTAGTGTGCTAGAAGTACGTAGACGGGGGAATGAATGCATCCCACATGTAACAAAAGATCAAAGGTCAAGTTTGCTAAAACTATATCCCGTGGAGGAGCAAATCCAGTAACACCTTTTTGCATTAACACTTCCAAATGTACTTGAGAAGGATGAGTCTACAAACATCCCAAAGTTTGGGGCACTAATCCAAATAAGAAAAACCAAACAAAGAAAGCTTTCAAGATCTAGTAAAAGAGGAAAAAAGAAAAGTGTAGAAGACATTCCAAAAATTGTTTATAAGGTTTAAAATATTTTGGTCTAGTGAAGGATATCATAGTGGTATGTTTTTGAGTTTTCATTTAAGAGACTCAAGTTCAAACTCCAATACGAGGGGATCGAGACCCCTCATAAAAGTCAATGTTTTTAACTCAAAAATTTTATCCAATGGTATTAGCTCAACTTATTAGATTACTTGACTTTGAAGGAAGAGAGCCAAGTTTGAATCTTGCCAAAGGATACATGTTTAAAGTAGCCAACTTGTTGTAATACCACTATGTGGTAATGATGTAATAGGGATGGGCCCATTTCAATCCTTTTTTTATACAAATAATAATAAGGTTTAAAATTTGGAAAAAAATATTGAGGTTAGTGTGAGAAACCCTATGACCAACGCTCAGGGTTGGGTATCCCCATCACAACCATGACCTCTGATAAGGGTGAGAGCTAAGCTTATCAATAGAGATCAAACACACATCAATACACCTACCCACCCCCTCACACATAAATTAAATGGGTAGTGTGATAAACGCCTATGACCAAAGCATAGGGTTAAGCAGTCTCCTCCCAGCAATGACCCCTTGTAAATCCAAGAGCTATGCTTATCAATAGGGAATTAACACAAAACCAAACACCATGGTTTGAACCTTTGACCTCTCAAATAAAAGCCAAACCCCAAATTGTTGCGTTGTCCCCACAAAGACCAAAAACTTTTATAGGTTAGAAAGAAACCTCCAAAGCCACTCTTAGGTGGTCGATAGTGCCATCCCATCTAGGTATACCACTATTTAGAGGGAAGCCACAAGAGATTTTTTGTGTCCCCCTTTGCATTGTAGAGGTTCAAACCATGGACCTCTTATTCAACGGGGCCAGGCTCACCTTCTCCACTTGCGATACAAAGGTATATAAACTTTTAGGTTAGGAAGAAACCTCTAGAGACACTCTTAGGTGGCCATCAATGCCATCTCATCTAAGTATACCACTAACTAGAGGGAAGCCACAAGAGATTTTTTGTGTCCCCCTTCATATTGCAGTATTTTGAACCATAGACCTCCTGTTCAACGGGGCTAAGCTCGCATTCTCTACTTGTGCTACAAAGGTAGGCAAATTTATTTGGATAGTGTGATAAATCCCTAAAATTTTAGGTTAGAAAGAAATCTTGAGAGCTACTCTTAGGTGGCTGGTAATGCCATCCCATTTGGGTATACCACTATCTAGAGGGAAGCCACAAGAGATTTTTTGTGTCCTCCTTCGCATCATAGAGGTTTGAACTGTGGACCTCCCATTCAACGGGGCTAGGCTCGCCTTCTCCACTTGCACTACAAAGGTGAACAAAAACTCTTGGGTAGAGAGACCTCTAAAGCTGCTCTTATATGGCCAACAATGTTGTCCCATCCAGGTATACCACTATCTAGAGGGAAGCCACAAGAGTTTTTTTATGTGTCCACAAAGACAGTACAGTGGATTATAAATTATTTTTTATTTTTAAGAACTTTTTTTGTGGAAAACATCCCAGAAGGGATGCCACTTTTGGGTAAGACCCAAGGAGGCAGGTCTAGGCAAATGAAATTAAATAAACAGTGGAGACCAGTACAGAAGGATATTGGAGGAAATATCAATTCTTTTTAGGCTTTAGCCTATGAAGAAAAAACATATCAAAGCTTAGAGTACGAACATTCTTGATGAACCTAAGGCATATGTCTCATCATATTTTGAACTCTCTTGAAGTACCATGCATCATTCAGGAGAATAAAATTGGTAGATAAAATGCAGTGTTAGATGTTAATGTCTCTACTATTAATAAGGAAATACTAGAAAATGAGCAAGACAAGTCAAAAGCTTTTGTAGTATAGCCAAGAGAGGATAACTCAAATGAAAAAGGAAGTTGTGAAAAAATATTGAGGAATAGAATAATAAGACCTACTCATAATATAGGCAAGGCAAAAAGAAGAAAACTCTCAAATTATCAAGTGAGATCCAAGGAAGCAAGAGCAAACATAGAGAGAGGAACTCAAACTAAGTTGGATGAACTTGTCTTTACCAAACAACAAAATGATATTGGTAATTCACATGGAAGGCTAGTAGCCCCTAATGAGACATACCATCACATGTAATATAAAGGGTGTTAATACCCCCTCAAAGCAAAGGTGTATCAAGGACCTATGTTTAAGTAATAAGCCTAATATTCTTTTTATCCACGAAACTAAAACGACAAAGAAAGAAGCTTCCATAACTATGAAAGTAGTATGGGTGAGATGTGAATGGGATGTTGTGGATTCTGAAGGAGCAGTAGAGAGAATTCTAACATATTGGAATCTTGTTAGAACCTCTTGTGTAACCATTCATAAAACTAGGCATTTGATAACCTCTTTAGTCACATCTTAATTTGCAAATATTTGTTTCATCTTTATTAATATCTATGGACCTACATCTCAATCAAGCAGATTAGAAGTATGGAGTGGGATTGAAACCTTGATGAGAAGTAAAGACTAGGATCATAGGATATTTTAATGCCATAACCAAGTGGAATAAAAATTTTGGGGAGTATGGGCAAGAATTCTTCTAAGTATGTTGAACCAAATAACCTAAGCTTAATATTGCCTACATTCTCACTTCCAAATGGTTTTTCTCTTTGTATCACGAAGGAAGATGCAAATGGAAAGAAGATTTTTTTACAAGTATAGAAGACATTGATGCTAGGAGGCACTTGAACATAAATATAAAAACAATAATTATTTTGAGGGGAGACAAGGATAAGCTAATTTGGGAGTTGAATAGCTCAAGAGAATACACAACAAGAAGATGATATAATGTAAAGCACCAACAAAATAGGAATATCACAAGAATATGGAGAGATATTTGAGATAGCCCAAGCATTCCTAAAGTTAAAATGTTTGTTTGGCTAGTAGGTCATAGAAGAAATTTATCTTAGGATAACCATATGAAAATGGGTTTTCATAGCCCATCACAATATGTTATTTGTAAAAAGGAATATAAACCATCTCTTGAGACAGTACTCAATAGTCTGGAATCTATGGCAATGGATTTTTAATATGTTTGGAAATTCATGGTGATGAATAGTAGAATTGAAGAATGATTAAAGCAATGGCAAATCACTTTTAAAAGTGAGGCATTTGACACAATTTGGTATATATCAAAAGATACAATACTTTGGACTATATGGCTAGAAAGGAATAGAAGAATATTTAAAGGAAAGGAAAGCAATTTAGAGGTAATGAAAAGGAATATTTGTTTAGCTATAGAGGATTCTAAACCAACCCTATCAACTCACCCAATCCCTAACATGGAATTAGAGAGACTTGATGGATGGAGTCAAGTCATCAATTGGAATTATGATGTTGGGTACACATGTGGAAAAAAGGCAAAAAAATATAAAGTAGAATCACTAGATGTGGAGTTGGTCAAATTGAATTTTTATGGAGCATCTAAAGGAAATCCAAGACTAGTAGGAGGAGGAGGAATAATTAGAAATAATAGAGATATTTTATCTCATTATGCTTTCAATAGTGGATTTAATACAAATAATGAAGTTGAAGCTTGGGAGGCTTTGTAAGGGTTAAAAATATACAAATAAATGAAATGTAATAGAGTATGGATGGAAGGTGATTCACTTATAGTAATAAATACAATTTTGAGGAGAGAAAAGCCTTTATGGAACTATTGGTCAAAACTCCACACCTAACGAAAAGGAGAAGGTTTGTACGCCCTACGAACCTCGACCAACATTGAATGGTCACGGAGTCGGGAGGTCGGGGCGATTGATCTTCGAAGAAGGTTGTTTCTTGGGAAGTCCTAGCTAACTATGCCTAGGGGGAAAGGGAAATGAAAAGAGAGTAAAGGAGGCCGTAGCCATATTTCACAAGGACAGATTCAACCGCATCAAGACATATGTATGGTAAACTTACACCATTACGGGGAACACGAGCAGACCACCTAACAAATCAACCAACCTTACTCTTATAAAAAATTTAACACACTTTGTTGAAAGTTAATTCCAAAACTACTGAATGAAATATAGGAAATATAGAAAGCAAAATTATTGCATGCTCATTCAACTAGCTTTAACAAAAATAAACCTTCAACATTCACACATACACATAAGAGTCAATTTAAAGACCAAATAGTGATATACTTGCATTTCTATAATGATAATTACATATGAATTGTAATGGCTAAAGAGTCACCCCTGGAATACCTCGTATTCCAGATTATATAGAGCTTACGATAAATGCTACAATCAATATGGTGGGAGGCAAATGGGACTGTTGGGTTGCGCCAGTAGGAGCGACCATGCTAGGGATCCTCTTCTAATATTTTGTATATTGTGATGGAGGATGACTGTCAGAAGGAGGTAGGCCATATGACTTAAATCTAGATAGTCGATTGATTCTATATTTCTTGATTGATCTGATAGATTATAAATTTATTCATCTACTTTTTGAAGTAGGTAGCCATTAAATGCACTATCCTTAAGATTCAATTTATTGTTATTCATTGGTTAGACACCAAACCTCTTAAATGCCAACTACTCATGTGCATCATTATAAATAAAAGAGGAAGGGATCTCCTGCAAATAAGAGTCCCTTGATATAAAGAGAATCCTATGATGGGTCAATCTTTGGGATCTACCTATTGTTTGCTACTGATCCAAAACCTCGTCTGCTATGCTAGGATACAAATTTTGGGTTCCTACCTTAATTTCCATCCTTGGTGTGATTTTGGGATCACTCTAAGGACTAACATATACCCAAACCTCCACCAACTTTGAACTCAGATGAGTCTCCTCCTTATTGTTAGGATAGCTTTTCAAGAAGTAAGCCAAACCTGATACTACCCATTTATTTTCCCTTTGCATGTGGCAAGCATTTGGAATTTTGCTTCTCTGCCCTTATGCCAAGGTGGGGATTTGGGCTCCATTGACAGGGTTCGCCTACCCATTTGTCCACCCAATGCTATACTTAGCTAAATTTTATACTTTTAACTAGTGGGGCTCCAAAAATCATTTTGTAGTTAACAATGTTCCACCCTCGTTGGCCACCTTTCTTTAGATGAACTTTTGGGGATTGCTTGCTGCTTAAAATCAATTGATTTATTCACCCTCCTTGGTACTACCCAATTTCTTACTGTCTATACTGCAACGAACTCCTACATCTCTCACCGCATCTGAGCGGCTTGCTCTTAGTAATCAACATTTATTTCTCAAAGTGCCAACTCCTCATAAATTAGCCATTTCAAAGGGCCATCATCTTACCTTCTAAAATGTAAAGAGTGGGTGAGAGGGTGCAAAATTTTACCCATACTCTTGGCGACTCACAGGGGATTTTTACTTGTGAAAAAAGGAAACCTAGGCAGAAATCTTAAGTGCATAACACTTTCAAACAAGGAAGATAAGAAGAGGCACAAACAACTACAACCAAACAATATTATAAGTAAGACAAAGGAGGGTGGCGGATGATGGGTGGAAGTAACACGAATGAATACTGTGAAAAAAAAAGAAAGAATGGGGATAATAAGGGAAGAGATTAGTGACAAAAAGCACATGAGGAAGGCAGAAGAAGAAGAAGGATGCAAAAAAGTAAAAACACAAAAGGGAAGGCAATCCTGGGATTATCGCATATGATAATATCAAAGTGAATTACCCAATCCATGGGACACCCCCAGAGATTGAGTTCCTGTAAACATACCCCATTGTAGCCCAAAGAAATTCTAAGAGTAGACAGAATGCTAAGGAGACTTGCCCATCATGTTGTGGCTTTTATTTCTGATGGAATGCAACAAGGACCTTCTTTGCTTATCATCATTCACCATTGGGGCACTCAACTTCAACTATTCTATGAGGCTCATATCTCATGATAGTTTATGCGGTCATGTATATGGTACTATATATAGAATATTTACCTTATTTCAAATAGATTTGGCATACGATGGATCATTCGAAAGTGATACCAGCGTGTGAGTCTAGATCCATATTTTTAGGCACCTTCTAAGCTGATGATTTCATGTCCACATAGGCATGGTGTATTGTCCTACTTACACGAGTCTATAAACTTTGCTCCATGTGATCTTAGATTTCTAAGGACAACATGTGAAGCTTTTGTACTTGCAAATCGTATCCATTGGGCTATGGGGTCACAACAACAAAAAATAACAAACAATGCACAACAGGAAGAAAAAGAGAAAACATAATGAAAATGTTATGACTCCAAGACACAGCCTAGGAAATCCCCCTATGCTCCTTACTTCATAATTTATGGCACCTAGGCTAGTTGGCAATTCATTACTGGAGCTAATCACCATGCCAATCATGAACAAGATAATGGTATCTTTAAAGTAACCATAATTCTACCATAAAATTATTTACTTGTTATAATATTTACACAAAATTATGACATGCCTCACACGCCTAGGTGAGAGACCCTTTTGGAAATCATCTTGTGAACCTACAATGTCCAGACCATATGGTACTGAAACTAAGTTGTTCTTCATGTTCATATTGATACTGGTCGCAGTCATCCTCCAACATGTCGATGCTCTAGTCAGATCTTTGATCTTCCTACCGAGTGCTTGTACTTTGGCTAAAATTGCTCTTCATGGAGGTCATTCTTGACACGTGAGTCTCTTCTTTCAACAAAGACTAGCATGAAGGTAGATGATGACGATTTAATCCTAAATCCATACAATCAATGATTCGTATTTGATTTTCCCTTAATGCTAATATATTTTAAATGATCACCAAACCACCCACACTGCTATTCCCTAGATTCCATAGAACCTAAAGACCAAGTGATAGATTATGGAAGTAGGATCGAGATTTAATAATGAAGTTCTAGTTGAGGTGGTGATGTCATGGAGATATCATTTGAATTTTCCCTATATTGGCTTATGACCACCTGGGGATATCTCACATTTGATTCATCATAGATTTTGATGCAGAAAGGATGGAACCCTGATTTTGTATCGAAATAATTTTCTTAACCCATGGGATGAACATTTGATCCTACTCCCGGGCTACACATCCTCCCATTTTCTTAAGAAAATTTGGATCTAGGAACAAGCCAAATAGGGGAGAGATTTCCACTACCTCAATGTCCTAGATGACAGCTATGTCTGGATGCCCGTATATCAACATATGGATCTAGCATAGAGTACCTATGCTTTTTAACTGCTTTCCCTTGCAAAGTAGAAATTTTGATTTTTGTGGCTAGGGTTTGAGTCCCAAGCTTCTATATATTTCTGTAACCATGATCAATATCTTGGTCCTTGGATCCACCATGTAATTGTGCAGGATATTCTTTTCTAGCCATAGGGAAAAATAAAAAGGGTAAGAATAACCTTTTGGGGAATTGAGGAGGGGTCTCCAGGTGCATAGGCGCTCATTATCAAGTGTTGAAGCTCCTCCTGGGAAGACATCTATCATATCAACTCTTTTAGAAGCCAGTAAGGCTTTTCCTGCCCCTAATGATGTAGAGTTTTTAAATAATTTTTGAAATTGTTCCACCCTATTTGCTCTTTTCTCAACACTAACAATAGAAAAGTACATTCTTTTGTATGCCTTTAACTTCTCTAAATCTATATATGAACCCTTTGGAGGTAAACCTTGCAACGATATTAGGTCTCTTACATTTGTAATTTATGCCATAGAGTAAAAAACATGTTGATCATCATGTTCTGTTGATTAGAGCACTTCCAAATGTGGGCTCTCTTAATGGTGATACCCCTGTATCAGATTGCATGTAACCTTGCTCTTCATCATAGGGTATGTCCTTTCTCTAGGATGTCAATTGATTCTATTTGAAGTGTAGAGTGGATCATTGAGACTTTCTTTATTTTCATCAAGCCATAGCATCAGTATCTACTAGAAGGGGAAGGGTGGCAGAGGTTATCGCATAGCTAGTACCCAATTGTTGGGGTCTGGTCTTCTGTATTCTATAAGTTGCACCTTCATGGCCTCTTGAGCCATCTTTCAAAGACTGATCTTCATTTCTTGCTTATTTTAAGAATTAATGAGGATATTCTCCATTACTTGATACTGGTGTTGTTCGGTCCCTTCAACAAATGTAGTATGCATTGCACCTATGAAGGGGTGAAGTGTGTAGGTAACCTCTCAGGGAGATAACTTCCCTACTTGAATTAGGATACTTTTGATGTGCATGGCCTCCATGAAAATCTATGAGAACCTCTTCTCTCTGAACTATTGAATAATAAGGCTTATGTCAAAGTTGAAGGCTCAGATGTAGAAGAGGTATGCGGATGGTTGAAACTGTTAGGACCCTCCTAACATAACCTATTAATTATATTATATTATATTATATTATGTTTATAAAGGGACACATCCCTTCACATTTCACACCTTTTAGTTAGGTATAATAGGACAATGAGGATGTTCCAAAAGATCATCCAAGAACATTTATAAATATCAATTGTGGGTTCTCCTTACAATTCAAACTGTGATTCTTCTTAAACAACGATTCTTCTTTCTAGTTTGCATTCAATTCACATTTAAATACTTGGCATCTTACATCTGGTATCAGAGCAAATCTTGGATAATCTGTGGGTTAAAATATTTGTCACATAATAGAGCAAAGCCCAGTCAAAAGGTTCGTAGGATTTTTTCAACATACATAAAAAATAACATCTCATCAAAAAATCATTCAACCTGGTCTCAACGTAGCTCCACTTGAAATTAGAGTATTGGAGTCCTCACCCATCGGGTTTAAATTACCATTTAAAATAATAGTATCCCTCATAAATTCAACAATAGTAGAACTCAATCCCATCGAATTAAATAAGCCACTCGAAGAAAACTATGTTTTTTCGGCAACCCTGAGAACTCCAGTGATGAATCGATTCGCAAGTTAAAATTTTTTTGTGGAAGGACATTCAAAGGGATTAACTTAGCATTTCGGCTAAGCTCACGAAGGATTTGGTCATCAATGTATCCGAACGCATTTGATTTATTATCAACAGCGTAAAAAAAATTATGTTTTTCGACGACCTGAAGAACTTCGATGGTAAAATAAACGAAAGGTTAAATATAACCTAAAGTTAAAAAAAAATTAAATCCTCCGACGATCGAATAAAACTTTGGCATCGAAAACATAAAGCGCACATCAAAGTTTTATTAAAGTTGTAAAACAAAAAGAGTGGGAAAAAAATCCCACATTCATAAGGTTGTGGGTGAATTGGTGTTTAAAATCGCCAAAGCACGCATAGTTGTTTTCCTAGCGTGCGATGCATACGTGTTCATGCTCAGCCTTGAGTACCAGTGGTGGGTGCTCGTACACGTGAACAAATTCCTTGAAAATTTTGCTAACTAGTTTGACCCTTGACTTGACCCCATCAATTGCTCTGCTTCCACAGCTGCTCTACCACCCTCCTCGCCCTGCGTTCGCTCTACCACCCTCCCCCTCCACCTCCACATCCACTACATCGCCCTCCCCACCCTGCATCTGCTCCATCGCCCTCCCCCTCCCTGCTATGCGCTCCAATCACTGCCTTCATCCCTTCGCTTAGCCGCTGCTCCGTCACTGTCTCAAACACCGTGCTGCTCGTCTGCCTCGCACGCCGTACTACTCTATTGTGGGGCGTCCGCCCTAAACAATTTTTTTAGCAAAAAGGGGAAAACAATTTTCACGAAAAAGTGATTGACAATTTTCCAAAAAAGGTGCAATTTTGCAAAAGTTGCTAAAGCAATTTTTTTACAAAAAAAATGATTGACAATTTCTCAAAAATGGTGCAAATTTGCAAAAATTGCTAAAGCAATTTTTTTTACAAAAAGTGCTAAAAAATATTTGAAACTAATTTTTGCAAAGAAATCCAAGGAGTTATAAAATGAGAAAAGACAATGGTTGATGATATACGCTCACAATATATTACCCTCGAGAAAATCTACCACGAACTTCACCAATTCAAGGAGGAAAATTCAACTGCAAGACAAGAAATTGAGGAAAGGATACTAGCAATAGACCTAAAAATGGACACCGTCAACCAACATATGGCACTAGTAAAAGCTAGTCAAACTGGAGGACCAACACACCAAACATCATTGGGGGGCCACAAACGTCTATCCTTCTCAGGACTACTAAGTTGGACTTTTCGAAATTGAAAGGTGGTGATCCCACTAACTGGATTTATCGGGCAGGGCAATATTTTTCTTTAAATCAAATCTCTGAAACACAAAAAGTTCATATTGCATTTTTTCACTTAGAAAATGAGGCTATCCAATGGTACCAATGGTTCGAGAAGACCAACGATACCCCTACTTGGCTAAACTTTACACAAAATCTGTTAGTGAGATTTGGCCCTAGCAAGCTCGAAAATTTCACAGGAGCTCTCACCAAACTATGTCAAACCACTTTGGTACACAAATATCAAGCAAAATTTGAGAAATTAGCAAACCGAACAACAGGGCTAGATGCCTCATTTTTTTAGGATTGTTTCATCAGTGGATTAAAGGAAGAGATTTAGCTAGAGGTACAAATGTTCAACCCTAGTACCATGATGCAAACTATTGGATTGGCCAAATTAGCCGAAGATAAAATCAACAACCAACGTCGACTCAAAAACATATCTACAATAGACTCACAAAATACTTCCACCAACCAAAAACTAAAGTCATGCCAATTAAATGTATTAGCCCTGAAGAAATGAAGGAAAGAAGAGCAAAAGGTCTTTGTTTTCATTGTGATGAGAAATTCATCCTGAATCACAAATGTAGTACACCCCAACTTTATATTATGGATGCAACTATTCCTTGTCAATCAACACCAGAGGAAGAGGAAATTGAGGTCGAACTAGTGGAAGATATACCTGAAGATAACCCTCGAGGTCCATTAGAAATTTCCTTCAATGCCCTCACTGGAAATTCATCCCCCAAACTATGAAAGATTCCGTCTCCTTTAAACAACAAAATCTTATTGTGCTTATTGACTCCGAAGTACCCATAATCTCATCGATCCATGCATGGCAAAACAAATCGACTGCTTTATCCATCCTTGTAATACTTTTGAAATCATGATTGGTAATGGGGAAAGAATCACTTGTAATGGGAAATGTTGTAATATTAAGCTCACCTTGGGCAATTACACAATCAAACATGACATGTATGCAATTCCATTAGGAGGTTGTGATATTGTTTTAGGTGTGCAATGGCTATGAACACTCGGTATATTTCAATGGCACCTTGACGACTTATGGATGAAGTTCACACAAAAGGATCACACATATACGCTTAAAGGGATAAAATCTGGCCCTTCTCTACTAGCAAGCTCTCATCGCATGGAGAAAGTTGTTCCTAGAGGAGGAAAGGCAAGGGTTGCCCATTTATTTTCTCTCCAAGCCATGACAAAGCCACCAACACTTCCACCTTCCCAATATCCTTGCTTGAGGAACAATGATATTAAAATAGTACAAGAACATGAGCACATACTATTAGCAAAATAGAGGATGAAGCTTCTCACTACGAGCTTTGAGGACAAAGCTCCTTTTAAGGAGGGTGGCATGTTAGGACCCTCCTAACATAACCTATTAATTATATTATATTATATTATGTTTATAAAGGGACACATCCCTTCACATTTTACACATTTTATTTAGGTATAATAGGACAATGAGGATGTTCCAAAATATCATCCAAGAACATTTATAAATATCAATTGTGGGTTCTCCTTACAATTCAAACTGTGATTCTTCTTAAACAACGATTCTTCCTTCTAATTTGCATTCTATTCACATTTAAATACGCGATATCTTATAGAAACTCACAGGGAATCCTTCTCCATGTCCTTTGGAAATGGACATTAAAATCAATAATGTCCTCACGAGGATTGCACTTGTTAAATGAAAATTGGTTGAGCATAAAGAAAGGATCCCTCAAATCATCAAGCGTACTAATGAGAGCCTTCACTAGGTCAGCCCATGTTCAGATGCTCTTATCCTCCAAATATTTGTACCACAACAATACCCTCCCCTTAAGAGAAAGGGCAAGCAACCTAACCATCACATATTCATATGCAATATTATGGATGGTAGCCAAAGAGGCCACATCTTGATAATGCTTAAAATTAGTCTTATCTAAGCCATGAAAGCTAGGCAATGTCTTCAAAGTTTCCTTGGGGATGATGTGGCAAGTTGAGATATCGAGAGGACCTGCATCATTCCAACAAGGATAGCTCTATTGAGCCATTGTGGGATTGATCCTTCAGATATTTTGGGTTCTTCCTTCAGATTGGAGTTTCTAGATGAGCATAATTGCTCTATTAGTGAGGTTAGGGCTACTTATCAAACCTTCAGCCCTCCTATAGGTAACAAATCCACCTCCAAGAAGAAGAAGAAGTGATAAATGAATTTGCCCAAGTTTGACAATTTTGGCAAGTTTTGTAAACCATAGTAGAGTAAACCATACAAATAGAAGGGAAAACCATACAAGGTAAATATAAACCATACAAGGTGCAAGAAAATGAAATGAAATGCATGGGAAATGTAATTTTAAGTTGTAATGGCGCATGTATTTGATTATTAAGGTGTTAGACTTAGTAAAAGTCTTAATTAATGCATTATGTTATGCATGCAAAATTGTAAATAACTAATTGCCTCAAAAACTACTTTAGAATGGCCTGGGCAACGTTATATAAGGCCCCATTTTCAATTTTGATAGTCTAGTTAGAGTCTGGTTATGATCTAGTGATATTCTAGTTATTGGGAATGCTATAAGTTTTGGCTATGAAATGTTATTGCATATCTATGATTGTTGAGTGACATTGTTGAAAAATAATGAAGCATGAGTACAGTTTATAGTTCCACTCACATATTGTACGATACTAGAATGATAGAATAACATTTGATAATTTATTTCTATTGCATGTACTTATTTTTGGTTGTTATGTCTATTTTATGCATTGCTATGGAGGAATTGGATTAAAGCAGCATTGGTGTGGCTTTGAGAAATAATCTGTGATAATTATTGAACTCTCTCAACCCTGATAAAGTACTCTGCATATTAATAGGATTAAGATTAATTGTCATATTAAATCCTGATGAAAGAACATCCAACGAAAAGCAAAATACCGCAAATAAGAAAAAGTGTTGCGATATCGTGACATGTTGGCAAAGAAGAAAAAGTGTCACGATATCGCGACATGTCGACAAAGAAGAAAAAGTGTCGCGATATCGCGACATGTCGCATTTTCGTGACCAAAAGACGAGAGAAGGCGCAAGAGAGAAAAGTGTCGCGATATCATGACATGTCACATTTTCGTGACCAAAATATGAGAGAAGGCACAAGAGAGAAAAAGTGTCGCGATATCGCGACATGTCGCATTATCGCGACCAAAATACGAGAGAAGGCACAAGAGAGAAAAAGTGTCGCGATATTGCGACATGTCACATTTTCGTGACCAAAAGACGAGAGAAGGCGCAAGAGAGAAAAAGTGTCGCGATATCGCGACATGTCGCATTATCGCGACCAAAATACGAGAGAAGGCACAAGAGAGAAAAAAGTGTCGCGATATTGCGACATGTCGCATTTTCGTGACCAAAAGACGAGAGAAGGCGCAAGAGAGAAAAAGTGTCGCGATATCGCGACATGTCGCATTATCACGACCAAAAGACGAGAGAAGGCGCAAGAGAGAAAAAGTGTCACGATAGAGAAAAAGTTTTGCGATATCGTGACATGTCACATTATCGAGACCAAAATACGAGAGAAGGCGCAAGAGAGAAAAAGTGTCGCGATATCGCGACATGTCACATTTTCGCGACCAAAAGATGAGAGAAGGCACAAGAGAGAAAAAGTGTCGCGATATCACGACATGTCGCATTTTCGTGACCAAAAGACGAGAGAAGGCGCAAGAGAGAAAAAGTGTCGCGATATCGCGACATGTCGCATTTTCGCGACCAAAAGACGAGAGAAGGTGCAAGAGAGAAAAAGTGTCACGATATCGCGACATGTCACATTTTCGCGACCAAAAGACAAGAGAAGGCGCAAGAGAGAAAAAGTGTCACGATATCGCGACATGTCGCATTTTCACGACCAAAAGACAAGAGAAGGCGCAAGAGAGAGATATCGCGACATGTCACATTTTCGCGACCAAAAGAGAAGAGAAAGAGCAAGAGGGAAAAAGTGTCATGATATCGCGACATGTCGCATTTTCATGACTAAAAGAGAAGAGAAAGAGTAAGAAGGAAAAAGTGTCACGATTTCGCGACATGTTTTTTCACGACTCAAAAAAAAAAGGGCAGGCGGTTACAGGGGCCGTTATAGAGGAAATTATCGAGCGGTGGGTATACCGAACGTCATCATTGGTTGACAGGCGGACAGAGTCTACAGTGGCAGCACTGAACAACACGTGGCACCAAGGTGCAATGAAAGCAGACGAAGACCAAGAGTCGAAAAGAAAAATGTTTCGAAAGCCAAAACAACGAAGAGGCACGAGAAATGAAATGAAGGGCCACAAAAGGGAAACGAAGAGTCACACCAGAAATTTTAAAAGGGGAAGCAAAGGCATGCACAAGGGGTCGAAAACTACTGAGACAGAGTTGCAGATTTGAAGGCAAGAGGGCCATTCTGGACCTGTTTGGGCTGTTTTTCTTCCAGGGCAAGAAATGCTGTAAGAAAAAAAAAACTATCTTTCGAAATAAAGGAGTTTATTTGGCAGATTGCTGCCATTTCTGTAAATCTTTCCAAGTTTTTGAATGAGAATTGGGTTTGATACGAAATCTTGGCTCTCCATCAAGTGGTATCAGAGCTTAGGGTTCCTGAGTGTGTGAGTAGATCACCGAAAGTGAGGCAGTTTGCACCAGGATCTATGGAAGAGCTTAGGGTTCCTGAGTGTGTGAGCAGATCACCGAAAGTGAGGCAGTTTGCACCAGGATCTATGGAAGAGCTTAGGGTTCTTGAGTGTGTGAGCAGATCATCGAAAGTGAGGCAGTTTGCACCAGGATCTGTGGAAGGGTTGTGAGAAGAGAGCGAGGAAGAATGCCTCCATGAAGAAACCATGGTGGTGGGAGAAATGTGGTACCGAAAGGAGATTTTAGAGCTTTACAGAGGCAAGTGCAAGCCCTGCAAGAGGAGTTGCGAAGAGGGGTTGAGCCAAGGAGAGAAGACCGTAGTGAAGATGAAGCTTGGGAGGTTGATGATCCATCAGATGAAGAAGAAGCAATGGATCCTATAGAAGCTAGATTATTTAGGGCCATATCTTGGATCGGGAAGAAGCCAAAGTTTGATGTCTCCACGTATTCTGGGAATCTCAATCCAGAGGAGTTGATTGATTGGATCAATGATATGGAGGAGTATTTTGAGTATGAGGAGGTTGTAGATCCAGATCGGATCAAGTTTGCAAAAACGAAGTTGAAAGGCCATGCTAGCATATGGTGGAAAGAAGTGCAGCTAGAAAGAAATAGAAGCGAAAAGGAAAAGATAACCAGATGGGATCGAATGGTAGAGAAGTTGAAGAGATAGTTTATTCCTATAGATTACGAATTGGATCTGTTGAGGAAAATGCAGAGTTTGAGACAGTCAAGCAAATCTGTCAAAGAATATATAGAGGAGTTTTACAAGATCTCAATCAGAACTGGCCATTATGAGGCTAACAAGGAGAAGGTAGCCCGTTACATCAATGGATTGAGAACCAGTATTCAAGAAGAGTTGAGTCTGGTTAGGATGAGCACCATTGAGGATGCTTACCAGTTTGCTCTAAAAGTTGAAGAGAAGCTGAATAGAAGGTTTGAGGGTAAGCAGAAAGGAAGAGGTCATGGAGAAAGAACTGGTGGAAGAATAGATGAAGGACGAGATGAGAAGAAAGAAGAAGCTAGCAGCAGTCAGGATCAGAAGGGAGATAATGATTACAAATCTCGTGGTCAAAAAAACTACCCAAGAGGGAGAGGTAGATATAGTCGAGAAAATGGAGAAAGAGGGTTTCGTGGAACCTGCTTCAACTGTGGAGAAGGAGGACATCGAGCATATGAGTGTCCACATCACCAAGAGAAGCCAAATAGGAGGCCGACGGGTAATGCCAGAGCTGCTATTGTAGATGAAAGAGCTGAATCAGAGTACTTTGAGGAGGCAGAGAGAGGAGAAGTTATGGTCACAAGGAGAACCTTGTTGAATGAGGAGAAAGAACCAGACCAGAGGAGGAGCTTGTTTCGCACAAGGTGCAAATGTTTAGGTAAGGTCTGTAATGTTATTATAGATAATGGTAGTACTGATAACTTGGTCTCTGAAGAAATGGTTACTAAGTTACAACTAGAGAGGAGGAGACACCCGCATCCATACCGGATTGCGTGGTTGCGAAAGGACCATAGGGCATTGGTCAGTGAATAGTCCTTAGTCAAGTTTAATATTGGGAGATACCAGGATGAGGTCCTATGTGATATCCTGCCTATGGATGCTTGCCATATGCTATTAGGAAGACCATGGCAGTTTGATCGCCGTGTAGTCCATGATGGACATGCCAACACTTACTCCCTAACAAACGAAGGAGTGCGCCATAAACTAAAGCCACTGAAGGAGATGGATGAAAAGAGTTTGCTGACAACAATGAGAGTGGAAGTTGTGGGGTTTGAAGAACTTAAGGGTTTGTACCCTGAAGACCCAGATTTTGTTGAAGCTTGGAGAGCTTGTACAGCCCCAGTTACTCTGGATAGGACTGTCAATAGGAGTACTGGTAAATCACCATTCTAGATTGTATGTGGGAGTAGTCCAAGGAATGCTTCTGAGTTGAGAATGATGGATAAAGGAGAAAAGAGCAGTGTTGAGGCTGAATATTTTGTAGAGCACATAAAGAGTTTACATGAAGAGGTACAACAACATATCAGTAAGATGAATACTCAGTACAAGGCCAAAATAGATCAGAAGAGGCGTTTCAAGGAGTTTAAGTGGACTGCAAAGGCAGGTGCAAGTTTTGAGATGTTGAAAAAGAAGGTGACAGAACAATACAGAAGTGAAGGTCACTTCTCAATCCACTTTGGGTGTCTGATGCAGGAGCATCCAACGAAAAGCAAAATACCGCAAAGAAGAAAAAGTGTCGCGATATCGCGACATGTTGGCAAAGAAGAAAAAGTGTCGCGATATCGCGACATGTCGGCAAAGAAGAAAAAGTGTCGCGATATCGCGACATGTCGCATTTTCACGACCAAAAGACGAGAGAAGGTGCAAGAGAGAAAAGTGTCGCGATATCGCGACATGTCACATTTTCGCGACCAAAAGACGAGAGAAGGCGCAAGAGAGAAAAAGTGTCGCGATATCGCGACATGTCGCATTATCACGACCAAAAGACGAGAGAAGGCGCAAGAGAGAAAAAGTGTCGCGATATCGCGACATGTCGCATTTTCGTGACCAAAAGATGAGAGAAGGCGCAAGAGAGAAAAAGTGTCACGATATCGCGACATGTCGCATTATTGCGACCAAAAGATGAGAGAAGGCGCAAGAGAGAAAAAGTGTCGCGATATCGTGACATGTCGCATTTTTGTGACCAAAATATGAGAGAAGGCACAAGAGAGAAAAAGTGTCACGATATCGCGACATGTCGCATTATCACGACCAAAAGACAAGAGAAGGCGCAAGAGAGAAAAAGTGTCACGATATCGCGACATGTCACATTTTCGCGACCAAAAGACAAGAGAAGGCGCAAGAGAGAAAAAGTGTCGCGATATCGCGACATGTCGCATTTTCATGACCAAAAGAGAAGAGAAAGAGCAAGAGGGAAAAAGTGTCGCGATATCGCGACATGTCGCATTTTCATGACTAAAAGAGAAGAGAAAGAGTAAGAAGGAAAAAGTGTCGCGATTTCGCGACATGTTTTTTTGTGACTAAAAAAAAAAGGGTAGGCGGTTACAGGGGCCGTTACAGAGGAAATTATCGAGCGGTGGGTATACCGAACGTCATCATTGGTTGATAGGCGGACAGAGTCTATAGTGGCAGCATTGAACAACACGTGGCACCAAGGTGCAATGAAAGTAGACGAAGACCAAGAGTCGGAAAGAAAAAAATGTTTCGAAAGCCAAAACAACGAAGAGGCACGAGAAATGAAATGAAGGGCCACAAAAGGGAAATGGAGAGTCACGCCAAAAATTTTAAAAGGGGAAGCAAAGGCATGCACAAGGGGTCGGAAACTGCTGAGACAGAGTTGCAGATTTGAAGGCAAGAGGGCCATTCTGGACCTGTTTGGGCTGTTTTTCTTCCAGGGCGGGAAATGCTGTAAAAAAAAAAAAAAACTATCTTTCGAAATAAAGGAGTTTATTTGGCAGATTGCTGCCATTTCTGTAAATCTTTCCAAGTTTTTGAATGAGAATTGGGTTTGATACGAAAGCTTGGCTCTCCATCAAATCCTTACAAAACTTATCTAAAAGAGATTTTTCCAGTAGAATATCCAATTTAGCACTTGGTTGTACCTTTGTTTCATACAAATCATAACCAGAGTTTGTACAAATCGTACATAAGATAATTACCCGATCTGGCAGTTTATGCGATTGAAGGAAATTTACCTGATTTGGTAGCATTGGAAAATCAAACTATTTAGTTACAAAATTGTGTACGGTAGATTGCAAAACCAATGGCTAAGTGGGAAATTGTACAAGCTGTGTCATTGTATGATTTGGGATCATATAGTGGTACAATTTGGGATCCATACAAGTTATTTAGTTGTCGCACATTGCTAGTTATAGAGACTATATGGTTGTACGATTTGGTCCGTCGATTGGGAATAGCAAGTTGATAATTTTAAGCCTTTAGAAACACCTCCCCCCTAGGAATAATGTAACCCTATCCTAAATTTGGCATCATTGCCTTATCAAACTTGGTATTTTTGTTAAAACTGGTCAAATAGACAAGTAAAGTTACTACAAAACTGAAGGTGAATGATAGACACCAGTGTGCAAAGGCGTAGGAGATGGGAAGTATGAGAGAAAATTCTAGTAATAAGGAGCATGAGGATTTCTCGAAGAGAGAATGCAATTAACTTATACCATAGTACATATGAACCAGAAATAGAACAAGTTTGGGCATCTGAAGAAGGAGATTTTGAAACACTACTTATAGAGACAAAAGAGGAGGTAATAGAACCACCTAGTGTAGAGGCACGAGTTGACAGAGAAGTAGTGCATGAGGAAGGATAGTGGATGGTGACACTTGATAAAGTTATAGAAGGGAGTGAAAAATATAGGAGTCAGGCACTAGAGCAACAGGGTGCGAGGTCTTAGGAGGAAGGACCAAGACCATCTCCCTCATATCAGCGAAGGAGATCACGGAGTGAAGATGCACGTGAGTTTGGTCAATGATTGGTGGGATAGAATAAGATACATCGAATAGAAACTTCTAATGACAACTGTATTAAAACACCCCCAAGGAGAAATCAGATAGAGATTCCACGGGAGACCTCAAGTGATAAGGACTATTCGTTGAAGATGGCTAATAGGGCATCCAAACAGATATGTCCACCTTTTATAGGTGTGGGTAAGGAAGACCCCACAAGACATATCGTAACTTGTATAACTATTTGGAGAGCAAATGGTGTAGACCAGTCGGATTACTGGGTAGCTTTATTTCCTGCTACCTTGAGAGGATTAGTGATGGATTGGTATTTGAAGAGGGAAATTACAATAGATTTTTGATCTTGGAATCAAGTGAAGGATAAATTCATTGAGGAATTTTGACCTTTGAAGGATGATGGTAACATTGTTATGAAACTTTGTATGATGAAGCAAAAGCCTGACGAAGATGTAAAATCATACAACCACGGGACTAAAGTAGTTAGTAGATAAGATGCAAATGCCTTTAACAAATGTATTGGTGAAGCAATGGTTCGTAGATGGGTTACTATAAAAATATAAGAAAAAGATGAAGGTAGTCCATCAAAAACGTATGAAGAAGATGTGAAGCATACAAAGAATTTTGAAAGTGAATCGAAACAAACGTACACAGGAATTTTATCTCATCTCAAGTCCAATGATTCAAATAGTGGAGAAGAGGACACTATACAGAGGACAATGGCATCATTTCATCAGGAGTTTGGCAAGATCATGAAAGAAACAAAAAGCAAACCTGACAAGAATGATATATAGTGCACATAATACAAGACTGAGGGCCACACAAATGTAAAGTATCCACAGAATGACTATTGTCATATCTGTAACATGATGGAACACAAGGTGATGTTGTATCCGTATAATGCGAGAGTACATCCACAGGTCAAAAATCTAGGAGTAGGAAGAGAAACAGAAGACCCTAGAAAGTGGGCAACAAGCAACAAGTGACAATTATAGAAATAGCCAATGAGATGGAAGGCTAAACCAGGGAAATCGGTAAGGAGGATAGATCCATTTGCAGTATGACTCAGAAGGGAGGCCGATCATACAATGTCATAATTTCCAGGAATAAGGGCATTTCATAAAAAATTATCCTTCACCTCAGAGATAGGAAATGCTGCAAGCAAACACTACACACATGTGTAGGTGGTGTGGTCCGGGGAACCACAAGGAAGCAAATTACCCCAAGCAGGCGAGTTCAAGTAACTCGCTAAATGTAAATTATTTAGATATTGAGGTTCTACAAGTTAATGAGGAAACCCAGGAAGTTTTAGCCGTGACAAGGAATCAAGCTAAAAATGATAAGTATTCAAAGCCAGCAAAAGAAAAGCTATGCTAAAAAGTAGCAAAGAAAATACTATATGATGAAGCACAAAAAGCTAAACAAGTGAAGTTAGCTGAAGAAAAGGAACTAAAAAAACCATCAGAAGAGAAGGCAATTGTGTAGAGTCTGGAAGCACAAGTTTTGGACACCACATTAGACATCAATGTGCTTAACCTATTAGAAGCCATTCCATCATTACAGAAAGCGATGGTGGAAGCGATACAACCACATAAGGTGATGGAAGTGCAGAGTCAATTGATTTAGGAAAAAGAATGAAAAGACCAATTTATGGATCCAACTATATTGATGATTGATGTGGGAAAGAAACATGCATTAGTGCATATGGAGATTCTAGGGCACAAATTAACACAAGTTATTATGGACGGAGGATCCAACATCAATGTGCTACTTGAAAGAACCTGGCTAGAACTAGGCACTCCATCTCTATGGGCACAAAGCTTATGATTATATGGTGTTGACCAGTATGGTATCGAGACAAAGGGAGTCTTGACAACACAACAAGTGGTGATATCTGACCATTATTTTATCTTGGATTTTGTTGTGATTACTATGTAGAAGCCTGCATACGATGCTCTCTTAGGGAGAGGATGGCTACGAGTAGCAAAAGTTAATCACAACTGGGGAAAGAATCAGATCATTTTCAAGAAGGGACAACATAGATATATGATTAATCTAGCTAATAAAAAGGTCAGTGAGGATGTAGCTACGACCGATGAATCAGAAAATTACTTAGGAGACGAAGGATGTGAATTATATGAAGAAGGAATGTTGTACCTGGATAAATGTAGTGAAGATGAAGCTAGATATGATAGCGAGCTTCTTCATTGGCAAATGGAGGAGTAAAATTTTTTTTAGCCCAAATGCCTTTGTATTGACTCAGAGGAGGTCAAGGAAAAACAAGACGAAACCAAAGTCAGCCAGGAACCTAAGAAGGAGGTAGAAGAGAAATGGACATTTCCAAAGAGTTTTGCAGAGTATACAGTATGAGATGTGAAAATTGATGCAAGACCAACACACCCAAAGAATGTAGAGAAAGTAGAAAGTGAGCTAGAGAATATAAAATATGAAGGACCTCAAATAGTGGACATCAATCTAGGGATGAAGGATGAACCTAGGATGATTCACCGTGACGATGATTGGAACCCTGTACTAAAAGCAACAACTTTTAAGATTTCTTGGAATATAAGGATGTCTTTGCATGGACATACAAGGACTTGAAGAGAGTATCATCTGAGCTATGTGTCCATAATATTACACTAATTCTTGGAGCACAACCCGTAAGGAGGAGACTGTATAGAATGAATCCAAAATATGCTACATTAGTGAATGCAGAGATAGAGAAGATGTTGGAGGTAGGATTCATCTTCAAGGTTACGACCAGTGAGTGGGTATCACCTATAGAGGTCACCTTGAAGAAGGAAGTGGACAAAATAAGAATATGCATGGAATTTAGGAGTCTAAATGTAGTAACTATCAAGGATCCCTTCCCTATTACCTTCACAGATTATATCCTGGAAGAAGTTGCAGACACAAGATCTATTCATTTTTGGATGGATTTTTAGGTTACAATAAAATTAGTATAGCCGAGGAGGATAAGTTGAAGACCACATTTATTGTGGAGAATGGCATCTATGCGTACAATCGAATGCCATTCAGGATTTGTAATGTCCCAACTACATTTCAACGCATTATACTATATATATTTGATCAGTTGACAACAGGGAACTTCAAAGCATTTTTAGATGATTGGTCCATTTATGGGAAGATCAAGGAACATCTTCCTATTCTTAGTGAATGCATGAGTAGGTGCAAAAATGCACAGATATCATTAAACCCTCGAAAGTGCTACCTGATGGTACCATATGGGAAATTGTTAGGACACATAGTGTGCAGTGAAGGATTGAAAATAGATCTTGATAATATCTGTGTGATATTGCACATGGAAGAACCATACAATGTGAGTTCACTTAAAAACTTACTTGGATCGATGGGGTATTATCGAAGGTTTATCAGGAACTATGCACATGTATCCTATCCATTGGATTCATTAACAAAGAAGAATATTCCTTTCAGATGGATAGAGGAGCAACAAGGAGCCTTTGAGGAGTTGAAGGCTAATCTTGTGAGTAGTCTGATTTTGGTGTTCCCAAATTGAGATAAGGAATTCCATGTCCATATTGATGATTTAATTTTTGTAACTGGATGTGCTTTGGCACAAGGACAATTTAGGCTAGATCAGCCTATTTTATTTGCTAGTCACCTATTGTCAAGGGTAGAGAGAAATTATAGTACAATAGAAAGAGAAGATTTGGGAATGGTATATGCGGTCCAAAAGTTTAGACATTACCTACTGGTGAATCCCTTTGCTTTTTATATAGATCACCAAACCTTGTTGTACTTTATAAACAAATTGGTGATACAAGGACAGGTTAACAAGTGGCTCGTCACTGTAAAAGAGTTCGTATTTTGAGTAGTAGTGAGACTTGGTAAGAAGCATGTCATTGTAGACCAGTTGTCTCGGATACGATCAAGAGAGCCTATAAGAACAGGGATTCTGAATGAATTTCCTGATGCATAGTTATTCACCATCAATGTTGTTTCATCATGGTACAAGTTTATTGGCCAATACCTTTCTATAGGGGAGTTGCCATACGAGATGATGACAACTGAGAAAAAAAAAGTGATTATGAAGTGATTATAAAGTGATACCAAGTTTGAGAGTCACGATAGAGCATCGCTTGGGTGATCAAGAAAGTTTGGAAGAGCGGCTGACAACACTGATCAAGTTAGATAAAAGAAGAGTCATGGCACAATGGGCGATTGAGGTAGCTTAGAAAAGAAGAAAGGCATGGCATGACAAACACCTGAGGAAGTTAGAACTTAGTCTGGGTGATTTGGTTCTAAATTTTAATGGAAAGTGAGAAATCAAGTCTGGTAAGTTGAAGACTTTATGGCTTGGTCCCTACAAAGTGGTAGAAGTAATGAATAATGGAGTAGTCAAGTTGTAAAACTTGAATGGGATGGAGGTATCCGACACTGTAAATAGCTCAAAGTTGAAGCCTTTCAAAGTACAATGCTAATTCATTTCTTCAGAATATATTGAACAAAGAAGACGAGCAGAATATCAATAGAGGACTCAAGATGAGCAAGGTCCATCACAGGAAGATCCTGACACGAGACTCACACATTTATTGGTAGGAGGGGAGGAGACAAGACCAACCATACAATAACAAGGGTTGGCACCTCGACCTGGAGAAAGAAGAAGATTGCAGATGCATGTCATATTTATGAATGGTACAAAATGAGTCACCGAGGAAGATGAAGAATGGATTCCTCCAAATGAAAAAGGACATTAGGAGATAGTACTGTTACCCAAATAGAGAGAAGGGCAAGAAGAAGTACCCCAAGTGAATAGAAATATGATGTATTCTTAGGTAGAGCATAGAGAACTACCCTAACAAGTGGGAATCTGAAGAAGGATACAATTAACAGTACGATATGAGGATAGAGTGGACAATTTTTAAATGGAAGTTCCAAAGGAGAATAGGAACGAGACCATTGATGAATAATTGGATGGACTTACTCCATTAGCTCATATAGGGCTATTATAGTAGAGAATGTGACTGTAAACTCAATAACTATAGGAAGAATATTAGATGTTGCGAGGTCATAATGCAAGGTTGAGAGAACAAACCATCCAAGAATTGGATAGTGCAATATAAATACTAGATGAAAAAATAATAGCTAGGCTATAGGAGCTAGAAGGGGAACCTAAGGATGATGAGGAGATAACTCCAAGGAGTGGTATAAGAAATGATGGTGCAAGCACAAGTTCACAAGTACCACCAAGTGATCCACCAATGACGAATGAAGATGCAGAGATGCTTTGGCGAGACATTGAGGAAGCAACCATATTACCTTGATCACAAGGCAATGCACGACTAGATTTGAGTGACTTTAGTGATGAAGGAATACCTTGGCTAGTACGGGAACCTAGAATGGAAATTAGTGATGATGATGATTGCCTAGGGAACCCCCAAAATCCTCAAGATAATCATGATACTCTAGCATGTACAACAACACAATTATAACTAGGGATATCACAGGAGCATCAAACCAACCTTTATCCGCAAGAATATATAATAGCCCATCGACATATAAGAAGACAAAGAAGAGAAGTAAGGATATTGGAGAGACTGATGAATTTACCAACAGATTAGGTGGAACAAAGAGAAGAGAATCGAAATGATTCAAGTTCTAAGATAGATTTTTCCAAAGCATATAGAGAGGTCTTGGCAACTTCATCTCCATAAATATGCTTCAAGGAAAAAATATGGAGACATCGCTTAGCATGTGCAAATCATAGAATCAAATAATTGCAAAAATTATCACCAAGTATAAGAAGAAGTAGAAGTCCACTAGCAAACATTGAGTTGGTGGAGATAACTCCTGATAACCGAACAATGAGAGGAAGGAATAGACAAGGACCCCTAAGGCTTCAGCAAGGAAGAGGAGGAGGTATTCAACCACAGAATGATCAAGGATGAGGTGATGTTACAATTATAGGAGGAATATGATGAGGAAGCTTTTGACCCCCTACTCCTAGATGGCCAAGAGATACACCCTTAGCTTGTTTAAACTGGATAAGAAATTTGTAGGGTTTACCATGGATGAGAGGGATCTTACCAAACCCCACAAGGTATTATCCATTTGTATGACCATCCTTAATCTGAAGAGGACCTCAAAGAGTGATAGGTAGTAGAGGATTACTATAAGAAAGAGAGAAATCACGACTAATATAGAGAAGCCCAATGTCAAGAGAAATAGGACGGGGAAGACACTCACATGGTAGAGGCCTTGCTAGTAGAGAAAGAGTGCATTTTGTAGATGAAAGAAACCAAGGACAACAAAGGATCCAATCGCCAATTCTGGAGCAAGAATTGATTCAAGGAGATAGATGAAGGAGTCACTCGAATGATAGTAGAATAGTAAGGACACCACTACCAAGGGATAAATCACCTACACGATAAGAGGAAGAGACACCAGGTGAAGATACTCTAGATTGCAATTGTATAATTTTGAATTGTACACATGGTACGAAAAGGCCAGGAAACTCGATAACATCACAAGTGGAGATGAATCGTACTAGGCAACAAGTGGCACCAGGTGACATAACCACTCAAAATGTCACAATCGAACCTCCAAGAGAAGAATCAGATGGGATTGTATAAGAGAATGTCACTGTGCAATTTCCACGATGGTAGGTGTAAATAGGTTAGTAAATGAAGAAAAAAAAAGATAAAAAGAAAAAGAAAAAGAAAAGGAAAATAAAAAGAAAATAATAAAATGCCTTAAATTGTGAAAATCCCTTAGGACGCAATTAAGAAGGAAGTGGGTTGAAAACCGGAAATGGTGACCTCTTCAAAGAGAGAAAAATAGAAAAAAATTATCTAAGTGATAGATCGTACAAGTCAATTTTAAAGCTAAAAAAGCACAAGTGGGAGATCGTACAAGTAAAATTGGAAAAAGTACATGTAGAATCATACAATAAGGCATGTTGTACGATTTGTATCATATAGCGTACGGTTCTGGGTGCAATTATATGATTTTCAAAAGATTGAACAGTTGTACAATCTAGAGGTAGTTGATTGGAAAACCGTACAAGAGTAAGTTGGGAAGCATACTATACGCTTTACAGTAAATTGTATGATTTATGGAACACTTCTAATTGTAGAATTGGTGATGTTCGAGTAAAAATTTAGTCAGAGGAATGGCGAGAAAATAATTTCAGCCAAATAGTTCAAATACCGGTTAAGAAGAATTGCATCCAATAGGGTGGAACGATCATTGAGAAACCTGTACAAGAAAGAATCACATCCGTGGAAATACCAAGGGTGATAGTTTTAGTCCTACGGTTGGTATGGTACTCATCCTTAGAGGAGAGGAGGATACAGGCCATGGAGAGGGCAGAGGTACTGGAGGGCTGATCGAAGGAGGACACCACCAAGATACCGAGATGAGGAGATGGCACAAGAGAGGATCTTAAGGAGGGAGTTGAGGAGTGAAGTATATTTTCCATTTCCAAATGAGGATGTGAGTAGCATACCTGAGGAAGGTCAGGTTGAGATAACAAATATATCATTCGTACAACATGGAGGAGAGACATGCAGGAAGTGGTGGAGTAACGAATAAAACAAGAACCACCCTTGGAGGAAATAGTTTGAGGAGGCTGGTGTAGCTGTAATAGTGCAAGTGCCACCACACCAGAAGATCTTCTTCTATAACTATTTTTTGCAAATGGTTTAGGCGTATAATCCTACAACAAGAATTGACTATGTCAATGTGGGCAAGCGATCGGTGAAAGTAGAAGATACGACAGAGGCATTCAAAAAAATGTTTGGATTGCTAGCATATGGTACAAAGGTAGTTAAGAAGTTGGTTGATTCAATTGATACACATCACATCATCATTTCACTTACCAATGTAAAATCATCAACGGATGCAAAGATCTCGGGTGTAGGAACTCGAGGAATTAAACAAAGCTAGTTGAAAGGGAAATATTGACCATGTGCTATGAATACTGTGATGGCTCAAATATTAGGAGATACACAAGCCACAAAGATATCAATATGGATGGCTCAGTACGTAGAGGGTATCACCAAAGGAATTAGGTATGATTGAGGTACCTATTTAGAGAAGAAGATTCATGAAGTACTAATAAAGAGACCGAAGAACTTTAGGATGACATTCCATGCCATTGGATTGTTGTTAAATACTATTACAGATAAGGGAATACACTTTCCAGGTTTGACAGAGCCTAGGGATGTTAAGGCAGGAAAACCAACCATTTTGAGGTGGGTAAAGTCAGTACCTATTCATAAGGAGACTCCAGATAAGTAACGAACAAAGAAATAACAATAGGCCATGATAGTACAAAAGGATACTTATTTGGATGAGGATGTATAACCTAGAAGGAAAAGGCCTAGGAATTTGGAACCTAAACTGGAACAACAAGCACTTTAGCAACGGAAGCAGGAGCAGTCGTTAGTTCAGGAAAGGGAGGAAATTGTGGGGAGGCAATCCAACCAAATACAAATAAGAACAAGGAGGCAACAAGAAAGAATGGTGAATAATCCCACTCTAAAAAAATAAGCTAAAACTGTATAGAAAAATCAGCAAGAAGAGGGATAGTCATACTCGAAGAAGCTGGATTTGCAAGATTGGAATTTGGCAGAAGTAGAGGAGATGGTGGAATCCCCATAGATTTTCCAGCATGATGAATTTGAAATTTTGGACTCTTCAAAAATGTTGGAGGATACAGAGGTTAGGTAGATAGCATATGAAGTAGCAACCACTACTCATGAGGAAAAGGAGAAAATCAAGGTGAGAGTGGAAGCCTCAGAGGAAGAGTAGAAAAAAGAAAAAACCTTATTTAAAATTTGTGATAGGAGGAAGTTCGAATCATAGTGATGCATAGGAAGAGAGAATACACCATAGGAACAAGAAGAACATGTTTTTGGAAAAGTCACAGCAATGGAAGATCAACAAAATCAGGAAGAAGAGTAGGTGACCCCTGCTCCAAATAGAAACAGGTGGGCTTCACTAAATAGAAAGAAGCCTAGGAATCGATAGAGCAACAACAATCTCAACAGGAGATTATGAATATAGAAGAATATGTGGAGGTGGATAAGATAGTGGAATAGACTCCACCAAGGAAACATATAAATACAGAGAGAGCACTACTAGAGCTTGGGGAAGCTCTAGCCATCACATGGAAGAGGAGGAAGAGTGAACTCCTATAGATGAGGAACTACGGAGGTTGTAAACAAGTTATCTCCTAGAGGTACTGCAGTTCGTAAAGATCAAAACTAAGGAGGATGTGCAAGGAGTAGAAGATAAGGTGGAACATTTCTTCTCTCATATAGGCAATGCCATAGCTAGTGCTAAATTATAGTTTTGTATTGGATGTGTGGGAGAATTGAAGTTGTGGAAGGGACAAGTGTCTCTCGAGTTGGAAAATCTAATAGAATCGGTGATCAATGAGGAGCGTACAAGGAGAATTGTATACATTCACGTACAATACCCATTGAAGTTACCCAGGAAAGAGGTAACCACGATGTTGGGAAGAGATGACTTGCTAGAGGGAGTGAGAACCAATTACAAGCAACATCTAAGGTTGTACCTAGATAGAGCCGACTTCCTGAATTGTCCCATGAATATAGTGGATTTGGAACACAAGAGGGTTACTACGGGATTGACTATCACTCTAAGGAAGATGAACTTCCTAACACATTGGATAGTGGTTGAGCATAGGATTGGAGCAGATATATTAACTCAAGGAAGCTTAGAAAGAGGAAACATAAACCACTCAGAAAGAAATGATTACAATGGAGGAAGAATTGCAAAAGAGTAAGACTGCGACAAAGGAGAAAATAAAGAAATTGGAAGAAGAATTGCTAAGTACCAGGGTTGATTTTGAGGCTAGACTTAGTTCACTTGAAGAGGAGAAGCGATAAGTCTCACAAATGATAGAAGATAAGACTAAGGAGTTGGAGGCTCAACTCAGAGCAAAGGATGAACAACTAAAAACTTAGTTGGCCAAAAAATATGAGCAATTGGCAACCGAATCTAAGAAGGTAGAAGAGCTCACATATGACAACAAAAGATATAATACGATAGTCTTGGAGAAGCAAGCGTAGTTGAGTGATAAGGAGGATATTGTTCATGCTTTGGAGGTATATATTCATCACCATTTGTAGACCATTACAGATAAGAATGAATAATTAGAAGCAACAACTCAAATAGAAACACATTTGTAGGAGAATCTGAAGAAGAGTGCCACTGATCGTGAAAAGTTTTTGAGAGAACTCCTAAATATTTCCAAAGAGAAATCCAATCACCTTGGGTTGAAAGAAGTAGAAATAGGGAACTACGTAGCCAAGTTGAAGAACCAACGCGTAATTCTTCAAACCCAAGTGGACGGCTTGAAAGTTGTAGTCACGGATTATGAGGCACAACTAAAACAAAAGAATGAGTCAGTGAGGACACCGACCAAAGTAAAGGGGAGGGTAGATGTAGGCAGTAAATACACCTCCCAAAAGAAGAAGTGATAAATGAATTTGCCCAAGTTTGGGAATTTTGGCAAGTTTTTAAATCGTACAAGTAGGAGTAAATCATACAACCAAAAGGGCAAACCGTACAAGGCTTAATGAAATAAAATGAAATGCATGGAAAATGTAATTTTAAGTTGTAATTACGCATGTATTTGATTATTAAGGTGTTAGACTTAGTAAAAGTCTTAATTAATGCATTTTGTTATGCATGGGCTGTTGTAAATAACTAATTTCCTTAGGAACCACTTTGGATTGGCCTGGGAGATGTTATATAAGGCCCCATTTTCAATTTTAATAGTCTGGTTAGAGTCTGGTTATGATCTAGTGATATTCTAGTTATTGGGGAATGCTATGAGTTTTGGTTGTGAAGTGTTATTGCATATCTCTGATTGTTGAGTGACATTGTTGAACAATAATTAAGCATGAGTACAATTTATAGTTCCACTCACGTATTGTATGATCCTGGAATGGTAGAATAGCATTTGATAGTTTATTTCTATTGCATGTACTTCTTTTTGGTTGTTATGGATATTTTATGCATTGTTATGGAGGAATTGGATTAAAACAACATTGGTGTGGCTTTGAGGAATGATCTGTGATGATGAAGATATCAAGGGAGATGTATTGAACACTATTGTATGATTTTTGGATGTCGCCATTGGATATAGAACTCTCTCAACCCTGATAAAGTACTCTACATGTTGATAGGATTAGGACTAATTGCCATATTAAAAAATTATAAAACTTATCTAAGAGAGATCGTTCTAGTAGAATATCTAATTTAGCACTTGGTTGTACCTTCGTTTTGTACAAATCGTACACTAGAGTTCATACAAATCGTACAAAAGATAATTACTTGATTTGGTAGTTTATGCTATTGAAGGGAATTTACCCGATTTGGCAGCATTGAAAAATCAAACTGTTTAGTTACAAAACTATGTATGACAACTTGCAATACCAAATATGAAGGATTGGCTAAGTGTGAAATCATACAAGCTCTATCACTGTATGATTTGGGATCATACAATGGTACGATTTGGGGTCCATACAAGCTATTTAGTTGTCGCACATTGCTAGTTGTAGAGACTGTACGGTTGTACGATTTGGTTTGTCGATTAGAAATAGCAAGTTGATCATTCTAAGCCTTGAGAAACACCTCCTCACTAGGAATACTACACCCCTGTCCTACATCTCCAAGAAAGTAATATTTAAGGATAAAATAAAAGGACAATCGATCATGAATCTTGGTTGATCCCTAGTAAAGTTGCCAAGCTCTTATTTACTTCAAAGGCAATCAGTCATAAAAACTCGGTTCTTTATGTAGGGAAGTCACCAGGTGAAGACATATATTTTGCACAATAGAGTATCAATGGATTCTATATACAAATAGGGTGTAACCTCAGGGTCCCACCAGACCTGCCAAGAACTATTGGTCAAAAATCTACACCTAATAGAAAGGAGAAGGTTTGTGTGCCTTGTGAACCTTGACCAACATTGAATGACCACAATGTTGGGAGGTTGGGATAGTTGATCTTTGGAGAAATCCAGTTCTCGGGAAGTCCTAGCTAACTATGCCTAAGGGGGTAAAAGGGCAATAAAAATAGAGGAAAGCAGGTCGTAGCTAGAACTCGCAAGGATGAATTCAATCGCATCAAGACATATGCATGGTAAACTTGCACCATTACGGGAAACATGAGAAAACCACCTAATAGATCAACCAATGTTACCCTTATCAAAGATTTAATTATTGGACATTTTGAGCTCAGTTAGTTGTCATTGATGTCAAGGTGAAAAGTTGTCATTAATACCATGGAGCACACCATCAACAACACCAGGAACAATGCGAAGAGTTGAAGAAAAAGTTGGAAAATTAATGTTTTATGAGGGTTTATGATAAACCCACAGTGGAATAATAATTTACAAGTTAAAGGTTTAAGTTTAAACCCAAGGAAGGCTTTAATATTTTTAAAGCTAAATTTTATAAATATAATTTATAAAATTTAAATTCCTTAGAATTTAAATAATTTATAAATTATGAAGGTGGGAGTGCCGACATCATAAAATAAGTGGAAGTGCCGATGTCTAAGAAACAAAGGGATTTCATGTATATATTAATGCCAAGGAGGTATTCAAAAGTTACCCCTCGACATTTGTTTTTACATGCGATATAGTGAAACATTTTCATGCACTTGTTATTCGTTGAGGAAGAAGACAAGAATTTTGCTTGTCTTTAGCACCAGGTGAAAAGAGATAAGGGAAAGAGCATATTGGTTGAAACACAAAGGACACAGTTCTCCATTGGCAGTGCACGTTTTGTGAAGAGTTGCGAGTTGAGAAGCCCGTGATCGATTCATGTGGAGTGGTGTGTGTCTTGAGTGCCAAGGAAAATCTTTTGCGCATGTCTTGTTTTACATCAACTGAGGACAAAGAGGAGGAAGAGCATCTAAGCTCTTAACCATGCATCTAGCGCATGCGGCAGTCAAAGATGTAGCTAGAGCGCTCGCAGAGGTAGATATTGAGGTTTCAAAACACACCATTGGCAAAGGTAATTTTTTGATGATTGAAATCTTTATTTGCCTAAGTTTTTTTTTATGGAGTTATAAGGGTTTGTGAAAAGTTGATTATTTTGATTTATATTATTTTGGAGTAATAAGGGCTTGTGAAAGGTTGTTCATTTGACAATTGATTTTTATTATTGTGGAGTAATAAGGGTTAATGAGAGGTTGTGTTATTGATGAGTGATTTACATCATTGGAATTATAAAGAAAGTAGATTTAATTTTTATCAAAGTTTCTCTTACCATTAATTTAAATCAAAGAGGTTTGAGTTAATTTTTGGTGGATGTTAAGTTTATTTTAGTTGGGATTTTATAATGTGTTATTGGATAAATATTTTATGTATATTGATGGTTGTTTTTGAAAGTTGGAGTGATAAGGTGTAATTGAGTATTTACATTATACGGTGAGAAAAATTTATCTTCTAACCTCTTTGAGCTTGGCATAGAAGTGTTTGTAGTTGTGACAGATTTATGATATCCCTTCATATTCAATAAAAAGGTATGAGCACATTCTTCCATAAGTTGAGTTGATTGATTGGTTTTCTGAAAATAAGTTTGGAGTGAAAAAGACTTGATTAGGGTTTCCTATTGAGTTTGTTGAGTTAATTCTTCAAGGTTTTATGGAATAAAGAGTTGTTAAAACCTTGTTTGATAAGCATTGTTGTTGAAGCCATTGGTTGTGTGAAGAACTTGAGTTAGAGTTTTGCAAATATCATGAGTATCATTGTTATGTGAAGATTGTTTTATAAGCATTGTTGTTGAAGTGAGTTGTTGTACAAAGAACTTGAACTAGGGTTTGAAGAGAACATAGGTATCATTGTTATGTGAATATTGTTTTATATGCATTGTTGTTGAAGTGAGTTGTTGTACAAAGAACTTGAACTAGGGTTTGAAGAGAACATGAGTATCATTGTTATGCGAGATTTGTTGTTGACCATTGTTGGAAATATTTTGAGTTGGTGGTTATATGCTTGGACTAGGGTTTCTGAGACAGAAGTGTTTCATTGAGTGATTGGTTGAGTAGAGTTGATTGAGCCTAGTCAAGTGGATGTGTGAAGTGATTGTTCAAGTTCCATAAAACAAACTATTCTATAATCTGATTCGAGTTGAGAAAGTGATTGAGCATTGAGTGTAGAACATATTGAGTCTCTAACAATTCTCTTTATGTTTCTGTGATATTGGACAAGTTCTGTGTGGACTTGTTAAGAAGATTTGAGGTAAGTCTTTGAGGAGACTTGTGGACTAATTTTATGTGAGATTTTTGTAGAAGCTTACAACATAGATTTGGATAAGTTATGTGTGGACTTATTGAGCAGATTTGGACAAGTTCTATGTGGACTTGTTGAGCAAATTTGAGAAAGTTTTGAGTGAACTTGTTGAGCATATTTGAGCAAGTTCTCAGTGGACTTGTTGAGAAGATTTAAGCAAGTTCTAAGTGGACTTGTTGAGCATATTTGAGCAAGTTCTGTGTGAACTTGTTGAGCAGATTTGAGCAGGTTTTGAGTGGACTTGTTGAGAAGATTTGAGATAGAGCTTTGGAGGTGACAAAGCAGAGAGGATAGTAGTCTCCAGTGGATAGAAATCCATCAGCCAAGGCAGTGAGGACAAGTCTTCTGAGTAGGGATAAGAGTCTTCAGTGGAGAGAGATCCATAAGCCAGTGTAGTGGAGGCAGTAGTCTAGAGGATCACTAGCCAGAACATAGGAGAAGGAGTTCTCCTATGGATAAAGATCCATGAACTTGATTTAGGGGATCAACATCTATTTTGGATAGAGGTCCATAAAAATTGTAGGGAAAGGATTCCCAAGAGAATTTATTTGAAAAAATTTATAAGAAATATTTTCTTTGTGGAGGTAGCCATCTTTGGGTGAACCATGTTAAATTGGTCTCTATTATGTGTGATGATTTGTGCATTGCTTTGATTACTGCTATTGATATTGCTATCTATACATTGCATAATATTGATTTGGAAAGAAAAGTAAAAAGTGGTCTTATACTGTTCACCCCCTCCTCTCAGTATAAGCTTGTGTTCTTCATTAATGCACTCTACTGAAAGAAAATTCTAAAACTACTGAATGAAATATAGGAAATATAGATAGCAAAATTATTGCATGCCCATTCAACTAGCTTTAACAAAAATAAACCTTCAAGATTCATGCATACACATAAGAGTCAATTTGGAGATCAAACAGTGATATACTTGCATTTATAGAATGATAAAAGTTTTACATATGAATTGTAATGGCTAAAGAGCTACCCTTGAAATGCCTTGTATTCCAACTTATATAGAGCTTACAATAAATGTTGCAATCAAGAAGGTGGGAGGCAGATGATACTGTTGGGCTGCACCAGTAGGAGCAACCATGTTGCGGGTCTACTTTGCATCTTTTGTAGATTGTGACAAAGGGTGGATATCAAAAGGAGGCAGGCCATATGACTTGAATCTAGATAGTTGATCAATTCTACGCTTCCTGATTGATCTAATAGGTTATAAATAAATTCACCTAATTTCTAAAGTAGGTGGTCATTAAATACACTGTCAAACCTCCTAAGGTCAAAGGAACTCCTGCCAGTAGAAGTCCCTTGATATGGAGAGAATCCTATGATGGGTAGGTCTTTGGGATCCACCCACTGCTTACTACCTACCAAAAACTTTACCTATTATACCAGCGTGAGTTTTCAGGTTCCCACCTCAATTTCCATCCTAGGCATGATTTTGGGATCACTCAAAGGATTGATAGATGCCCAAATATTCGCTAGCTTTAAACTCATATGAGCCTCCTTCTTGTCATTAGGATGGTGTTTTAGGAAGTGATATTGATCTATTGCTGCCCATTTATCCACCCTTTGCATGTGGTAGGCATTTGGTATTATGCTTCTCCACCCTTATGCTAGGGTGGGGATTTGGGCTCCATCGGTAGGGTTCTCTTGACCATTTGTTCACCCGATGCCATACTTAGTTGAATTTTATACTTTTAATTGATGGAGTTCTAGAAATAATTACATAGTTAACAATGTTCTACCCTCATTGGTCACCTTTCTTCGAGAAAAAATTTGGGTATTCCTCACCACTTCAAATCGATCGATTCCTCCACCCTTGTTGGTACTACCCAATTTCTCGCCACCTACGCTGCAATCAACTCCCTCATATCTCACCGCATCTGAGTAACTTGCTCTTAGTAATCAATATCTATTACTCAAGGGTCAGCTCCTCAAAACTTAGTCATTTCTAAAGTCCATCATCTTATCCTCAAAAATGGAAAGAGTGGGTGAGAGGGTGCAAAATTTCACCCATAAGAATATACAACATATAATTGTGGAAATTCAAGACCTTTCTATAAAGTTTGAACAAATCAAGTTTACTCATGTGTTAAGGGAAGGAAACAAATGTACAAATATGCTAGCCAATGGAGGGGTTTTAATTGAATATTGTGAAGTTAAATTATTTTTTTTATGGTTAGAGGAAGCAGTAAGTTTAGCTAAAGCTAACAAGAAAATGTTGACTACTCGAATCAAATAATGATTAAGATTTACTTTTAATTTTTTCCATCGATAATATTTGCTTTAATATGTTTATTTTCAACGAGTTAACACATGTTTTTATGAGGGGTTTTGTCCCCTAATACTGAGTAGGTTTTGAACCTTGGACCTATCAAAGAGAGACCAAATCCCTTACCATTGCAATGAGCTTGCAAATTTATTGAGTTTACACAGGATTTTATGAGGGGTCTCGGTCCCCTCATGCCAAGGTTTAAAATTGGATCTCCTAGAAGAAAACCCAAGGACTTACCACTATCGTATTCCTCATGGGTCTAAATTTTCACTGAGTTTACATAGGTTTTTATGAGGGGTCCCGATCCCCTCATATTGAGTGGGGTTTGAACCTTGGACCTCTCAAAGAGAGGCCAAAGCCCTTACCACTATCGTAAACTTACAAATTCTAGCATTATTATGTTTTCATATAAACTACTTATTATAATTTTATGGTTGTACTTATGTTTCAGGAATGAAACTAGCAATCTAGATCTGGTAAAGCAAATTATGATAGTGCAATATTTTCGAAATATCACTCTACCAAGATGTAATGCATAGATAGTAGAGGTGGAGTTTTGGTATTGTGAAGGATATTGTAGGAAAATGCCAAGAAGGATGTTGAATTCTAGAATATTTGTATTCACACAAAAATTAAAGAAGATCCAAAAAATGAAAATCAAGAATTCAGATATTTTTATCAAAAATGATGTAGGTACCTAGGTATAGCAACTCAATTGAGATGAGAATTGAATATGTTCGTAAAATCTCAAGATCTAAAGAAGAGAGTTGTGACTTGTCAAGTGTGGGGGACCCAAGTACAACCCCTTGTTCTCCAACAAAAAAAGTAGGGTTTTAAAAAAAGGCTTAAAATATTTTTATTTTTATTTTTAAGAATTTTGTTTTTCTTTTAAGCAAAGGTTTTGAAAGGGTTGCCCTTTCCCTTTTACATAAACTTAGTCACATTTAGTTATATAGTTTATTTGGTGCCACCAATATTTAAACCTTAGTGTGGGCTATATCATCCATATGTCCCAACCATTGAACCAATGCCTCATTGGCATTAAGAATTTTGCTAATAAGAAAAAAATAGTCATTATTTATATTTAATAAAATATTTTGTATATATATTAATTATATCGTGTGGTAGTTAAAATTTTATATTTTAATCAATTCTATTTGATATGTTCTATGTATTATTTCCCTAAATTTTGTAATCATATTGATATCATGATGATTACGGTGATATAGTAAATCCAAAAAAATTGACATTAATGCAATTTGATGTAATTTATTTCAAATATATATGTTGTAACCTTTACCATATCCATATTTTAACCTGGTCAAAGATAAGTGGTCAAGGTTAGTGGTATGTTGAATTGTCGGTATAATTTGAATTAACTCAAGTAAACATTCACCTTCTTCATTTTTATTAAGCCAACTTGTCTTATTCATTATGCCAATTTCCCTTCACTTTAAGAGACTAGATATCTTAAAATTATATATATTTTTTATTGTATTTGTTTATAAACATCTACATATGCATAAAACTTAATTTATCTCTTTGTTTGGTTTTCACCTTCCTTCTCTTTCTCTTCTTTCATTTGGTTCTTTTCATTCTACTTTGGCCTTATCTCAGATCCTTATAATTATCCTCATGACACTTCATGTGATCGAGTAGGGACTTTGAGAATAAGAAATCCTACCCATAGGGGTTGAACCTCCATGACATAAAAAAATGGATGAGTTTCTCGATGAGTTCAAACCCATGAACAATATCATCCAATAAAAATAAGTTATTCTTATTCACAAATCACTTGTTATGTGGGTGGCATTGTTTCACGTTCTAAGCACAATGACCATATGATGTGATTATCAAATGAGTTTGATGCTCGTTCCTCAAATGGAGTATCAAACAACACATAAATGGCATATTTGATGGGACATAGACACATTAAAAGAGTTTAATTTAAGACTTTGATGAAGGTCTTAGTTTTTCACTTATTGAAGAATTGTGAATATTCACCTAGTGACTCCATTAGATGAAGAATTCAAAATTTTGACAACTTTGTTGGAAAATATCCTAGAATAATCCATTGAAGTAGTTCATAGATTGGGATTCTGATGATCTTTTTTTATTCACTTTATTGAAGCAACACCATTGTTCACCTAATGACTCCATCCAAAACCCTACAAGCATAAGACTAGTTGCATTTAGGAAGAAGAGTCCACCAAAAAAATGGTTCCTCATCATAACCAAACAATAAGAAGATGTTTGAATGGAACAATAGAGGTCTCCTAATCCCTCCTACTTCACTTGTTATTTGGGACCCAATTCCAATATTAACTCTAGATTCATTGCTTGACTACACTAGAGAGGATGCAACCACACCAATGAAACATCTACATCACATGATGAACCTATGTGCAATACATAACATTGATGAATAAAATGTTACACTTAGGATCTTGGTGATATCTTTCAAGGGAAAAAAATGGGAATGGTACATAACTCTTCCTCCACACTCAATCAAAAGCGAGGACCATTTGCCTAACCAATTGGTAAATAGATTTGGGGAGAAGGCAGATGGAGTGTCCCTTTTGGAGTAGTTAAAAACCATTAAATGAGATCCCATGGAGGCAATGGATGATTCTAATACCTAGTTTCACAAAACCTGGTATAGAATCTCAGATGATATCTGATCCCCCCAAGGTATGGAATTCATATACTGCCTTTATTATTTTAACTTGGAAATTGTCATGATGGGAGTAAACTCCTTGCCAACAACCTATCCAATAGCCATCCAAGAAAAAAATGACCTAATATAGATAATAATGCTACCTCCAAGACCCCAATACCACTAATCCTAAACATCCATCCCTCATGTCAACCACCACATCTCAATTTGATCCAATAGTAATCCTAGTTCCAATCATCACCTCCACCCATCTGATCCCAAATTCTGAACCTACGATCGATATGGATGAAATGAAGAGGAAGCTCTAGGTACTATCAAAATGGGTATTGACCTTATGGAGGTAGAAAAATGTCAAGAGGTGTCAACAATAGGGCTATTTGATAACTCCATATTAGCAAAATAGCCAAGGTTATAGTCCCCATATTAATGGATACCGACAACCTCAGTTCTCGATCTATAAGACCAAAAACTCGACCCAAGAAAACAATAAACAAATCATGACTATACCTACCCCCTTATATCAGCCCCCTCATAACTACACCAAATATATCATCCCTATGACAAATAATTACATAGAGGAGTCAATCACATGGTATTTTCCATTTTTGGACACCTACCCTCATAATGCCTATCATAGAGGGGATTTACGGTCATTCATAGCAATACCAATTGAGGAGATTCCTATCCAGGCATCTACCTCTCTTTTAAAATTAGAGATATTAGTATAGATCCAGTTGATCCACTCCTCGATTGCCCTTCATCCAAGTATTGCTCATTCAAAGAAGGTTCTAGTTACCTAGGAGGAGGAAGAAGCATATGTAACAACCAATTAGATAATTTTCCCAACACTCAATGAACACTAGGTCCAACTAGACTATGAGGCACTAATCATACTTAGGGTATCTAGAAACTTCTAAGAAAATAATTTGATAAGGAGAAACAAAAGTATCATCATCACAATCATGCCAAACCTAGACCCATCAAAATTTTTGATAGCCACTAAGGGTAATACCTTAGAGCTCATAGAAGTTCTCTAGTCAGTTGAGGGTAAGCCCAAATCATGACCTTTATTGAGCACATCACCTAAGGGGGACCCAAAGGAAACCCTAGTAGATTGAAAAGAAGTGAAAACCATAAAAAACCTCGATACAGTGATAAAGCAAGTCAAGCTAGGGCCTTTTCACTTGAATTTGATCTACAAAGATAAACTAGTCCATAAATACATGATTGACTCTAGATCCAACACCTTTATAATACCAAAAGTGATTAGGATATATTTTCAACCGATTGATAGAAAAGTAGTATAGTTGGATGAGAGCTTAGTCTAAGTCCACAAGGTAGCAAGGGATCTCAAACTCACATTGTATGCCCACCCTTATCTCACTATTCACCAAGATGTCACAATGATTGACCTCTTGACATCATTCAATATTTGTCTCTCAAGAGACTTCACTATTATGCTAGGAGGCTACATATGGATGGACTAGACATGGATAGTTCTAAGGACAAAATTTAGGGCTATATTTCTAGTGAAACCTCTACATGAGTACCATGTTGAGTAGTTAATCATGGATTATGCAAACACAAAAAGGGGCTCAAAGGACTAGGGGGACCAGATCAAGCCAAAAATATATTTGGTTGAGGTATACCTAGTCTATTGGAGGAAATGTTTAATCACCAAAGTCTAGGATTTTGGTCCCAACAAAACCTTCGAGCCCATAGGCATGGGATAGCACGTAGGTGAAGGTTGAACCATTGGTCCTTCTTGGGCCTTTATACAAACAATATTTATAAGATGTTTATCTAGGTTTTGCAAGAGATGAGTGATTTTAGACTTACAAAAATAGGACTAGATCATAAATATGATTGAAGAATGGCTTGCACAAGGCATGACATAGGTGCAAGCCTTCTCAGGATTTCCTCCCAAGATCATCTAATTATTGAAAGGATGACCTTCATGATTAAGCATGAGATAAAATAAAGAATGATGACACTCTTACTACCCAGACACATAGGAAGAGGTCCTTCCATATCACATCTCCAAAAGAAAATAATAGCATAATGATAGAAGGAAGGGGGTGAATTTTATGTCTTTCCAAGTTGAAAGGGACTCTAAAAGGAAGCACTGCCCCCTTGGTTTTTCATGAAATATTGAGTAAAGCTTACCTTAATAACATGTCCTTATCTCACTCATTCAATATATAGAAATCCTCGAGATTAACCATCTTAAGGCTCTGCACCAATAGATAAAACCCTCATTTATGGGTTCCTTGTCTCCTACTAGTAGGAAATACTCTATGAGTCATCAAAGTTGTAGTGATTTTTCACTACATTGGGAAAATCCTACCAAAGAAACAATTTTGGAGTTGGTTAAAGAAGAACAAGATGAGGGTACCTAAGTCCCCCATGATTTATCAAGTTCCCAACACTAAAGGATTGTCTAGGATACCACTAGGAAGGAACCTGTATCATAAGCTAAAGTTAAACGTCAAACTCCCTATGCATCAAATCCAAGTTGACCAACCAGACTGAATAACAATAGTCCATAAGCCTTTCTAGTGGAAACTATGCCAAACTCCACCATTGGCTAAAGTATCAAAGTCCTTTTAGTGAAAACTAAAAGAGATCCATATTTGGTAGGGCTTTGACCCAAACAATGGTTTGGGACTCTTTTTCTCCTTGGAGGAAAGAGGACATGGGTCATACTAGCTTCCATATTTTTTTGGATTTATAATGACTATCTGGCTAGTCATAATTCCTTGATTCAATCACAAAATGACACTAGCCACAAACCCTAGAGAATAAAACCTAGTATTCATGGAGGAAGAAGAGGTATTTGAGGTAACTAGATAAATAATTTGCAATGCAAGCTCCTTTTCCTCCCTTAAGAGGAAGTTAACACTTAATAGTCTATGAAACCAAAGCTTCTTGAAGACTTAAAATTGTGAAACCTCTATAGACCAATTAGGATTATTTGTCCATACATAGGTCACCTCAAAGATCCATGAAAAAGGATCAATAGGTAGGCCAATGGCAAAGGGTATTCCTAAAAATAAATAAAGATACAAGAAGACAAAAATTAGAATCCTAGACGACATAAAGAATAGAGCTTCACTATAGGAGCTAGTCGAGATGGTAGACCGCTAGTTACCATTGGATAATAAGGTAAACCCAAAGAAACTGGGTGTAAGAGGAAGAACAAGAGTTTCATCTTGGTCCTATTACCTCTAGAAACTAGACATGCCACCCTAGGTGGTAGATAGTGCATTAAAGCAACAACATAGAGGTAACTCAAGTGGTGTTACTAGACTTGAGTACATTAATGGTAAAAGATCTTGGAGGTCTAATCACAATGGATCCCTACTATGGGCAATTAGTAGAGCAGTGAGAAAAGAATATATCCCATTAGACCAACCCTCCTACAACAATTATGGCTACAAATCTAGAGACCTTGAGATCATCCAAAATTAATATAAAAAAGCTCGAGAAAATTTTTAAAATTTTGAATTCCTACATAAGTTTTGGGGGGAATGTTTCCCCATATTCGCCTATAAATATCCACTTCTCTATTGTAAAGGATAAAAAAAAATATTAGTATATAACCTTGTACATAGTTATTTTACTTTTCTTCCCTATGACAATATGGCTTGCGCCTTGAGTCACTCTATCAATAAGCTTCAAGCCTATTTTTTGAACATATATGTAATTTGGTTATGTAATATATAAGAAACTATGACTATTTCTCTTCTATCTTGTTTCATGCATGCATATTTATGGTGTTTTATGTTTGATGAAACTATGTTCCTTGTGCATTGTTGATAACAATGCATGTGTTCATCAATCCTACTATCATATGGAAGGGCTTTAGGATCTTGGTGCATAACCTCCCTTAAAATAGGATTTTGCTTCCAAGTTATTTTATTTTCAATTATTGTTTTTCCTCCTAATCCTTTTCCTCAAATAGAACCTAGTAGACTAGGATAAATTAGGAAGAGAGCATCAAGATCACGTCTAAATAAGGAGTTGGACTTGATAAAAATCCCATATGTCATCCTCAAAGACACGTTCCATTCTACCTAGACTTTCAGACTATGCTATCCATACTAGGTGTGAGCACCAGATGCATCTAAAAATTGCATTATATGGTCACTATGCTCAACATATCAAATAATAGGAGTTATTGGGCAACTTATACATACTACAAAATAAATTTCTTATTTTAAATCTTATCCATGTGTATATAATTATCCTCCTAATTCTTCCTTCTTTTTTTGTAACTCCATATTGTTGTTTTGCATCTTCACAAATACCATTAACCCCCCAAAAGTGCAACCTTAAAAGCTTTGGTTCAATTCTAGATCCAAGAAAAAGAAATATGAATGTAACTTTAAGATAAAAATAACTCAAAATTAGTGCAAGTGCTAATTCTTTTTGGCACAACCTCTACATCTTGCTTTGTCTAGTCATAATTAACTTTATGTGCCTCCTTGCTCACTTCTATTTGTGTTTTCCTTTAACTATGTTACTTCCTTGGATCTATGCTATGGTATTTCACTAGACCATTGTACAATCCAATTGATTACAATTACAAAATAGGCCCAAGATTGTAAGACAAGGTCAATGCTATGGTATAAACTCTTTATAAAGGCATCAATAAAAGGAAGGTAGGAAGGAATAGAGAATATTTGATAAGTGGAAACAAGGAATAAGGTTGTGTGGCATGCAAATAGAATAAGTGTATGTTTGTATGTATGCATACGAACAAACTCAAGTAGTGGTTTAGTTAGTAGATTGCTTCCAAATGCTTTTATGAACCATTGGACTATGGAAGACACATTATAGAGGGTTGTATTAAAATATAAGCACTAACATATGAACAAATACGACAATATATGGTTGAGTGAAGATCATTTTCTCATTGATAGGATAAATCATATGCAAGGTAATGACTTTCTCATAAATATTTATCTTTATTTATTGATATTTTAGTAGTTGATTGGTTTACGCATAAATGAATATTTGTATCTTCATTTGTTGATATTTTGGTGGTTGATGGATCTATTGTAGATGAGAAAGTTAGGATTTTTGAAGTAATAAGATATCCATTTTTTTTTGTTGTTTGATGCCAATACATTAAAATTATTTGAATATTTTTCTATTGTTTAAGGCTTTCATTCGAGATTTTCAGAGCATTTATTTTCGCACTCCATAGGGTTTTCATTCTCATGTAGAACATTTAAATTCAAAATGAAAAAGAAATCAGCATTTCATAAGTTTACAACATTTCTTTTTATCAACTAAGACCAAGATAAAATAAACTTGCACTTAGGGGAGGGATTTACTAATTTCAATATTACATTAAGGTTAAGATAAAATGAAGTGGTTTTCCACAACTCTTGCTAACTGCACATTTTAATCTAAAATAAAAGGAAATTGCTAATAGTAAGTACTGAATATAACTTCACATTAAATCAAAGATAAAAACGAAGTGGTTTTCCACAACACCTGCTAACAAAATATTTTAATTAAAGATAAAAGGAATCTACTAACAAGGATTCAAGGGTAACATCACTTTTATAAATTAGATTTAAAATGAACTAGGATCAATTTTAAGCACTTATCTATCTTTTATTTTTGCACATAAGGGAACTCAAGCCCTTTCATTGATAAATAACTTATCAAATCATTTTAACCATATGCCCCTTGTTAACAATTATTTGCAAATCACTAAGGTATTCTAAGCATTTATTTTGACACATAAAGTAAAAGGAACCTTGGAGAAATTTCAATTTCTTTGCAAGAGAGGGTTTTTGCTTATAAAGTCTTAACTGTGAATATGGTTTTGCAACTAGGCAAAACTATCACTCAACAGGTCCTCAAGGGTAATATGAATATGGTCATATCTTGAGAACTCATCTATAAGGGAAAACATGTCGTAGTCAGCAATAAAATCAAATATCATATCAACGTTAGGTAAAGGGAAATCATCTTTTGAACAAGCCTTATTAATCTCACAAAATCAATGAATATACATATATCATCTTCCTTCTTAATGATAAACATGATACTGGAGATCTAGTCGATGTAGTCTATTGCCTTGATAAAGCTGGCATCTAAAAATTTCCAAAGCTCATTTTAACAAGGACGAAAACCTTAGGATGTATTTTATGCAATTTTTATTTGATAGGTTTAACCTTAGGAAAAAAACCAAGTGATGAACAACAAGAGATGAGTCCAAACCAGACATATCGGCATGGGTCCATACAAAGATGTCATGGAATTCCTTTAGGAAATTTGTGTACTCTTAGTATTTTATGAGGGTCAAAGAAACACCAAGCTTCAATATTTTGGGTTGAATATTAGTCCCTATGTTGGTATCTGCAATGTCCTTAACAAGGATGTGGGACTCATATTCAATCTAGAAAGGTTTTGGTAGGATCCTTAAGTCTTTAAGATTTGTTTGACTAAGAGGGGATAGTTTAGGAGCATTTGAGATGGTAAAGCTAGGTACTATAGACATGGATTATCCAACATAGGATATATTATGAATGGAAGAATCATAAGGATTGGGTTCCATATTCGAATGATGCACATTGAAAACTATATCGACTAGCCCAAGGGAAACTAAAATTGCAAGAATTATACTGGTGAAGTGTGTGAGATTGCAGGAGCTGATTTGCAAAAATGATCTAAGTTCTTTCTTCTCCTCCTCACCCCATTATGATTTTGGAGGGAGGAGCTACCATCATAAGAATTCTATAAGGAGGGGTCACTTTCATCATCAATATTAGATGATACCAAGAAATACAAAGGCTCAATCTTACTAAGAATATACTTATTATCATCTTTGAATGCACATGCCATCTAGGCAAAAAACCTAATGTACCAGGGGCACCCATGCCTCATGTAGAGCAAAATAGTAGGAAGTGCCATATATGTAAGGACTACCTATGAGGAATCCTCTAGGGTTTTTATAATTCAAGCTAGCTCCTCATCAGAATGAATACTTAATGCATAAAGGCCTTCATGAGCTAAAGATAGGGGGGTTTGTAGGGAATAGAATTGCAATAAAAGTAAAATGTAGGAAAAATAATTTTTTGTAAAAAATTAGAACCTAAGCTATAGGGGAAATGCCCTAAGAATTAAAATCCCTCTTGAGTGCAAGACGTGGTCATATATGAACATAAGAACCATCATCTAATAGATAGAATGAACACAACCAAACCTCACATAATGAGGAAGAAAAACACATCAAGGAAAATAAGACATAGCTAAATTAGTCATGACTTCCATTAATGTGCTAGAAGTGATTACAAGGCATGCAACCTGAAGTTTTGATGTTCCTTAAACAATGGCTGGAGTATTCGTTATATAGTCAAAATCCTTTTATAACTAAAATTAGCATCTTTGAGGTATCTAGATTCAAGGCCATTAATACTAAGAAATTTTTAGCCTTTGGATGAAAAATCATCATTGACTTGTCTTGTTGCTATTTTCTTGAGGATAATTGTGCCATTAAGTCCTCACTACATTACTTCTAGAATACCCTGCTAGCTGACATAACAAGCATGGCCTTCTTGACTAGCACAAATCAATAGGGTAGGCTCAAGCATATGATGGGTAGTTGTTGTAGCTTCCATGCAGTTAGATTTGATAGGCTAGGCCACTAAAGTCAGCCTTTATGGATAGTGATGGACATTTTTCAATGCTCCTTTGCATGCATGACCATCATGTATTATTGATTGAGGTGGGATATCCTCTTGGCTAATGACATACCTTCTCTATCTATGTGTTAGTGTGTTTCTCTTTAGGTTCTTGACTAGCCAATACATTTTTTGACTTTGGGTGTCATCGGGGTCTTTTCTCTCTTGCCATACTTTCCTTCATCAAACAAACTATGTAGACCATTAGATTGAAAATCAATGATCCATAGGCCTTGATGCCCTCAATATGTCTGACTTGGGGTGGACAATAAGCATTGACCATCAATGAAATATTTAATGGTTGACAAAAAGTTTAAAATTGTATTCCTTTCTATTGATGTCTCCTTTAAACTAAAGGTGAGGAATGATTTTTGACTGCCTTATTTAGTCTATCTCACTTCCCATGGAGTCTTATTTGAGTGAAGTGGGGATATAGGGAAAATTTTCCTATAAATTTGGCAGCTCCCAATGTTCTTCAACTTACTAAAAGAAGTCAACCCATACTACTTTCCTTGTCCTTGGGTGTAGAGTCAAAATTTGGAAGTGTGAGGAGGTCCTACAAAAATCCCAACAAATATGTGGGGGCTAAAATCCTCATGAGATTGTCCTCACCTAAATTTAGTGTGTTTAACTTAGGGTTTTAGGGGTTCACTAAGAGCACTTTATAGAATCACTCTAAGTCTATGTAGGATTTTGATGTGCATTTTGACAAACACCCAAGTTTAGCCTTTTGGGAGCTAAGCTAACTGATTGAGAATGCTATCTAAATAAGATGCAAGGAAATAAGTTATGCAAGAATACAAAACTAGTCTAAAATATTCTTTGCTTTGAAAGGCATTAATCCTAGGGTACAAAACCATTTTTTTTCTTAGTAAGAGAATAAGAGAATGCACAAGAAAAAACTATCCAAATGCAATCTATATGCGAATTGATTTTCAAACGCCCAAACAAAATGGAAAATAAACAAATCAAACTAACTAGATTTCCTTTTGTCCTTTTTATTATATGTGTTTTAAGAAGAAAATAGAAACATAGTAGACAATAATATACAAAGCTAATTTGAAAGCAAATCTAAAGGTTGACCAAATCACATACTTGATTCTAATGGTTGTCCCAATTTCTTACCCTATAGACCTAAACTGCGAATCTATTTTTGTACCCTAGAAATAGCAATCGTGAATTCAAGTGGGTACCTACAAAATGGAAAACTCAAAGTTTGGAATTAGTGTTTGGGTGCCTACTTAGGCTTCTATGTATACTAGGCTTATAGGTAAGGTATTCAAGCCCCCTAGGTCCTTTAGATGATTGAAAATAAGCATAAAATTTATGACCTTTGGTAGCAATCCAAATTCTTACCTAGAAAGAATAGAGCGCGAAATCAAAAATATGTAGAATGGGAAAAAAATAGAGAATAAAAATATGTTCAATAGGAACTAGGGGAAAACATATGGGAATAAGAAATAGGAAAGATAGACTTGGCCCGAATTCTAGAGTCGATTTTGCGGTCCTTGCATACTAGCCACGAATTTACGTTGACCAAATTCATACCCTATAAGAGCAAACCATGAATCCAAATAGAAATCTATGATGGAAAAAATGATAAAACAAAAATAAAAGAGAAGAGAGGAAACAATCAATAGAGTGGTACTCTAAGATAAGCCTTGTTATCCCTCCTAAAATCCTTTAAAAATAGTGATGTAGAGCTTGAGAACTTGAGAAGCAAATTGACAAGAATTTCGTTAGCTTGAGAGAAATGGTAAGATCAATTGAGCATGATATTGATTGTGATATCACATGGGATAAACAATGAGAGTACAATGCCTCTATTTATAGGGCTTTGGGGCATAGAAAAAGAGAGGGAAAAGCATTAGGGTTAGGTTAAATTTGAAAATTTGGAAGGGCAAGTCAGTTGTAGGGCTAAGGTTAAAGAGAAACCCTAGAAATGTGATTTTGTGATCCATAAGGATGGATCACAAAATCATGAAAAGTGGTCATTAGGGATCATCTCGATCGATGAGAGTGCCTAAGCCAACTGCATAATTTTATGATCCATCTAGGAAGACCACAAATTTGGTAAAACTGAAGAAAATGACTCCAAACTAAGGGTTGATGGGCTCAAAAATTGCATTTGGCAATTTTGAGAGGCTTCTTAGGAATATAAGGGAAAATTGACTCATTTGGCTAGGTCAACATTTGGTATCTACATTTTACCTTCTCCTTGACCCATTTATGGTGTAATAAATACATCAAAGAAAGTTGTAGATACCTTCGAGCTTGGAAAGGTGGGTGTAGACACCAAAATCTAGCCACTTGTCATCCATCCAGGTCTTCCCACCATTTAACCCATTTATTTATATATATTTAGGCATATTTATTAAATATATGTTTAATATTAATATTTTAATATTATATTATATATTTAATAAATATAAATATTATATATGTGAATAAATCCCAACCATCCAATTTAACCCAATCCCAACCATCCATTTACATCAATCCATGCCACACACCCAAAATTAATATCCACCCTTCGATGTGTTTTAATCTGAGCCACACAATTTGTGTCACTCAAACTCTAACATGCCCTAATGTGGATTATTAATAGGAGCCATTTTGATGGCTCAGCCCCTAATTTTTTCTAAGCAATTTCCCTGAGTTTGCTAAGTGCTCAAATTTGTCTTTGAATCTTAAGCATCCTTAGTTACCCAAGCCTTCAAGCTTTCTATCCTTACTTTCCATAGCCTCTGCATTCGTCGTCGTGCCTCTCACTCCACCATATATACTTCTACAGATCTTCACCTTAACTCCTAAATGCCTTCAGGTGCTTTCTATCACCGTCGAGTGCCTTTAGGTGTTTCCCCTCTATCGTCAAGCACCTCTAGGTGCCTTTCACCATTCTTGAGCACCCACGGATGTTTTATTCTACTGTCAAGCACTCACGGGTGTATTATACTAGATCCCTACAACCCTGTTGGCCCTCAGGTGATGCTAGGGAATCGTCACAATGATTTCTTGCAACAAATATTACAAGTCAAAAAATATCAAGCATCTCAAGGTAAATACTTTTATTGTTATTTCATTCCACATATTTTTAGTTTTAGTTCATGTTATTTACATTAAATAGCTAGGGTTTTTGTATTGATTATTGAGAGCCTCACATTGTGGATCCTCCATAGTTGCTACTAACCTATTTGCTATTTTCTTGTGTGCAGATCTAGAAGTGTTACATAAGAATTGTGTAGTTGCTTAAGCTGGAGTGGCCTAGTATTGGATAACATGAAGCCCACTCACATCTGTTGGGATCTCAAGTGAGATTGAAGACACCACCAACATTGTTTTGCTAGGATTTCGGATAACCCTAGCTATTGTAAATATTTGTATCAAATAAATCAATTATTTCATTATAACATTGGATATTTGAGGCTCTCCCCATTAATAATAAAAATCATCTCTTTTGGTGCAATATTGTCTATTGATTTCAATTTGTCTTTATATCTATTTTGGTGTTTCACTTTTGCATCTACAAATGGCGATCACAGTGGGACCCCCTAAGGGTTTCTCATGTTGATTTACTTTTTTTACTAATTTGTTGTTTTTTGTCTCAATTTGCAGAGTTTTCAAAAGTGCAAATTTCATTGGATTTAGGGTTTTTGAGGATTCATAGAAGGTTGCAGAAGGTGCGCGAATGCCTGAAGACACTCGAGGGCCATCCAAAAATACCCAGGTGTATTTCAAAAGTGCCTATGGATGTTTTATATAGAGTTAGATAAAAAACATAGGCTTATGGGTAAGTTTACTATCAAACCCTAACTTTTCATTTTTATGTTTTTGGCACTTTTACATTTTTTTAGATTTCAGGATTAAAATGAACATCATTAATAAATCTGGTAAAAACAAATCATTTTAGTTGCATTTTAGGCATTATATTAGTCATTGCATTCATTCACACATTTTATGCTTTCTCAAATTTTTGGTGTATTGCATTATTGCTTGCATTTGAACTGTCAAGTGCATACATTAGTTTGCATCATAGGGTTAGAGGTTTCTATTTTTGTAGGTCTAAATAGAAATATTGTTCAAATACCAAAATTATCCCCGTACTTGGGTGATTCTATATGGATAAGTAGATGAACCCCCCAACTATTTAGGGCAAGTTTTAAGTAGTGTACTTTACATCCTTTGGAAAAATTGGTATTTTGGGTAGTGGCTTCTGATTTAGACTATCGAAAGTAGTTATTTTTCTAACATTGTATGTACACAATAGAGAATTGAAAAATTTTAAAAAGAATAACACACTTCACACTTCACATTAAATAGTAGTGGTTGGATTTCATCACCAACCATTGCTTGATATTTAGTGGCGATGGCTTTCATCTCCATCCACCAATATCTACCCTTAAACACCTTAGATTACCCCCGAGCAAGCTTGATGGATTTCATCACCAACAAGAATGTCGTTGCCTCATCCAAGCTATAGGTTTCACCCATTTTTAATTCATATTAGCACATTAAAACACACAAAATCAAAATCTAAAAAAAAGTGAATTCATATTAAAATGAGATAATCAATGAATGAGGAAAGATACATTTGTTGAACAGACTTAGAATTAATTGATCTCTATTTGATTTATGTGAAGTTTCAATTTTGCAGTTCATTTTACTGTACAACTTGTATTTGGTTTATTTTCTTATGGTATTAACAAGAAATCAACAAAAAGCATTAAATCAAAATAATTCCATGGAACCTTGATCCACCTTACCCACCACTTTTGTGGTAGATTTCCCAAATGTGACACAAATCGATTTCCCACCTTTCATATGGTTGTTTCCCAAATAGAGTCAACCTCACCAACCATCGATCACCACATTACCCACATAGACATGGCATGAGTAGAAGCTCTTATGAAGTCTTATAACTATGTCTTAGATTCAGTTTCCATATCACCTAGACAAGATCCTACTTTACAACAGGAACTTGCTCATTCTCAGCTCCCATCCAGCTTTACTTAGGTGTACACTAACCCTCTTTTTGAGGCATCAGTTGAACCTTCATATCATGTGTCCATTTACCAATACACAAGTGTTCCTAGCACTTCCCTTCTATATTCATACACATCTACCTACACTAACCCCTTGTATGAAGCACATGTAAATGCTATTTTACAAGTTCTAGCCTCCCAAGTTACCATACCAAGTGTAACTTATTCCCCAACCACATATTCCATACCATCTACCTCCATACATTCCATTTGAGAGATTAATGAAGTATGGTAACATTTAAAAAAATTGCTTAAGCAACATCAAAATGTTCAATAACAAGTTTAAGTGAACCCTAAGCCTCTACCAAAATCTACTTAGACTATCCTCATCAATCAGGGTCCATCATGGACATCATAGTCTTCTGTAGTTTCTATCCATGTTCCTCCACCAAGCTATACAAATACCCATCCTATTTCCATTGGCCAACCCAGCCATAGCCCTTATGCATTGACCTCCTTCCAAAATTCTCCATATCTTCATCACCAATCTCCTCTTCATAAATTTCCATCAAATTCACCTAGTCATCATCATCAATCTCATCATCATTTGGTCACCCCATAACATTTTTCCACCATGCCTTCTCAAAATTATCAGGTAATTCAGGGCTTCCACATTCTTGGGAAAGACCCTAAAATCAAGTCCATGCAACAATAAATAGATTAGTTGATACAACATACTCCTAGTTTGAAAAACCAGAATCCAACCTTATGTCAACTGATTAACCAACCCATTCATCCTTCGGTACCATCATCGCCATATCCGATAGATTTCACGATGTTGAAGTTTGATAAATTCAAGGGGACTAAGGACCCCAAAGAGCATGTAAGCACATTTTTACACTCATGCTTTAGAATTCAAAATGACAATGCTCTCATGCTTAGAACATTTTCTCAAATATTATGTGGATATGCCATACAGTGGCACAACCAATTGCCTAGTCATAGTATTTATACTTTCTAACAATTGGTTGATCAATTATTTGAGTGTTTTATCCTTAATATTAGAAATAAAGTCTCATTGTCTGACGTTTATGCTTTAAGACAAAATGATGATGAGTTTATCTATGATTAGAACCCCACCAATGGAAGAGCTTATCAAAATATTCACCAAGAGTTGATTAAAACCCATATCTTGGATTCTTCAATTATAGACATATCATTCATTTGAAGAAGCTCTAGAACAAGCTAGCATCAATGAGGAAATATAAATCCAAGAGGGCATACTTAAGCCTAGAAAAAAGGAATGAAAAATAAGGGCTAATTCGTCCAATCAGTCTAATAATGTTAATCAAGTGGTCATGAGCCAACCAATAATAGAAAAACAAAAATTAGTGCAACAACCATCGCAAAAAATTGCTTATCATGCGGTAACCTCGGTAACTCAAGCCATGTAAAACACAATGTCAATTGTAGAGAACCATCCTTGGTGATAGTTTGTCTGATAGAATCACCAATACACCCCTTTGGTCAAGTCATATGCTTCCCTTTTCTAAAGGTTGTATGACACAAATAAACTTGCATTGCTTGAAATCAGACTAGATGATCCCACTAAGCATGGAAAACACTATCAAGAATATTTATTTTGTCCTTACCATAGGCATAATGGGCAGACATTAATAATTTCCATGTATTCAAAGACATAGTTCAAGACCTTGTTGACTTGGGGGCCATCAAGCTTGACAACCCCTTGCTCAACAAAACCAAAACCTTGGTATTTTTCAAACACCACTTCCTCATAATGAGGAGGTGCAACCAAATATGAGAGGGGCTAACACCAAAATGCCTCCTAATCAAGTTAATAACATCCAACAATATCAAGGATTTTTAGGGGCCATCCATGTGGTCACTAGAGGTCAATGAAACAATCAACAAAATGCAAGTCAACAACCTCAAGCAAGTGTGTCACAATCTCCCACATCACCACCCATCCAAATTCCTAGCCAACCAAATCCTCCAATTCCCCCAATCCATCACCCCCACAACAAATCATCTCATTGAGTAGCCGACTAACCATAAGCCTAAATATGGCTTCCACCAAATTGTCAATATATGAGTTAATTCAACAATCTTCCCCACATCGTGAGGCATTAATGGATATTCTGAAATCCATTGAGCTACAATCTCAAGATTATAATACCTTCAAAACTTTATATAGAGCATTTAAACACATGGATCCTTCCATTACATTTTATAACTTTGATATTAAGCCAATATCATCGAAATCAATAGATCCTCCATTGCATATCATGTCTCTAATTGACAAGAAGCCTTTCAAAAGAGTTCTAATTGATATCGGTTCCTCCATCAATATCATCACCACATCTACCCTTCATCATATTAACCTTCCTCCATCTCATATCACCAAGTCATCATTCACTCTAAAATCATTCAATGATGCTTTATGTTCCATAGTTGGCACTGTTGTTTTGCCCATTGAAGTAGGGGTCAAAACGTTGCACACTATGTTTCACATCTTAGAAGTATCCATGGTATACAATGTACTCCTTGGAAGAACTTGGATGAGGGAGATGAGATGTATCCCTTCAATACTACACCAATGCTTAAAGTATGTTCATGAGGGACAGGTACATTGCATACTGGTGAACGTCGAGCCATTTAAGTATTGTAGTTTTATATCAAATCCATATGAGTCCATGCTTCCTTCCACTCACATTTTCCTATCACCATCAGCCAATACGTCTACCACTCCACCTATTTCCTCATAAAAAGCTCCCATTCTTGAGAATTCCCCTATAACCAAACCCAACCAATATTCCATACCCCCATCATCATCACTAGCCATCCAACAACCTTCCCAATCCAATCGATCCCCATCACTTAATGTTTCACAAGTTGAATTGATGAATTGTGAGGCATCTTAATATTTACCATTCCCTGATCCATCATCCAACCATGGTCCTTACACATCATCCCAAGTCAAGGTCCATCTCACTAATCTCGGTATTGGTGAATATGTGGTCTAAGACATCACCATCACACCACTCACCATTCCTAATGCTAAGTATTTTGGTCACCCACATGATCCACATTTATCCATAGGAGCGGTATATAACATGGGTTCAACTCCAAACAATGTAAATTTTGTATATGGGGGGATTGAGTCTTCATCCAATTTCGCTCTCGTAGAAGAACCCAAAGAACCAACACTTGCCAACATCTAAAATATATTAGGATTTTCATCCCATTATTTTCACATTGTTAATTGGAAAGGTCATGGCCTAGGATTGTATGAACAGGGATTGTCTCAGCCTATTGATGTTTCATATCAAGAAGTGCAAGACTATTCAAGTCTAGGTTATCACCCACTTTCCACCACATATTATTTTGAACAAGTCTTCCAAAGGCTTAATCTAAATCCAGGAGAAGAAGCCCTCCATAACGACAAATTTGAGGATGAAATATATGAAGAATTCAAACTCATGTCGATAATTTCGGATGAATATGAAGAGGAATTGAAGCCCATCATTCCCCACATCAAACAATATGAGTTTTATATCAGAACGTTCCCCATCCATGAGCCCATATTTTGCTTACTTCTTTTGCATTGCTTCTTTTGCAAGAGCGAGCCAATCCTACCGATGAGCCACCACCTCCATTTAATTAAGCCATTTCATAAGCCAAACTTGTAACATATGTACATAAAACAAAAATAGTGGTTTTCACCACTACAAAAAAAAATCAAAATAAAAAAATCAAACAAAAACATTTTATTTTTCTGCATTGCATGTATATATCATTTTAAGTGCATTTATTTGTATTGCTTGTTGTTTTCCAGGTTTACCAAGCTCCTAGTATCGGTTCTTAGGTTCCATTCATTCCATAAAACCTTTTTTACTTTGCCCATAAGTCAGCATGAATCCTATTTATTTATTCACCCCACTTCGTAATCCATATGATCCAACTAAACCAATTCCAATTGACATCAGCCTTATAAATATGGATCAAATCACCTTTGGATCCCAAGGTTTTCTAGGTAAACATAGATGAGGATAAGTCAAAAGAGTTTGATGACATCCTAGATGACATTCATAAAATACCTACACCCCATAAACTTGAGGAAAGTTTCCACAAGTCCATTGAAGATACAATCAATGTGGAGCTTAGTTCAAATAAAGACAATCCCTAAATTGTCAAACTTGGCAAAAGTTTATCAGTCGATGAATAAGAGTAATTAATGGCTCTTCTCAAGAGAAAGAAGGATATTTTTGCATGGTATTATAAGGACATGCCTAGTCTTGATCCTAACTTGGTTGTCCATAATCTCACCTTACATCCTAATGCTAAGCCAGTCAAGCAAAAACTTAGGAGGATGCATCCTATCATGTCCCTCTTGGTAAAAATAGAGCTTCAAAAACTCTTAGACATGAACTTCATAGTTCCCATCAACTATCCTGAGTAGCTTTCAAACATGGTACCTATTCGAAAACCTAACAGGATGATACACATTTACATCGACTTTCGAGATCTTAACAAAGTGTGTCCTAAGGATGACTTTTATCTCCCAAATATCGTACTCTTGTAGACACCTATGTTGGCCACGAAATGCTTTCTCTCATGGACAATTTCTTAGGGTACAACCAAATTCAAATAAATCCTGATGACTAACACAAAACAAAATTCACTACATTTTGAGGGACTTTTTGTTACAAGGTGATGCTCTTTGGCCTTAAAAATGTAGGTGCCACTTATCAATGTGCTATGGCATACATTTTACATGACTACATGCATAAAATTATCGAAGATTATGTGGATGATCTCTTGGCAAAATCCAAAACTCGACAAGAGCACATTGGTGTATTAGAGAAATTTTTTGATCGACTTCTAGAGCATAAGGTAAGGTTGAACCCCAAGAAATGTGTCTTTGGTGTTACCTCGGGTAAACTTCTAGGATTCATTATCTCCAAAAGAGGCATTGAGGTGGACCCAAAAAAGGTCAAGGCCATCATGGAGATGCCTCCCCCAACTAAAAGAAATTGTGTAGTTTACAAGGAAATATCTAATCGATTCGTCCTTTCATTACGCAACTTTATGACAAATGTAGGCCATTCAATCACCTACTACAAAAGGAGGTGCATTTTTCTTGGGTAGATGAGTGCCAAAAATCCATTTTTGACATTAAGCAATACCTAACTTCTTCGCTAGTCTTAGCTCCTTCTTGTTTAGGGGTCCCATTCTATCTTTATATTTTAGCAATGCACTTTGCATTAGGGACAATGCTTGCACAAAATAATGAAGAAAATTGAGAGCAAACTATCTATTACATTAGTTGAGCATTGGTAAGCTATGAAACTAGATACGCCTATGTAGAAAAATTATGCTTAGCAGTGGTTTTTTCCACTAAGAAACTTTGACATTACATGCTTAGTCACACAACAAATATCATAGCTATAGAAATTCCCTTGCATTATATGATGTCTCACACTTACAATAACACCCGCACCACTAAATGGATAATGCTCCTTACTAATTTCAACCTTGAATTCATTAGCCAAAAATCCATTAAAGGTTAGGTCATAGTCGATCAATATGTGGAAGCTCCACTACCTAGTGATCATCCTTTGATTATTGAACTCCCAGATGATTTGGTATTCACTATCACTGAACAAGAATAAGATGTTATTCTAGAGGAAGACATCGATATCACACTATTATTTGATGGTTCCAAGTACGCGAAAGGTCAAGGTGTTTGAGTCATGTTTCATACACCCCAGGGGGTACCTATCCCGTTATCATTCAAACTTGAATTTCAATGCACAAAAAACATTGCAGAGTATGAAGCCTTAATATTAGGTCTTCAATCAACTATAGCTATGAGCATTAAGCATATCAAGATATTTGGTGGTTCTCAACTTGTTGTTAAGAAAATCAATGGAGAATACTAATGCAAAGAACCTACCATTAAGATTTACCATGAAGTAACAATGAAATTTCTCTCTAAGTTTGATTGGTATGAAATAAATATTTTGCAACGTTTGACTAATATATTTGCAGATGCGATGGCCTCTCTTGGATCATTGGTTCCAAAAGACTCCTTTGGAGAGGTACAACCACTTATCATTTCAATGGTCTTTAAGTCTAAAATTTTTGTGCTGAATCTAAAGATGAAAAGGATGTTTGCTTTATCTAGTCAGATCCATATGAGCCTTGGTCAAGCCAGAGAGTAACTTTTTCAAGCTTGGAACACTCCCATATGACATGTCTCAAATTGCTAAACACACATTCAAGCAAAAATTATCCCATTTCATTCTCTTGGGGGATGTGTTGTATAAACATGGTTATGATGGAGTTCTCCTTCGTTGTCTCGAGTCTAGTGAGACACAAAGAGCCATAGCTTAAGCCCATGATGGTACTTGTGGTGGTCATTTTAGTGGAATGGCCATTGCAAAGCATATTTTACACATGGGTTATTATTGGCCCACCATGGAACATGATTGTTGCACATATGTCAAACATTGCAAAAAGTGTCAAGAACATGCTAATTTAACTCATGTACCATCACAAGCTTTACAACCCATTCAAAGCCTTTGGTATTTTTCACAATGGGGTCTAGATCTAATTGGTAAAATTTTACCTCCTTCCTTAGGACAACATACATTCATCATCACAACCATTGAATACTTTACAAAATGGGTTGAGGCAATTCCTCTAATAAGTACGATAGGACCTAAAATTATAGAGTTTATACTTCACAATATCATATGTCATTTTGGTATTCCCTTGAAAATTATTTTATATAATGGAAAGTCTTTCAAGAATAAGGATGTTTGAGCACTTTGCAAGAAATATAACATCCAACACAGTTTCTCAACTCCTTATTACCCACAAGCTAATGGACAAACTAAAGCTTCCAATAAGACCTTAATTGCTATTCTCAAGAAACTTGTCAAAGAAAATTATAGAGATTGACATACATAAATTCCCTTGGCATTATTGGCTTATTGAACAAGCATTCACATGCCTATAGGGGAAACACCATTTTCATTGGTCTATGGAGTCGAAGCAATCATACCTCTTGAGCTTGAGATAACCTCACAAATTTCATTACAGGAATTCATAGATGACGACACTGCTAGACAAGCACGTCTTTACCAACTCACACTTCTTTATGAGATGTGAGTCAATGCTTTAGAGCATTTACGAGTTTATAAATACCACCTAAAGCATGCTTACAATTCCAAAGTTCATCTAAGTGAATTCCAAGTAGGATATATTGTCCTTGAAGTGCATCTAAACACTAGCCAAGGCTCATATACAAAAAGTGCATCTAATCACTAGCTACGCCATCCAAGAGGAACCTTGTGACCTAGGAGGAGCCCTAGACCTAGAACTATTCCTAGACTCACTACGCCCACCATCCTTGAATACAAATGCAGAAGGAGGATCTGGAAGAGGAATATGATGCTCTATCAACTTATAATCCAAATCCTCGAGATTGTTGCACATATGTCAAACATTGCAAAAAGTGTCAAGAACATGCTAATTTAACTCATGTACCATCACAAGCTTTAAAACCCATTCAAAGCCTTTGGTATTTTTCACAATGGGTCTAGATATAATTGGTAAAATTTTACCTCCTTCCTCAGGACAACATACATTCATCATCACAGCCATTGAATACTTTACAAAATGGATTGAGGCAATTCCTCTAATAAGTACGATAGGACCTAAAATTGTAGAGTTTATACTTCACAATATCATATGTCGTTTTGGTATTCCCTTGAAAATTATTTTATATAATAGAAAGTCTTTCAAGAATAATGATGTTTGAGCATTTTGCAAGAAATTTAACATCCAACACAGTTTCTCAACTCCTTATTACCCACAATCTAATGGACAAGCTAAAGCTTCCAATAAGGCCTTAATTGTTATTCTCAAGAAACTTGTCAAAGAAAATTATAGAGATTGACATACATAAATTCCCTTGGCATTATTGGCTTATTGAACAAGCATTCACATGCCTATAGGGGCAACACCATTTTCATTGGTCTATGGAGTCGAAGCAATCATACCTCTTGAGCTCGAGATAACCTCGCAAATTTCATTGCAGGAATTCATAGATGACGACACTGCTAGACAAGCACGTCTTGACCAAATCACACTTCTTTATGAGAGGTGATTCAATGCTTTAGAGCATTTACGAGTTTATAAATACCACATAAAGCATACTTACAATTCCAAAGTTCATCTAAGTGAATTCCAAGTAGGATATATTGTCCTTAAAGTGCATCTAAACACTAGCCAAGGCTCATATATAAAAAGTGCATCTAATCACTAACTACGCCATCCAAGAGGACCATTCTGACCTAGGAGGAGCCCTAGACCTAGAACTATTCCTAGACTCACTACACACACCATCCTTGAATACAAATGCACAAGGAGGATATGGAAGAGGAATATGATGCTCTATCAACTTATACTCCAAAGCCTCGATATACCTCTATCAAGACTGAAGGTGCACTATGTTGACATTATGATGATGCTCAATATTTGTTAGCTCTACTTGGAGCCTCATGATTCTCTCATCTCGAGCCATCACCATTGCATCCCAATCCACCACTTTCTACTCCAGCCTCACCCAATCATCCTTACTCTGAGTTGGAGGTCCATCCAGAGTCTCATTCGCATCCTCTCTATCGTCCCCATACCCCCCACTCTTAATAACCTGCCTAGCCACACTCTTAGTCCTCCCCATTTGACTATCTGATCAAAGGTACCACTGTCGCTTGGGGACCTCATGGGTCCCCTCATCCTTAGCCTCATCCCCATCTCCACTAGAAACTATTCAAGTCGGTGCCCATGGTGGTTGTGCAATGAACCATACCTCATACTCTACGATAGTCCCCACATCATCCACATCTATGAGATCTATCTCCTCATCATCCTTGTAGGCCACCCTCTATGGCTCCACACATGGTAGCCCTATATCCTCTCGATGCCTCCTATAGAGCACTGGCTCATCAGGAACCCCCTACCTTAGGTTAAACTATCAGAGCACCCATGAGAACTAAAAATACTCAACCTCACTCTGATATCTCCTAATCGCCCACCTATCCTACCACACCTATCATTGATGCTCTCCATATCTAGTCCACCTACTACCCTACCATGGCCTCCAATCACTTGGGTTGATGTTAATCTAACTGACAAATACCTATACCACTAACTCGTCTGTACAGGATGACTCATCTATACCTCCTCTACCATTGCCCATCTCCTAGCATAGGGCTACCCCCTATCCCAACCTACATCTGGTAGACCATCCAGTTGTGTCATGCTAAAATACTCCCATCCCCAGTACTATAGTAGTAAACTGCATCCCAATCCTTGAAAGGAATGATAATCAGATCATTCCAAGCTGCAAGGATCTCAAGTGTTAACAAAAACACCACATTCAACCAAAACAAGAATCTGAAAGCAAATTGACAACATAAGCTTACAAATAGATATGCAAACAAGAGAGCAACAATATCATATATTAGATCTGAAAATGGAACACTGAGTACAATGAAGGTGCCTTGCTTATATAGGCAAGGATGATCAACCATAGTCGTAGGATCAAGCTAAGGATAAATATCCACCGTACAAAAGGAATATGTGATATGGTCCATAGATATGTAACCGCTATGGGAGAAAGAATATCAACCCTCCAAATGTCACCCCTAGGAATAGTCAAACCTAAAAATATCCCCATAATATCTAAGAAATAAATATGTAACATCTCATAATATCTAAATAAGATAAATGAAATATCCACACATAAGTGGGTGGGGAAAATACATGGAATAACTAAATAAAAAGGAAATAAATAACCTAGGTGAACATGAGCTAAGGTAAACAACCTACTCTAACACCCCCCTCAAGTGAAGCTAGGGGCCAAAAAGAAAAGTGGCATATCCACAATATGAGTCCCAACAACAAGGCCTGATCAGGTACTCATGTACAATATATCCATGAAGAAATCTCGAACTAGAAGAAGGAAAAACCACATGGGAAAAAGATCATCCTGCTAGAAAGAGAGAGAAAGAAGAAGGAAGATGTCCTCAAGAACACCCCCCAAGGACAACTTCTGAAACCCCAAGCATGCCACGCAACTCAAGGTAGCGAGGTGATGCAAAAGGCTTCGTAAAGATGTCGACAACCTGCTGCTGAGTTGGAATGTACTCCAAGCAAAGAACTCCATCTTGAATGTGCTGACGAATGAAGTGCATGTGAATCTCAATATGCTTGGTCCACTGGTGCTCAACAAGATTGCAAGAAATGTGAATTGCACTTTGGTTGTCACACCAAAGTACTATTGTTGAATCCTGTGGGAAGCCAAACTCTATCAATAACTATCATAGCCAAAGAACCTCCTGACTCATTGTGACTGCTACCCTGTACTCTACCTCTATAGATGAAAGTGCAATAACCTGTTGCTTCTTGCATGCCCAAGCAATCGGAGAAGAGCCAAGACAAAAAATGTAGCCAAAAGTGGAACGCCTGTCATCAATAGAACCTGCCCAATCTGAATCAGTATATCCAACCAACTGAGTAGAACCTCGGGTGTAGTGCAATCCAAAGTGTGAAGTGCCCTGTAGATATCTCAAAATCCTCTTGGCAGCCTACTAGTGACTGCTATGAGGGGCATGTGCAAACCGAGACACAAGTCCAACTACAAAAGAAATATCGAGGTGAGTATGGGTCAAGTACATCAAACTTCCAACTAACTGCCTATACAAGGTAGGATCACAAAGAGGAGTGGTGCATGTGGAAGTAAGAGAGACCCCAGACTAGAAAGGAGAGGGACATGGCTTGCAATCAGCCATACCAAAATGTTGAAGAAGATCATGGGTGTACTTTTGTTGACTCAAATGAATCCCTGAATCTGATTGAGAAATTTGCAAACCAAGGAAAAAGTGCAAAAGACCAAGATCTATCATATCAAACTACATTGAAAGAGCCCTTTGAATAGTCTGAATGTGGGAAGAAGAGCTACCAATGAGAAGCAAATCATCAACATACAAGACAAGTATAACTATATCCTCTCCAACATGTTGTATATACACTGTAGGATCTGAGTGGCAACGAACAAAACTAGTAGATAGAAGAAAAGAGTCCATCTTCTCATACCAAGCTCGAGGGGCTTGTTTGAGACCATAGAGAGACCTTCGTAGTCTACAAACAAGAGAAGAGTCATGAACAAACCCAACAGGTTGCTCCATGTAGATTTCCTCCTGCAAATCTCCATGCAAGAAGGCACTCTTCACATCCATCTGGTACACTGGCCAACCCTGTGATGCAACAATAGAAAGTACAAGGTGCACATAATCCATCTTGGCAATGGGTGCAAAAGTCTCAGAGTAATCAATACCTTCGACTTGTGAGAAACCCTTCGCTACAAGACGAGCCTTATACTTATCAATGGACCCATCAGCTGCATATTTGGTTCGGTATACCCACTTACACCTAACCAACTTTCTTCCCTTAGGAAGAGAGACCAAATCCCAAGCATGATTCTTCATCAAAGAAGAATACTCATCTGTCATCGCATCATCCCACTCCTGTATCCCATGAGCCTATGAGAAAGACTGTGGATCCCTAGAAACTGCCTGACATAAAATTCCAGAACCTGTAGAATGTGCATGATGATGTCTAGTGGGTGGAAGATCTTGTATGAAAGGTGTTGCCTCAAAAATTGTGGTACGAGCCCACCTAGGCATAGTGACAACATTAGGAGGAACAAGATTCTCATCTGAATCTATATCCATGACCTCCTCAACTACCTCCTGAACTTGCTCCTCAAAGAAGGGATCCTCAAGATGAAGTGAAGAATCATCAATGGATGGAAGTAAAGAAGAAGAATCATGAGAAGAGAAGCGCTCATCAAACTGAACATGAGTTCTAAAAAGAACTTCATGAGTATTAGGATCCAAAAGTCGATAAGCTCTCATGTCCTCACAATACCCAACAAAGATCAAGGGTTTGCTCTTCTTATCCAAGGCTTTCCTTTGCTTCTTTGGCACAAAGGCCCAAGCATGGCTTCCAAAAACTTTGAAAAATGAGACATCGGGCTTAGTCCCAGACCAAGCCTCCTCTGGAGTCAAATGCTCAAGTGCTCTATGTGGTGTACGATTCTGAATGTAGTTCACACAATTAACTACTTCTGCCCAATATATAGGAGGTAAATCCCTGGAATGCATCATGCAGTTAGCCATCTCCTTCAAAGTTTGGTTCTTCCTTTCTGCTAAGCCATTTTGTTGTGGAGTATGAGGAACATAATGTTGGTGAACAATGCCATGAGCTACCAAAAAATTAGAAAACTCTCTGTTGAAGTACTCCCCCCATTATCAGTGTGAAGCTTCTTTATGCAACTAGAATATTGATTCTCAACAAAAGCCTTAAACACCTTGAAGTGTGAAAAGACATCACTCTTGTACTTGAGAAAATAAACCCAAGTACACCTTGAGAAATCATCAATAAATGTAAGTGCATACTTAGCTCCTTTGAAAGGAGTAGAAAAAACCATCAAGTCACTATGCACAAGCTCAAGTGGTGAAGAAGCTCTTTTTGACTTACCCTTAGGAAATGGATCTTGGTGTTGTTTCCCTAATGCACATCCAGGGCAAACTCCATCAAGACAAGAAACTCTAGGTAAACCATCAACCATACCATGAGTGCTCAACTCCTTCAAATATCTGTAATTAAGATGTCCAAATCTCTCATGCCAAAGCTTACTCTCAGAATCTGCATGAGCAACCAAGCATGTCCCTACAGAAGAAGTGTCATCAAAACCCTCAAAGTGATATAGTCTAGAACTATGATCAACAACACCTTGTGCAACAAGTGAATGAGGCTCCAACAAGGTTCTAACTTCAGCTCCTTGTGGTGTGAAAGTCACTGTTTTGCCCTGACCAGAATGACAAATTTGATAAACAGAAAGTAAATTTGTAGTGATGTCAGGAACATATAGTGCATCATTGATGCATCCACCATCAAGTTGTATGTCACCTTTTCCCTTAACATAAATAAAGGAAGAATCTCCAACCTCAATGTTGGAAGTAGAACTCAAACCAAGAGATACAAATGACTCCTTAGAAGAAGTCATATGGTGAGAAGCACCAGAATCTATAACCCAACTATCTGTAGCAACTGACTGAGATCTCCCAACAACATTAAGTGCTTTGCCATGCTCACTAGAAGGAGGTGGAGTGGAGATAGAGATCTTGTGTTTTCTGACTGCATCCTCTAAGGCTTGCATTCTCTTCCAACACCTGGTTTCTACATGATTATTCCCCCCACAAAAGGAGCATGAAAGGCTAGACTTATTCTTGGATTTAGAAGACTCTTTGGGTTTAGAGTTAGATTCTTTGGGTTTAGGGGCACTTTGATATGGAGAAGGAGAAGACTTAGGTTTACCTTTGAATTTTCCCTTACCCTTAGGACTAGATGCTACTAATGCCTTTTGAGAGGTGGAAGACTCAAGGTTAGACAATTTGGATTCTTCCCTAGTAAGTCTTTCACAAAACAACTCCAAATCAGGCATTATGAATGTGTCACCTAAGGCATCCATGCTAGAGAAAAAGGTAGAAGCAAATATTTGGAATGGACCTTTCAACTTGGATAGAATCAGGTAAACACACTCTTCATCTTTCTTGTCTCTCCCACTCCCCTTTAATTGTGTCAACAAGTGCTTGAACTTAGTAAGATAGTCTACAATAGATGGAAAATATTCAGGATTGAGAGAAGTGATCTCAACTTCAAGTTGCATGGCTCTTATGTGATCCACCTTACCAAATAATCCTTTTAATTTTTCCCAAATTTTGAAAGGAGAGTCACATCCTTCCAAATGAAATAAAAGACTATCACTTACATAAGTTCCTATCAAACCCATACATTCATGTAATTTGCATTGGTGCTGAAATTTTTCATATTCTCTAGTGAACTCTGGTTGTTCTTCAAGCATTAAAGCCCATAATCCTTTGCGTTTAATGATTGTTTCCATTCTTGGTCTCCATGTGTGGTAATTATGTGTTGTTAATGGCTCACATTGATCTAATGCAAAAGAAGATGAAGAAGCCATTCTACAAAAATCACCAAAGAGAAAAATAATGCAGATAGGGTGCACAAATCAGCACCGAGACAACCCCCCAAAATATTATTTTATTAGCTTCACAAGAATGCAGAAGATGGGACTTTATAACAATAGTCCATATACAAGGTTCAAGTGCAAAAACCTTTTTCACAATGCAATATTGAGAGTGCAGTCATAAAATCATTATAAATATCTAAATACAGATCCAAAAAATCTGAAATTTTATAGATATATCAGAAAAATGATTTTACAGGCTTGGTAAAAATTTCGCTGAGCAACTCCCAATATTTCTCCTGAAATGATGAGTTTACTAAAAATAGTAAAATCATTGTAACTATCAGAATACAACTCCAAATTCTCTGAAATTTTATGGGATGGTCTATAATATGATTTTACACATTCTGTAAAAAATCTGCAAAAACTCAGAAGTTTTGATGAAGATATATGCAGATTACTAAAAAATTGCAGGTTTTCATAAAATCAAGATATCTTGAAGAATACTGATCCAAATGAGCTGAAATTTTGGGCACAACTCAAATGAATGCATCTACAGACCTCCAAAAAATTTCATGGAAAAATGGCATTTCTATCAGGAGATACATGCAAAATATAAAAATGGGCTAGGTTGGTGACCCTGCCAAAAAGGGAAATGCTCAAGAAAAAAATGCTTAGGACAGATCCAAGGGAATGAGGCTATTGCAGTATGGGCAGAAGAGATTTTAGGAGGCTGGTGATGATATTACAATGGAAGGAGTGACACAAACTGGCCAAAAAACTCCACCAAGGACCCGATCACAAAAACCGAAGCTTCCACACCATTCTTCGAACCTGCAAGAGAAACAATTGCACAACACTCACAAATGGATGACTGCAACACCTATCGCTCTGATGCCATGAAAGGAATGATAATCAGATCATTCCAAGCTGCAAGGATCTCAAGTGTTAACAGAAACACCACATTCAACCAAAACAAGAATCTGAAAGCAAATTGACAGCATAAGCTTACAAATAGATATGCAAACAAGAGAGCAACAATATCATATATTAGATCTGAAAATGGAACACTGAGTACAATGAAGGTGCCTTGCTTATATAGGCAAGGATGATCAACCATAGCCGTAGGATCAAGCTAAGGACAAATATCCACCGTACAAAAGGAATATGTGATATGGTCCATAGATATGTAACCGCTATGGGAGAAAGAATATCAACCCTCCAAATGTCACCCCTAGGAATAGTCAAACCTAAAAATATCCCCATAATATCTAAGAAATAAATATGTAACATCTCATAATATCTAAATAAGATAAATGAAATATCCACACATAAGTGGGTGGGGAAAATACATGGAATAACTAAATAAAAAGGAAATAAATAACCTAGGTGAACATGAGCTAAGGTAAACAACCTACTCTAACAATCCCTTCCTCCACTGCCTCCTCACCTCATAAAGCTCTCGATATGCCTGCACCAATAAGGCAGGAGCCCATGCATACACCTAATGCATAGTGAGCATATCGCTCACCAACACTATCAGGTTCCAAGGGAACTTGCAACCAGTGTTGTTTGGGGCCACGATTTTGGCCAACACGAACATCACCAAAGATCGTTGGGAATCCAACTCCTTTTCCACATACATAGACAAATAGGTAATACCCCCACACTCCATCCTCATGCTTCACCAGCTATCCTCAAACATTTTTTTCATATTTTTCCTTCGATCATGTCCAATCTCGATGTAAATCCCCTCCACTAGCACCTTGAGGATACGATATACATCCTCGAGGGTAAGGGTCACCTCTCTCGTAAGGAGTTGAAAGGTTCCCCTAGCTAGATCCCACATCTTATTTAAGGCAAATAGGTACCCCTCATCAGACCTCACCACATCAATCTAGGCTACCTTCGCTAGCCTCACCACCTCCAAAAAATCCCACTCATCCTTTACCAGTATCTTCCTCATCCCAAGAATGTAATACAAGAACTGGTGTCGAGCCTCCAAAATCCTAAGCTACAGCACAACACAAATACTTTTGTTAATACATCTTCCACAAAAAAAATCAAAACATAAAATTTTTACACAAAATAAGGAAATTACCGTAGTAGCTCACACTTCAACTCCAGCCTTGGCCTCCACATCCACTCCCACCACTGCCATAGCTTTCGCACCCAATTCTCTTCACCTCACTCCACTCCACTTCACCCAAATCTCCCAAATACAACTTCTCAAACTCACAAGAGCATAAATGAGCTCACATTTCACCCAAAAATCTATTTATAGCTACTTCATGTGCCTTGAGACACCCATGGGTGTTTCTTGGTGCACTAAAGTGTACTAGGGCATTTGCAAAATGTCCAAACACCAATAGGTGTCTGTGCATATCAAAAGCACCAACTAGCATCTAGCATGAATTTTGACAAAAGGATTTTTTTTACAAAATAGTGGCTTATCCCCACCAAATCACTCCATATTGCATCCATACATCTGTTTCATCATATTAACAGGTTTTGTGAAGGTTCCAACTAATTTGGATGCATAATTTTTGTTTGCAACCACAAATTGCAAATCCGCATAACAAGTTACAAAAGCACTCAAAAATGGTCCAAATATTCACAAAACGGCCATAATCATCATTCTCATCATTAATACTTCATTTTAACATCACCAATATCATTCCACATCATTATTTGCATATTTATTAAGTTCAAACAACATTCAAGTGAACCTTGTATCTAGTATTTTATTCTATATACTTGGCAATTGTAGTGATTTGCATCCATGCAATTCGGTAAGATGAATAACCTACCATAAGGAAACTTGGTCATTTTCATCATCACATATCTCCTTGTTCAAAATCACAATCACATTTGGTACTTCACATTTTGTGTGAAACCTTGCCAAGAATAATTTGCACAAAAGCTATCATTGATGGCCTAGTTTGTGGGGCTTAAAACATGGACAAAATCACATTTCATCATTTCACATTTCCTTGAAAGTCATCATGGTGATTGGCCTTAGCTAGGGTGATTGGTTATGATGATAGGAATTATTCAACAATCACTAGTTGGCCCTTCGAATATTGACTATTTTTCTATTTTTGCATATTCATTCTTGCATATCAATGACACCAAAAAGGCACATTCTTCAACAACATCGAATCACCCCAAATTTGGGGCAACCACATTTGGTTTTGACTTTCCCACAACGAGATATATCTTACATGATCATGGCATCTATACTTGACAAAATTCCCTTCATCTGTTGTGGCAAAAAAAAACACATTTTACATCACATTTTCTCAACACCCTTCATGTATTGGGGCAAAAATAAATGCAATCATCTCACATTTATCACCAATCCCCTTTCCTGTTGGGGAAAAAATGGTACCACATTTACATCATTCATATCATCCACAATCATTTGCACAAATTTTTCAATTGGCTCGTGAGATTCATCCGCAAACTCATTCGCCAATTGAGGGGGTAAGCTATGCAAATCCAAATTCTTTAATTATTTTATCTTCAAGTTCATTTTTTTCATCCCAAGAGAAAGATGCTTCTGTACCTTGCCCAAATAGGTATCTTGTGTTTTTGCACTACATTGTGTTTTACACAACGCAGTACAAAAAGGGGCATCTGTAGACACCAAAATCTAGCCACTTGTCATCCATCCAGGTCTTCCCACCATTTTACCCATTTATTTATATATATTTAGGTATATTTATTAAATATATGTTTAATATTAATATTTTAATATTATATTATATATATATATATATATATATATATATATATAATAAATATAAATATATATATATGTGAATAAATCCTGTAGCGACCCCAGGAACGCACGCACCAGCCCCCTTTTAACCCTACTTGCAATGTTATTTAAAAAACCCAAGATGAAATGGAAAGACAAGAGGAAAAAGCATATAACACGAAATAACAAAGATGGATCTCTTTATTGATATTGAAGCTCGGTTACATGTCGGTCCCTCTTAGGGATACCCATTTCGATACTATAAGTTACAAATAGGCAAAGAGTGCCCCTTCCGCGAAGAGGTGGTGCGCTTATAAAAGCTTCCCGGTTCCGCACACGAAAATGTATGAGGGCTTACAGATGCCTCCTTCTCTAGGTCTATTTCCTAGAGGGATCCCTTTTGCTCTCGTATGTTGCAAACTTCATCCGATGTACCTGTGGCCCTGCAAGCAATGAAACAACAACACACGCTTAGGTGTCCGAGATTGCCTCCCTGGATGAGGTTGTTAGTAATAAAAGAATGTAATAGAAATATGATGAAACTATGCCATGAAATCATGTAAATCTATGCTAATGATATGAAAACATAAAGAAACAGAATAAAAGATGCTATGTCTAAAACCTAAGCTAAGCCTACGGGCCACTGTCCAAGACAACGACCGCTAAGGTAAACCTTGCTCTCTTTGCCCCAAAGCTATGGGTCAAAGCCTATATCTGATGTCGAAATAATAGGTGTTATGCTCTTCAATCCGTCAGAGCTTCACCGTACACGTGATCTCAAAGAGAACTCTCCAAGTCTCGAAAGCTCTCCTCAAAAATATGTCTCTCTCTGATATGATATATATCTTGGTGCTCTTAGGCTTGCACCTTTTATAGTGTGAAACCCTAGGTCTATGTCCAAGCCCTAGGAATGAATTTCTCATGCGTAGTGCAAGTTAGCATGAGAAGATTTTGTCCATTGTCTATGTTTGAAGGCTAGTTAATTGAAATCTAACTGCCCACTTGAGTCTTCTATGTGAACTGGTTGTTAGCATGAGAAGATTTTGTCCTTTGTTTATGCTTGGAGGTTAGTTAACTAAAGTTTAAATGCAAACTCAAGTCTCCTATGTGAATTGGTCATGAAAAGGAATGCAAAGTTACTCTCGCTCACCTTTATTGCATGCAGACTACCACTTTCACCTGTGATTAGGCCTGTTTGTTGGTAAACTATTTCTTATGGCTTAGCCATTGTCATCTATAGTGGCTAAGATCTGGCC